>OY743190.1:31345928-31945928 GCA_963555705.1 Ligustrum vulgare
ATTGAGATCACACAGGAAAGTCTCGGCCACAAAAAGGCACTTGCACGGCAGTTATTAGAAGCCAATATTCCCACTTGTTAACAGATTCGATTGATGGAGATAGATGCGGGTGGTCCGTCATCGATGGCGTATGGGTAAAGGGATATCAGAAACCACAAAAGGGATGTACGTAAGGAACATTTGGGTCATGATGCAGATTCATTGATTGAACACTTCACAATGAAAAAATAGAGGAATCAGAACTTTTATTATGCATATAAGACCGATGAGAATGGTGTTTTTGTTCGATGTTTTTGGGCTGACTACGAGTCTAGAAGCTCATATACTTATTTTGCGATGCAGTGGTTTTCGACACCACATGTAATACCAACAAATATTCTACGTTTGCTCGAAAAACTCAAGTTACCCCGTGGGTAAAATATACATTGTTCAGCTATTCGAGAAAGGGAAAACATATGATCGACAACGTTAGGTAACTTATTTCAACTCCTGTGATTTCATATCATGAAGTTGTAGAATGTTTGATTTTGAGGGATATCCATGTCGTCACATGCTTTTCCTTATGAAGAAAAAACAAGTGTTGTTTCTACCAGAAAAATATTTAGTCGGAAGGCAGACAAAAATGTTCAAACAATCCCCAGTTTTGGAACCATGTGCAGTTTTATCACATGGTCAATCTTTAATTTCTGACATGAGATGTTGGCTCATACAGCATCGGAGTCGGTTGAAGAGGGGTCGTTAACAAATGCTCATAGCACCTTTCTAACGGTCGAGTTTCATAATGTCAAAATACGGGTGCGAGATATTGACGATGGAGGCGATATTGGGATGAGTAGGAACATGAGAAAAAGTCGTGAGGAGACACGTGTTGTCTGCTATCCACTTCCAGTTAGGACAAAAGGGTGCGGGAAGCGTTGAAATCGTCCCAGGAGAAAGCCATGACAAAAAGCTCTAAAAAATACAAGGTGTGTGGTGTGACTGGGCATGATAGAAGAACCTGCCCAACATTGCAATCTCAGTAAGCAAATGAGATGTGTCTATTTATTTTCGTAATTATTATGTTTTATTTATTTCTAGCATAATGCGACAAAAATATCTTTTTTCTTTTATTTATTTCTAGTATTATGTAACTAAAATATTTTTTCTTAACTTTTGGTTATTAGGTCACAACTTGTTGACGAGCTATATCACCCACATTTTTCACATGATTACTCACAGGATGATATATGTTCACAAGTATTGCTAATAGCACATATGACGATTTCAACTATTTCTTGGGTGACTTTCAATATCACCCATAGATCTTGATGTTTCACAAGTTCGTTAACTTGTTTGTAAGTCGAAATATGTGCATTTTTCCCCTGGGTTGTAAGTCGTTTATTGATGTATCGTTTCTAAGTCTTATTTTGATTCTAGACAATTATCATTTATACATTAAATTAGTTAATCGTTAAGTTATTGTTAGCGCTACACAATTATTGCAATTTTTGTGATTATCTTCTTCGATATAAGAAATTTAAATAATAAAATAAATACGGGTGTAATATCAGTAGAAAATGTGAGTGTAATATCAAAATACCATAATCACACATGTGCATAAAAATTAAACAATTATTAGGTTGGGTGGACCATTGCGATTTGGGTGGATTATTGAAATGATGGGGCCCATGCATGTTGGATATTAAGTGAGGTTCAATTTCTTGCCTTTATTCAAACACATAAGCAAACGTTAGAAATGATGGGCCCCATGTTGAATAAAAAGTGAAGTTCATTTTCTTGCCTTTATTGACACATAAGCAAACGTGCAACATATCCAATGCCCGTCACGTGACGGGCATTGGAACTGAACTGTTAGACGGAAGGCATAAAAAACATTTATCATACACTGAAATTTGTACTAAATAAAAGACTGAAAAATAATTTTATGCACAAACATAACTAATCTGAATGTACATATATAGTTAGAACCTAAGATAGTACATCTAAATATCTTTCACCGTATCTATACAATCACAATAACTTTTTTTGAAAAACACAGATTATATGGAATGGCAGTAGACTTCCTGTAGTAGACATAGATTTTTTAATATTAGCAAGATTGTTCATGAAACCAAATAACGTGAAATATTATGTTTTTATTTGAACTGGAGTGTAATTTTTTTTAGGGAGGGAATATCAAAGTTCTCATAATGTGTATCTTCCTCAAGTTTCCTTTGGTTGAATTCCTACAATTGGTCATATATTTGATTCACGTGAGGAGGCATTTAATTTTTACAACTTATATGCACGAGAAGCTGGCTTTAGTGTTAGTCGCAAATGGAAAAAAAAAAGGAAACGGGTGAAATAACATGTAAGTTATATGTTTGCAATAAGGAGGGAAAAACAGACGAGACATACCAGATGACTCGTAAAGATGCTGTTTCAAGAGCTGGTGAATGATCTCGAGGACATACAAAAGTTAGGTGTAATGCTAGATTATCGGTGGTATAGCAACAAAGTAGCAATACTTGGGTCGTTAGACAGTTTGTGGAGGAACATAATCATGGTCTGACTACTCCGAGTAGTGTACATTTATTAAGATCACATCGAAATGTGTCCACTGCCAAAAAGGCACTTGCACAACAATTTTCGGAGGCCAATATACCTACATGTCAACAAGTTTGACTAATGAAGTTAGAGTCAAGCGGACCATCATGAATGGGTTTTACTGAAAAGGATATCAAGAACTACCAAAGAGATTTACGACATGATCAAATGGGTTACGACACTGAAACATTAATCGAGCATTTCACATTTGGGAGAGAAAAATCTGAATTTTTTCGTTGATTATGAAATAGACTCGAAAAATAGGATGCTTCGATGTTTTTGGGCTAATTCCGAGTTAAGAAGATCATATGTCGTCTTTGGTGATGCGGTGGTGTTTGATACAACCTACAACACCAATAAGTACTCAATGATATTTGCCTCGTTTATCGATGTAAACCACCACAATTTCCAGGTGTGGGTTATTGAGTGATGAGACGACAGAACCATTTCTTTGGTTGTTCTCCAAGTTTGTAGAACCCATGCCAAACCAAGCGACCGCTAATGTAATAATCAGTGATCAAAATGGTGCAATTTCAAAGGCAAACTCAATGGTATTGCCCTTCGCTATGCATCAATAATGCCTATGGCACATTTTAAACAAGTTCTCAGAAAAAAAATCAATGTTATGTTGTATACGGAGCATTATCACAGGATGATGCATATTATTAAAGAATCCGAATCACCCGAGGAGTTTGAACAATGATGGATTGAGTTAATGGAAACCACCAGTTTGATCGAGAATGAATGGTTAATTAACATGTAAGCAATATGCAGTCGATGGGTACCAGCGTATGTTAAACATGTATTCAGTGTAGGAATGTGTAGCAGTTAAAAGGTTGAGAGTAGTCATTCATTTTTCCAGAGGTATGTTAACAGAAATAACTCATTGACGGACTTCATCACACGTTTCAATAGAGCGTTTGCCCATAAACGCCACCAAGAATCAGTTGCCAACCATACAGATATGGTCGAACAACCTAGACAAACCTCTGTTGTTATGATGGAGCAAGAAATGGTACATGTATACTGTATACACGAAACATATATTTTTGTTTTTCCATAAGAAATTTGAGCAAAGTAACTTCTACATTATTTCAAAGAGATCAAACTCGGTAGATGCAAAGATCTACAACATTCACTTTTTTGAATCGGAAAAAGTTTTTGATAGGCATTGTGAGGTGACTTATTACACAGAATGATTTCATATCATGCAGTTGTCACATGTTTGAGTTTGACGGATATCCATGCCAACACATGCTTTGTTATTTAAAGAAAAAACAAGTTATGTTGTTACCAGATAAATATATTTTAAAGAGGCGGACAAAGAATGCAAAGGTTGGATTCAGACATGAGCATTTCACTAGTTTATCAACTGATGATGGTTCTAGTCGGTCATTGATGGAGAGGCATGGATTACTATCACAAAAGGCTTCGTTGTTGGTGGATGACACGTCTTTGACAGGTGCTCGCAACACTTTTCTATTGGATGAATTCGAAGGTTTGCACAATAGGCTTCAAGATATTGACAATGGTGGAAATATCGGGATGAGCAGAAACAGGAGCAAAAACACCAATATTGTCAAGTCAGCATGTTAGGCTTGCCTTTCAAAGTTGGACATTGGCTTAGACAATGTCCGACTTTATTTTTACCACCTCAGCATGACATGAGGTGCATTAGAGAAGAAAATTATTGGACATTGTCTACTTTGATGATTTGACAAGTTTGACAATATCTCATTGGAGATGCTCTAAAAGAGAAATTATTTTTTTTTTTTTGAACATATTCTTAAGAAAAAGTAAGGCACTGTTCGGCAAACCTTAAAAAAAAATTTAAAAACATTTTTTTTACACTATTTTTCAAGCGACGTTTTAACAATACATATTTCCTCTCTCCATTTTTCAACCACTTGTTTTACTTAGAAAATATAAAAAAAAAAAATATGTTTTTAAACGTTTTTTTTTTTTTTTTTTTTTTTTTTTGCCAAACAGAGGCTTAGGTTCCGCTTGGCGGTTGAAATAAATGAAATTTGATTTATAATGTGTATTATTTGGGGTTTTTAGGTAAAATGTGTTAAAAAGTTTGTGTAATGAAAAAGTGATATAAAAAATTATTCCAATTATAATTTGATTTATAAATCATTACCGAATACAACCTTGTGATCACCAAAATTGACTTGTCAAGTCAATTGTTGTAATCATAATCATATTTAACTTGCAAAGTCGTTGACAGAATAATAATAATAATAATAATAATAATAAATAATTACAGGTTACAATTTTGACTTGCCAAATCAATTATATTAATCAAAATCAAAATCAATCTAAATTGATTAGTGGTTAAAAAAATGGCAAAATATATTACCACCAGAAAATTTACTTAACACCCAATATTATATTGCAACCACTAATAAAATATCTTTTTTTTATAAAATACACCACATTAAAAATACTAATGTACCCCTTATCTAATTTAAAAAAAATATATATATATATATATATATATATATATATATATATATTAAATTTGCACACCACAGTCCACAAAATCACAATCGTGAGTTCCTTTCCATGAACTCATTCCAACCACCATCTCAATCCAACCTTCTGTTCGGAATTCTCACTCTCACCCAGTCCTACCCTCTACCTGGCTGTATAGATATTATAATTAATCCAGAAAGCTCAATTTTGTATTTTGATTCACCGGAAGTGCGGGTGCCATTATCATCGGGTATTGCGGCATTAATTGGGAGCGACAAGCTGTGATGGGAGTTCTGAGACGGGTGGTTCTGGTTGTTGAATAATTAACACGAGGAAAAATTATAAGGTGGGTAGTGCGAGAATTTTACAGATTATAATGTTGAAAATGGGAGGCGTTTGTTGAAAGAGTGCAAGCGCAGCGAAAGTTCTTCATTTGCCTTCGGCAATTACACTCTTCCACAGGATGGAGGAAGAGAGTTTCTGGCCTAATGAAGTTACTTTCTTGGCAGTTTTAAGCTCTTGTATCCATGGAGGTTTAGTGAAGGAGGGGATGATCTATTTCCAGAGAATGGTGGAAATTTATGGTGTCATCCCAAGAGTTGGACATTATGGATGTATAATTGATCTCTTAGGTTGGGCTGGGTTGCTGGAGGACGCGTATGAGCTAATTAAAGAACTGCTAAATGAGGAGATGCAACTGTAAGAATAAATCCGGCAATGTAGAATCTGGGGAACTATAAGAGGAAATCCTACGTTGGTTCAGAGAAACAAGGAACTTGATGAAGAAGAAGACTACAAAGAGAGACACATCAAAATTAGTGAGAAAAATCATTTTTGAGATTGTGGTGTACATCAAAATGAGGGAGGAATTAATAAGAAATTTATGTAATTATATTTTTATAAATAAATAAATAAAATATATAGAAATGTCATGTAAAAAATAAGGTCATGTTCTCTTTACTGTTTTGAGGTCGTTTTCTGTTTTTATTTTCGAAAACGCTAAAAATGCGTTCTCTTTACCATTTTCGAAAGCGCATTTTGGAAAACAAAAAAAAAAATTGTACACAAAACGCCCAAAACCTTGTTTAGGGCGTTTTGTGTGTATTTCTACAAAAAATGTCTAAAACGCGGAAAAAGAGTTTTGAGAATTTTTTTTTTTTTTTAATTATCTTAAGTTGAACTAAGCTTAATATAAAGTTTTTATTTTTTTATTATTTTTTTTTAGAATTATCCTAACTTGTAACTAAGCCTAAATAAAATATTTTATTTTATTTATTTATTTTTTAATAATTATTCTAACTTGAAACTAAGCTTAAATAAAGTTTCATTGAATTTAATATCAACGTTACATAAAAAAATTAAGTGGGAATTCTTGTTGTTATATTTTAAAAATGCACTGATAAATGGACTCTGGTGGTTTTGAAAGAACTTGCATTTTCTGGATTTTAATAGAATTAGAGCTATCTCAAATCCCGAACCTGACCAAATTGTGTTAATATAGACTCTTAATGCTCACATTAGTGTGTTGCATTTAACCATGTTTTCAGTGTATTATGAAAGAAAATTTGAGTTTGAGTCAGTAGTATTCTGCAAGCAAATTAATTAAAAATAGTTTAAGTAGTATTCTGCAAAATTTCAAACAGAACGTGTTTTCCAACTTTTTATTTTCAAAAATAGTTTTCAGAAATGACAAACCAAACGCGTTTTCAGCAAATTTGAAAACAAAAATGAAAACAGAAAATACAAAAAACTTTCGAAAATGAAAATACAAAATAAAATACAAACAGAACGCCACCTAAGTTTTGTGGTGGCAACATAGCCACTCTAAAAAAAATCACTTGAAAGTCTATCATTGGTGGTGGGCAATTCTTATATTGCCCATATGTGCAGGGGCGGACCTGCTATGGCTCTTACTGGGTCTTTAGACCCAGTAAAATCTGGCCCAATTTGTTTAATTTTTTTTTTAAAATTTAAAACCCAGTTACCCAGGTCCCAGCTCCAGTCGTAGCAGAGAGGAGAACCAAAGTCTGAAAGTCCCAAAATCCAAACCCCCCAGTTGTTGAACTTGTCCCTTCGTCCGAACGTCCACCGACCGACCACCACCACTTACGGCGTCTGAACTGTACCCACCGGCGCCGCCCACCGCCAGAGCTGTCAGCAACGTTGCTTTAGCATGTAGCGCAGCAGCGGCCCTGCCTGGAAGTGAAAGCTGCTTCGGTCTTCCAGCTCCGCCGGCATCGGGCCTGCCTACTTCATTTCAGCTGTCGATCAGTGATTCAGCGCTTCACGCTCACACTTCCATCGGACCATCTCCATCAGCTTCAGCTTCTGAAAATTCATTGTAGAGTTCAGACTTCATTTCAACAAAGGTTAGTAACATTAGTTATTGAGTCTGAAATACTAATTTTAATTGTGCTATGATTTGAACTGTGGAATTTGTGAATTTATGATTTTGAATTTGAAATATGCAATGTTGTGCAGTAGCTAGTAGAGTAGTGGATTGGTAGTTGTTTAATTATTTGTTTACAATTTTTTATTTTATTGTTTGTATCAGTTATGGATAGATATTTTAAACGAAAATTCACGTTTTCTTGTGACGAGCAAATTAATGAAAATGAAGTTGGGGATGAAAGGGTCAACACAATTAATGAAGAAAAGAATAAAAATGAAGTTGGGGGATGAAAGGGTTGACATAATTGGTGAAGAATCAGATGTTGAACTTGGAGATGTTCCTCTTGAAATTAATGTCGAGGATGTTAGGAGAGATACTGTCGAATTTGATATAGCAAATCTTCCTTTGGAGCTTGGGTTGAGAATTCCAATAAATGATTATGATTTTAATGTTTGGGATTTGGTTCGAAGAACATATGTGTAAAGAGGTCCTTGTCAGCCTCGCAATCATGAATTTCTCCTAACAAAATTTAGTAAACAAGATAGGCGATTTTGTGTTTCATGGTATAATGAGCATTCTAGTTGGTTGGAATACAGTATAGCAAAAAATGCTGTATTTTGCTTCTATTGTTATCTATTCGGCTCAATTGGTGGTTCATTTATTAATGGTGGTTTTAGGAATTGGAAAAAGAAATATTTGCTTAGAACACACATTGCAAAATCAAGTAGTGCACACAATCAGGCTCGGGTCAAATATGAATCATTCAAGAATCAACAAAGAGGCATTCGGTCCTGTCTTTATAAGCAATCACATCAAACTCGACAAGAGTACCGAATTCGTTTGAATGCGACACTTGACTATATTCGATTTCTTCTACGACAAGGGCTGGCCTCTCGTGGTCATGATGAATCTGTAGACTCCAATAGTAAGGGTAATTTTCTTGAACTATTGCATTAGTTGTGTGACCATAATGCTGAGATTAAGGATGTTGCTTTGATGAATGCTCCTGAAAATCTCAAGTTAACATCACCACATGTTCAAAGAGATATCGTGAGTGCTATTGCTTTTGAAGTTATAAATGTAATTATCAAAGATATTGGTGATAGCCTTTTCTCTATCCTAATTGATGAATCTCGTGATAGTTCAATGAAGGAACAAATGTCAGTCGTTTTTCGTTATGTTAAAGATGGATGTGTATTGGAACATTTTATAGGTGTAACACATGTTTAGAGTACTACAACTACCTCACTTAAGGCTGGAATTGATCAGTTTTTCTCCAAGTACAGCTTAAGCATGTCTAACTTAAGAGGTCAAGGATATGATGGAGCTAGTAATATGAGAGGTGAGTATAACGGTCTCAAAACACTTATTCTGAAGGAAAACCCATATGCTTATTACATTCATTGCTTTGCTCATCAACTTCAATTAGCTCTTGTGGCTGTGGCACAGAAACATGCGAAGATTGAAACCTTCTTTCATGTAGTACATAGATTGGTGAATGTTGTTGGAGGATCAGCTAAACGGAGTAATCTTCTTAGAGAGAGACAAATACTCACAATTCTTGAAGCACTAAACGTTGGTGATATATCAAGTGGACAAGGTCTTCATCAAGAAACTACTCTTAAGCATCCAGGTGATACATGTTGGGGTTACCACTATTGCTGTTTAATTAACTTGATTGTCATGTTTTCATCTACAGTCGAGGTTATTGAGATGATTGCTACAGATTCTACAAGTACAGGAACAAGAGGTGAGGCATGTATGTTATTGGAGTCGATGTTAAAATTTGATTTTGCATTTAGTTCACATCTAATGAAAAAGATCTTGGGCATTTCAAATGAGCTGTCAAAATCATTACAAAGAAAAGATCAAGATATTTTCAACGCCATGAGATTGGTAAAATTGTGTAAAGTACAGCTTCAAATGGTGATGGATGATGGTTGGAATTCATTTTTTAGGATTGTTTGTTCATTTTTTGAAGCTCATGAGATCAATGTTCCTAATATGGATGATATTTTCATAGCTCTGGGACGTTCAAGGCGTGACACCGTGACAAATTTGCATCACTACCGTGTGAAAATGTTTTACGCCATCATTGATATGCAACTTCAAGAGTTGAATGATCGTTTTTTTTTTTTTTTGAAGTAAATAGTGATTTACTTCTTTGTGTTGCTTGTTTGTCTCCAAGTAATTCATTTGCTTCTTTTGAGAAGAACAAATTGCTTAAACTATGTGAGTATTATCCGATGGATTTTGATGCATCAGCTATTTTGGAACTAGATGATCAACTTGATACATATATTCTTGACATGCACACAGATGAAAATTTTGAAGGATTACATGGCCTTGGTGATCTTGCAAAGAAGTTGGTTGCCAAAAATAAACATCAAGTGCATCCATTAGTCTACAAGCTTGTGACATTGGCTTTAATTCTTCCGTTAGCTACTGCTACAGTGGAGAGATCATTTTCTGCAATGACTTATGTCAAGAATCATCTACGCAATCGCATTGGAGATCAGCTGTTGAATGATAGTTTAATTACATATATAGAGAAAGATGTATTTGACAATATCGAAAACAATGTGATCATGGAACATTATCAGCGTATGAAAACGCGTAGAGAACAATTGTAATAAAATTTCAAGTGTCTCTTCATTTTTTGCAACATTTATACAACTTTGATTGTGGTGATTGGTATTTGTTGAATATTTATTTACAATTGTTTATTTGATTGCTTGCATTAGTTATGGATACATATTTGAAACGTAAATCTGCGTTTTTTAAGGCTCTTCCTTAAAAAAAAAAAAAAAAAATCGAGGGCGCCACCCCCGAACCCCCGTAAACTCAACCGCGAAGAACACAAATCCATATTTAAAAAGCCCCACTAAGATGAAATGTCTGCGTCCGCCACTGCATATGTGTCTTTTCTTGTATTCATGTTCATATGTCTATACTTCCTAATTAGATCATGGCAAGGCTGTGTGATATATTCCATTAATTTTTGTTATAAACTAGAAGATTTCTTTTATATGGTTGTATATTAATAGTATATAAGCAAATGATATTCGCTTCAATACAATTTGATGGCAAAATTGTTGTTTCTTAATAGTTGGATGGCAAAAATTATATATTCATATTAGTTGGAGGGCTAAATTGTTGATTCTCAATAGTTAGATGACCAAATTGCTCTAACATAATAGATTAGTAGTTAGTAGATTTTAATTGTTGTTATTTAATAGAAAAGGACTTAATTGTTGTTCTTAGTAGTTGGATGACCAAATTGATATATTTTAATGTGGAGGAATTTGCTATTTTTGTAATAGTTACATGACCAAATTGGTTTCTCCTAATAGTTGTTGGACTAGATTTCTGTTTTATAATAGTTTGAGGACTAAATTTCTATTTTGTAATACTAGGAAGGTGAAATTGTTGTTTTCTAAAAGTTTGAGGACTAAATGTTGTTCCAAAATAGCAGGCAGGCCGAATTAATGAAACATAGTGGTCTAAATTGATGTATTGTAATAGATAAATGATTAAATGAGTATTTAAATTACTGTTTGTAGTAATAATTATTGGACGGATTTTCTATTAAAAATAGTAGGATGACCGAATTGTTGATTCTTAGTAGTGAGAGGACTACATTAAATTTTTGCAACAGCCTGACACCAAAAACATTGTTCCCTGAAATTTCGAGGAAATCGTGATAAAATTGTAGTTTGACCGTCAAACAACTAAGGTAAAGCAATTTAGAATCCCAAATATTAGGGTTACTAAGCACAAAACGTCCCAACGTTTGACATGTATTGTGCAAAACGTCCCAACGTTTTGATTTTTGACGCTAAACGTCCCAACCTTTACAATTTTTGGTAGAAGACATCATTTCTATCAATTTTAACCTCATTTCACAAATTGAACAGTAAATGTCAAGGGCATTTTCGTCCAAAAAAAAAGCAGCCCATTCATACTTGGGTAATGGCACAAAACGTCCCTACGTTTGACACTTATTGTGGAAAAACGTCCCTACGTTTATTTTTTTGGCGAATAACGTCCACACCTTTATTTTTTTGGCGAATAACGTCCCTACCTTTAAATTTTCTTGTTCATTAGTCCCCAAATTTTACTTTTCTTTCAATTTAGTCATTCCGTATTTTATTTAAAGGTAATTGTCTTCAAACGTGTATAACTTTTGATCTACAACTCCGAATTGCACTCCGTTTTTTGCGTTGAACTCCAAATTCAACCATCTTTCTTATGATGTATCATGTGCTCATTTATTAAACATTTCGTTTTGACTTTTGTATAGTAGATACTTATTTTGTTAGGGCATAATTGATTGACGTAAATTGATTTCTGTAAATTTTATTGAAATAGTGAAATTTTAATTTTAGTGTGTGTTCGGCGGCCAGCGGAATTTATAAATTGGATTTATTTGACTTTGTAATCTTTTTAAGGTAAAATATTTGGTTAAAAATTGGTATGTTTAGCCCCTGTTTGAGCCATGTTATAATCTCTAATAACTTTCTGAACAACACACATTCTCTCTCTTCAAATCACTTTTTAAAAATTGGAGAAAGAGAGAGAATGTGTGTTGTTCAGAAAGTTATTAGCGATTATAACATGGCTCAAATAGGGGCTAAACATACCAATTTTTAACCAAATATTTTACCTTAAAAATATTACAAAGTCAAATAAATCCAATTTATAAATTCCGCTGGCCGCCGAACACAAACTAAAATTAAAATTTCACTGTTTCAATAAAATTTACAGAAATCAATTTACGTCAATCAATTATACCCTAACAAAATAAGTATCTACTATACAAAAGTCAAAACTAAATGTTTAATAAATGAGCACATGATACATCATAAGAAAGATGGTTGAATTTGGAGTTCAACGCAAAAAACGGAGTGCAATTCGGAGTTGTAGATCAAAAGTTATACACGTTTGAAGACAATTACCTTTAAATAAAATACGGAATGACTAAATTGAAAGAAAAGTAAAATTTGGGGACTAATGAACAAGAAAATTTAAAGGTAGGGACGTTATTCGCCAAAAAAATAAACGTAGGGACGTTATTCACCAAAAAAATAAACGTAAAGACGTTTTTCCACAATAAGTGTCAAACGTAGGGACATTTTGTGTCAATTACCCAAGTATGAATGAGCTGTTTTTTTTGGACGAAAATGCCCTTGACATTTACTGTTCAATTTGTGAAATGGGGTTAAAATTGACAGAAAGGATGTCTTCTACCAAAAATTGTAAAGGTTGGGACGTTTAGCGTCAAAAATCAAAACATTGGGACGTTTTGCACAATACATGTCAAACGTTGGGACGTTTTGTGCTATTACCCCCAAATATTATGAAAGATCAATTACATCTATATGAAGTTGCATATTCATCCTCCATCTAAAGAAAACCCTAAATTGGTTCCGTTTTCGTAGTATTAACAATTCAGTTCACAAGTGTAAGAAAATAATAATTTGGTTATCCAACTAAAACAAAATTGTGCGCATTGATCCTCAAACTATATAAAGTTTTAATTTGTCATTCATCTATGACTTATTATAAATTAAGTCCACAAGCTATGATTACATTATAATTTTTTCATCCAACTAAAATAAAGTAGCGTGTTATTCCTCCATCTATGTAAAAGAATAAATTATTCATCTAACTAATATATAATCACAAATTCATCCACGAACTATTAAAACCTGCAAATTGTTCACCCATCTATTAATTTCAATAGTTCAATTCTCCAACTATTGGGAAATCATAATTTGGCAATCCAACTAATATGAAGTTGCAGAATCATCCTCCAACTACTAAACATTTTTAATTTGTCATCCATCTATTACATAACAACAGCTCAATCCTCCAACTATTGGAGCCTTACAGTTTGGTGATCCATCTAATGTGAAGTCAAAGATTCATCCTTCAACTATTAAAAACTTTCAGTTAGTCATCCATCTATTAGGTAACAACAGTTCAATCCTCCATTTATTGGAGTATTATAATTTGGTAATCCAACTAATAAGAAGTCACATAATCATCAACTATTATAAATTGTCAATTGGTTATCCATCTATTCAGTAAAAATAAATCCTTCCTCCAACTATTTGGAATATCTACAACTAATAAAAAGTTGCAAATTCATCCACCAACTATTAAAAAATGTTAATTGCTCATCTATTTATTTAGTAACAACAGATCAATCCTCCGACTATTAGGTAACAATAGATCAATCATCAACCTATTAAGTAACAACAATTCAGTTATCCATTTACTAGAGTATTATATTTTGGTCATCCAACTAATAAGAAGTCGTAGAATCATCAACTATTAAAAACTGTCAATTGGTTATCCATCTATTTAGTAAATATATCATTCCTCCAACTATTTGGAAAAAAATGTGGTCTACAACTAATAAGAAGTTGCAAATTCATCCTCCAACTATTAAAAACTGTTAATCGGACATCTATTTATTTGGTAACAACATATCAGTCCTCCAACTATTAGGTAACAACAGATCAATCATCCGTCTATTAGGTAACAATAGTTCAATTCTCCATTTACTAGAGTACTATACTTTGGTCATCCAACTAATAAGAAGTAGCAAAATCATCAACTATTAAAAATTTTAATTGGTCGTCCATCTATTTAGTAAAAACAAATCATTCCTCCAACTATTTGGAAAATATATATGGTCATACAACTAATAAGAAGTTGTCGACTCATCCTCCAACTATTAAAACCCGTTAATTGGTCATCTATCTATTCTCTATCAACAGTTCAATCCCCCCTACTATTGGGAATTTATAATTTTTTATTCATCTAATAAGAAGTCGCAGATTCATCCTCCATATATTAAAAACTATTAATTGGTCGTTCATCTATTTGTTTATAATCATTCAATCCTCCATCTATTTGGAAACTGTAATTTGGTTATCTAGCTAACATGAAGTCAAAGATCCATCCTCCAACTATGTAGATGTTGCGGGTTCGTCCACTCCTACTATGCGTTAACTAAATTAGTCCCCCATCTATTTTTAAATAATAATTTGATTATTCATATGTAATATGTTAACAGTTCATCCTCCAATTATATAGAAACTATAGAGAGCAACAAAAATCCGCAGAACGCTTAATTGACACCAATGAGTAAAATATTTGGTTGTCCAACTAATAAGAGTTTGTAGGTTCATACTAGATGTATATAAAACTTTGAATTGGTCATTCATCTATGAGATATTATCAATACTATCCTCCAACTATAAGAAAATAGTATTTGGCAGTTCGACTACTCAAAATTAAAAATTCCCTCCTCCAACTATGTTGAAACTATAAAATTGGTCATCCATCTATTTATTATCAACAATTTTCTCCTCCAACTATATATTACTAGTGTTTTAGTCACCCATCCACTTAGAAGTAGATGACTCATCCTCCATCTGTAAGTGAACTTCAAATTGGTCATCAAATTTTTTGTATCATTAATTTGTCCTCCAACTATAAGGAAATAGTTATTTTCCCATAGATTACTCAGAAACAAAAATTCAGATGTCCAACTATAGCGAAACACAATTTTCATCCTCCAACTATAATATAATAGTTAATGGTTATCCAACTATTAATAAAGAGCGATTCATCCTCTATCTGTAATAGAATAGTAAATTGGTCATCCATCTATTACGAGTCATCAATTATTTCCTCAGATATTAAGGAAACGGTAATTTGATCATCAAACAACAATTTCAACCTCCATCTATCAGGAAACATTAATTTGGTCATCCTACTTTTATTAAACATCAATTTAGTCCTCAAGTATAAGCTAATAGTAATTTGATTTTTTAACTACTAAGGAGCAGCAATTTAGTCCTCCAACTATAAGGAAATAGTAATTTAGTGATCCAACTACTAAGAAATAGCAATTTAGCAATCCAACTAATGTGAAATATCAATTTTCCTCCAATCCATAATGATTTGTGTATTATATAAGATGCTCTAAGCTACCTATAGATTTAATGAAAGAAGATATTGTTTGTACCTATGTCAATGATATCACGGGAGTAGGCTTAGATGCACTGGCCATCTTCGGGATAAAAATACTATGAATCAAAGCTAAAACAAGCAAGTTTTTTGTGAAAAATCCTAATGAAGTATCTACTGTAGTCTTATTTTATTTTCATCTTCGGGATAAAAATACTTTGAATCAAAGCTAAAACAAGCAAGTTTCTTGTGAAAAATCCTAATGAAGTATTATTTTATTTTCTTTTCCCCCATATTTATTAGGATGAAATTGGATCTTTGCTTGTTCATGATATACCTATACAATTTGAGTAATTCTAGAAAGACATTTTAAATTGACATTTTGAAGTGATATTGTGACATGACGCGCATACATTTGATGATAAAAAATTAAATAGTGGGTAGCTATTTACAACCTCCAATATATGTTCGTTATATCACAATGTCATTTAAAAATGTCAATAAAAATGTCTCCCTAGAATTAATGATACAATTTAGTTGGTAAGTAGTTTGTTCAACGTATTTATTGGAATACATGAAGATATTATCATTTTAGTTTTCAGCTTAACATTGACGTTATCAAACAATTGTTGGGAAACTGTAGACAGGGCCCTCTCTAAAATACGGGCCAATGGAACGTCGTAAATTATCCGATTAAACAATCATAATTAAGCATCTCTACTTTAAGTTTTTTGGTTTATAATCTAAACAGTTGACTGTAGTTATTTTAAAGTACCATTTTGAATTTGTTTGTATGTAATCATAAAGTGATTCAGCTTCACCTAAGAACATCTCAAATGCACTCCATCACTTGACATGTCAACAAATTGATGAAATAGGTTAAAAACGTCTCTTCAATGCATAATGTCAATTACAATGCTAAGTTGACGTAGCTTGAAAAAAATTAACAATGTCAAGTGCTCCGTCTACATATGACACTTCGACTGACTAAATGAGTCAGTATTAATTTATTTTATAATTATTTTAACTATATTAAAAAGCAACGTGAGCGTCATGGTATGAAGATTTTCGTTGAAAATTATATTTAATAAAGTATTTTTTTATTACTTTCATTCAAAGTTTTCATGATTATATTAAATTTAAGATTAATAATTTTAAAAAAAAAATATGCATTTTAATCAATTTAATTTATCAATAAAAAATTATCACTTTTAATTAATTTAATTTATCAATAAAAAATTATCACTAAATAAAATTATATAAATATATTAGTCATTGAAATATCTTAACAAAATGACAATAAAAAATAATAATTTACGATTAAAAAATAACTTTTGGTCTATAATAATTAAAAAATCTCATAATAAATTTAACTACCAAAATAAAATATACAAATGAAAAATAATCCAAGAAAATAACAATTATATTTGATAATAATGAAAACTTTAATATTATATTAATCATCATTTTGTGAATAAGTTATTATTTTTAAATTTTAAAAAAAAAATGTCACGTAATCAACAATATTTAAATGTAGTCGGAATCATTGAAGATGAAATTTAAGACTTCTTCATCAATTTATCCACATTCTCCAGAAGTCCGTCAATTTCATTGTCAAGTCTGTCAACCCCAATTCACATAGTGCATTGGAGAGGTTAAAATCAATGAATGGTCACCCAACTTCAATCAAGTTACTACTTAACCACTTATTTTTATAAGATTTCTCATTGCCTAACCAATTTTTCAAAAAGTTACTCATCCACCGTTAGATGCTAAATTCTACAATTCTTAAGGGCTCCTCCTACGTGGAAGACAAAAATTAAATGTAGACAGAACCATTGAGGATGAAATTTAAAACTTCTCCATTAATTTATCCACGTTATCCAGAAGTCTGTTAATTTCATTGCCAAGTTTGTCAACCCCAATTCACATAGTGTATTGGAGAGGGTAAAATCAATGAATGGCCACCCAATTTCAACCAAGTTACTACTTAACCACTTATTTTTATAAGGTTTCTCATTGCCTACCCAATTTTTCAAAAAGTTACTCATCCACCATTAGATGCTAAATTCTACAATTCTTAAGGGCTTCTCTTACGTGGCAGACAAAAATTCCAACATGGCAAAACACGGACAATTTTAAGGATTGAACGACATGGCAAGTTTTGAAATGCCATGTTGGAATTTTAGTCTACCACGTAAGAGGAGCCTTTAAGAGCATTTTCAATGCATTACATGGATTGGGAAAAAAGATTTGAAATGTTAGCAAATAGACGGAATGTGTTAAAAATATTTCTCCAATGTACAATGTGGATTACAATGTTAAGCTGACATGGCTTAAAAAATAGACTTTGTGGGGTACTCCGTCTACATCTAGACGCTCCATGAGATATGATGAGTTAGTATTATTTTTTATTTTTAATTATTTAATTATTATAAATAAGGACGTTGACCAATCAGGTTGTATGATACAAGTTATTTCTATTTGGACTCTTTATACGGTGAGAAATCCTGCTGATAAGATCCAATTTATCCGTAGTAACTAATTTTAAATTTTTAAAAAAAATGCCACATAATCAATATTATTTAAATGTAGAAGGAAACATTGGAGAGTAAATTTTAAATTTATTCGTTTATTTATTCACGTTCTCTAGAAGTCATTCTATTTCATTGTCACATCAGCCTCAATCTACATAATACATTGGAGATGCTCCAACAATTGTAGAATTTAGTATCTAATGGTGGATGGGAAACATTTTGCAAAATTGGGTTGGCAATTAGAAACCTTTAAAAATGGGTGAGTAATTAGTAATCAGGTTGAAGTTGGGTGGCCATTAATTGATTTTACCCTATTAGATGCTCTAAAAGTTAGAGATTACATAAGATACCTTGAAGAATATGCAAAATGTTTCAAAAGAGGGTTACCTTGCGTTGCGCCTATCGAGGTGCTAACATTGAATGGAAAAGTTGCCCTCCTCGCCCGAGTTTTTCCATAAATAGATCTCTTACACCCCCGTTTGTTTGAAGGTAATGCAACTCATTTTACGTAAGCTAAGATAACCTTAAATCCTTCCATCCCTCCCTCCCTCATATATTCTCCTCCCATTTAACCTCCTCGGTTTGAACATGGATAATGACTATATATGTGTGTTTGTGTGTGTGTGTGTCCAAGTGCACAAGTAACATACTCGTGGAAGAGGAATCGGCTTGGGACTACTGACCAGGGCTCCCACCGATTCTTTAGTCAACAAGAGTTATTAATTTGGGTGTGTTTGATTGTCACAAGGTGTAAATTAAGATTTTCAAAGTTGATTGATCTCTCCTATTTGCTGGTAATTGTTTTTTATCATTTATTACTTCATTTATTAGATATATACCTTTTTTTTTTTTTTTTTGCATTTTAAATTATGGTAATTGCCTTTCAACGAATGATTCTTTCTAATCAAAAGGAGTTGTAAAAATAAATTGAAAAATTATGTTCTCCAATTCTATATTTTTATTTAATTTTGTTATAATTTCACGTAGGTTCAAATGATAAGTGATGTTTTGCTAGTTTGCCTTGAAGAGTTTTTTTTTTTTTTAATATAAAAATAAAAAAAAAAATGTAACTGTTTCAGTTTGATTTTTTCAGTGTAGTGTAAAGAAAAGATTGTATGGCGATTGCATGGTTAGTTGATTACCATCTAAACAATTTTAGTTTCAAGATATTAGTAATTTTGATATCTATAGACTATAGTCGCTTTTTGATTTGGATGTTCTAATTCCTTTTAGGGTTTCTTTGATAGCAGGGTGGAATTTGAGTGGAAAGAAAACGAATTTTTGGAAATTGAATTTCTGTCAATAACAAAAATGATCAAATGAGGTGTTTATGATTTGTCGTAAAATTAATTCCAATGCAAAATTAATCTATCAAATACCAAAAAAAGATGAAAGTGGTAAATGAATTCTTACTTCCTAGACAAATCTCGATAATCAAATAGGGCCTTAGCTTTTTACAAATGATTTGAAATCATGCTTGATTTTGGAATTTTTTTTCCCAACTATTCTCCTAATAATTTTTTTTGGTGGTTTATGTAATTTTAGATATTACCTCCAACATTTGTTATTTTGCATGAGAAGTCATTCAAAATTTGGTTTTATGCTTATTTAATCAATATTTTCTACAATTGTATGAATATTGTGATAAACATATAGTTTGCATTCACATATTTTCTTCCCTAATTACAATTCTTATCATGTAGAAGTAAAATTGTAAATGTTGTGTTCATTTCCTAAGTGTTGTTTCTCTATATTTTTCAAATTGTGGCATAGGAAAACAATTGCTCCCACCTAACTTTAGTGCTATTAATACGGTTATGATGAGCCCGGCCCGGAAGAGTTTTGATAGCTTTAAGACTTTGTCCATTCTATTCTATTATTATCATGTATGGAAAGGCATTCCAACCAAAAAATATGCTGCAAAACAAATACCTGAGCTTCTAGTTAATTGTTTTGTGCTTTTCCCCATCATTTTATCCTACGATAAAAATCAGATTTCTAATTTCTCTTGACATATTCTTATTTAATAATTTCAACAAAATACTTAACATTATTATAACACAAGGTGCAATGCATGCGTTATTCACTAGTTTTAAAAAATGACGAATTCAATTTCGCACTTATTAAAGAAAAAAAATTACCTATTTTTTGTTCCAGGATCAAAATGTTGAATTTCCACCATTTAATATTAGATGGCTCGAGATCTAAGTTACATGGACACAGATGATACGACACAAGCATATTGAGATGTGATTTTTCGAATACAGTATATTAAAAACACGTCAATTAATAGATTTATTTAATGCAAATAAAATAAAACTTTTATACTCGTTCAAAACTATGTATATCGTTTTAAAATAAAATAAATTGTGGTCCCACTATAATTTTTACCATCAAGGAATAGTGGAGGTTAATATGATGGAGGCATATTATACTTCCAATCAAGGTTCTTGACCATGCGCCAACCTCGTGATATTTTCATGTGATACCGTGGTACAAAAACTAAAAAAAAAAAAAAAATGAATACTGACCAGAAGTTAGAGAAGATATTTATTTGAGATGTCACTTTTGTTTCTACAAAAAAATATTTGTAATTTGTGGAAGAATAATGCTAGATAGTCACTTTTTTTTGTCACCTTGAATAATTGAATTTTTGTAGACTGTTGATTTTAGAGTTAATGTGAAGAGTAAATAAATAAATTACTATCATGTGTATGAGTGTAAAATTTTATGTTAAATTTTCGATTCATGTAACATGATTGATTTGTGGAATAAATCTTCCATATTATCACATGGATGAGTGAATGTCTCTTTCATTATGATGATAAGGTGATTCACAAGATTAGCACAGTTGACTCTTCATCAGGTTTCCTCATTTTTTAGGCATATATATATATATATATATATCTGTTGTACTACAATTTGTTCATGGGCCCACATGATGGTGTCAAAATCACTACAAAATTTAACCTCATGCTTGTAAACAGTTTATTTATGATTGATTATAAATAATGACATAACAATGTGTACAAGAATTTTTTTGAATAAATAGTAATTCTTAAGAAAATTGATGTTTGAGATTTGATTGAAAAGTCAAATATTATGAAAATTTATTTTTGATGAATGGTTAAAATTAAGTACTATAAAAAAAAAAAAAAAAAATTTAAAAAGAACCAAACAAAGGAAATATTTCATCAGTCATTATTTTGAAAAGTAAAAAATGATGGACAAAAAATCTTGAATCAGTCAAAATTGTTAATATTTTAAAAAATTGTTAAATGGTATACTTTCAGTGATTGTTTATAAATAAAAATTACAAACAAATTTTACCAAACATAGGCTTAGACTTTAAAAAAAAAATGGCTATTAACAAGACCGACTAGTGCATTTTTCACCAAAAGTTTTAAAAAATTCTAACGACTTTGAAAATTTAATATCGACTTAAAATGCACTATGAGTCATCCAACTTTGTACGGAGGTGCATTTTGCTCACTAATTTTCAATTTGGTACAATAATATAATCGAACTTCGATCTAATTACAGAATTAATCACTCATGTTTTGGTGCAATCAAATCACCCAACTTTGATTTGCATTCATAATTGTTCACTCTGAAATTAAGAGCTATGGCCCTTCATTGTTGAAATATGTCCATTCTATAAATGTCCATTTTTAGAGTCTCTTTAGTAATGTGAAAAAATTTTATTTTTGTGATTTTATTTTTTACAGATGTATGATTTAAAAATGTTTGAAAAGACAAAAGTTGTGAGTTTGACTAAGAATGGATTGTTGAGATTGAGTTTGAAAAGTTGTAATGAAAATTTTTGCTTTACCAAACAAACCTTATTTAACTAATGTTACTCCCTTTGTTCCACAAAAATAGTCTACTATTATTTTATCATTCGTCCCACAAAGATAGTTAACTTTCTTTTGTGAGAATAAATTTAATATTTTATATCTCATTTTACCTTTATTTAATGTGGTTTTTATTAGTCTAAATAAATTTATACTATTTCAATTTTGTAGGAAATTATTTAAATTTATTAGGGGTATATTAGAAAAAGTGAATGAAAAAATTATTTTTTTTCAATAACATTAATTGACATTTCTTAATCAGTGTAAAAATGAATAAGGGGCTATCTTTATGAAATGGAAGGAGTATACACTTACTTAAATGTTAAAAATTAACATATTACTATCATATATTTCCATGTCACAAAACAATATACATTGTTCGTTTGAAAATATTTTCTTAAAAAAAAATCATATAAACCTAAAGCATATTTTTAGATGTTAGCTATTCATTATTATTAACGTCAACATTAGTATCTTTCACTAGTTAAATTGATAACAATGGACAAAGTAATTATATCTGCAAGCAAATCAAAGTTGAGTGAGTTGATTGCACTAAATTAAAAATGAGTAGCTAAATATATAAGTAAATCAAAGTTGGATGATCTGATTGAACCAAAATGAAGATGATTGATCTAGATCTACCTCTCCACATAATTGGATGATCTACGGTGCATTTAACCCGTTTTATATATGTAGGCTTCGAGGTGTCAAGACGAACGGGCCGACCAGAGAACCGTAAAAATCGGCTCGGATCGACCCGGGACCGCTGGCCGACTAGCGGGTAAAAAAAAAAAAAAAAAACTATTTTTATTAAATATGGTAACATTGAAAATCCCCATTTTTCTACAAACTTTAATACAACTTTTAAAGTAAAATTTTATTTTTTTCTCCCTAATAGCTAAGAAACGTAATGTTCTTTGATAATAGTAATTAGGATTATACATTTAACATTTAATTATTATTTTTTTATATTTTATTTAAATTTACATATTTAGAAGTAATTCATGTAACATAAAATGTAAATTTAAATTCTATGTAAATATTTTATGTTATAAATATGAATGTATCATTTTAATCATTTTGTATTTAGAAATTTGACAAAAAAATTGCTATAAATATGAGAAAAAAAATCTATATTTTTATTTATACGGGTCAAATCAGAACGAACTGCGATCCGCATCGGCCAGCGGGCGGACCAGGTTGTAGTTCGAAATTTATGGACTGACCCGTAACCGGTCGGGAACACTCAGCGACGGGCTTTTTTTTAAGCGGGTCATTACTGAGCTTTTATGTAGGCAGACCGACCCGTTTCATACTACCCGGATTGACACCTCTATGTAGGCTTGTGCCTTTAAATCCTTAGTTTGGTAAAAAATAAAAAATAAAAAATTATAAACAAAGAATGCGATGTGTTCAATATAAAATATGTAGTTAAAAAATGATTTTTAAGAAATATGTGTTTATAAAAAGTGTTCTACAAAAATGTGTTGTTTATCTGTTAGGTAGAGTTCTTGTCCACTCCCTGTCGGGGAGGGGAGTTAATTTACCCGCCACCTGTGAGGGGGCCAGACATTTGTTACCTCCCCTCGACCGGGAGGGTAACAAATTTGGTTTTCGGTAACTCTTAAAAAATTGTTTATAAATTAATTTATGGATAGCAAGAATTTTCAAACCACTTTTTAACTACACGTTTTTCTTTTTAATTTTTAATTAATATTTTTTACTTCAAAATCATAAATAAATCAGTTTATAAATCAAACAATGTTATCAAATGGAGAGATTGGTTATAAATATATTACCAAACGGAGGATTAAGTTAACTATAAAAAATAGAGCAGTTTATAAAGCATGAATGCTATTGCTATTAAGCCCTTGTTTGAGCCCCATTAATTTAATTTAAAATTTGAGTTTTGAAAATCTAATGGTTAAAAAATGGTTTGAAAAGTAAAAAATTGTGAGCTTGACTTTTTTGGATGGTTAAGATTGATTACTGTAGAAAAAATTTGTAAAAAGAAGGAGAAATAATGGGGCTCAAACAAGGGCTAAGTATTATCATACGACTCTCTCTCTCTCTCTCTTTCTCTCTCTCTCTCTCTCAATAATACAGAAATTCTTGATGTTCTCTAAAATCAGGAGGGAGAAAATTGTTGAATATTTATGGACCACCGTAAGCTAATGCATATTTGGAGACACTAAAAATTAATTAAAATAAAAGCTGAAATTCATTCAAATATTTAAGCATTTGTTTGGTAAAAAGTTGTTTATAAATTTTGTTTATAAATCGTTGCGTGACAACATTTTATTGAACAAATATTTTGAAAAGTCAATAATTTTGACTCATCAACTTCCAGTCTACTATTTTTTGCTTTTTCAAGAAAATTGACCAATAAAATATTGACAAATCGCTCAATGAAGTTTGTGAAAAGGATGATACCATACTTTCAACCATACTTTTCATAAAATTTATTAAAATCCACTAAAAATCTTATTATAATTCACACCAAACACATGGGCTAAAATAAAACAACTTAAAATTTGTTGCCAAATCATACTATATATAATAGTAGGGTAGTTTCCTAAACCATTTTCTCACTCATTTTCAGTTTTCATATATAGTAAGTTCCCATAAAATTAAGCAGTGCGAATACAAAGTGGATCAGTGTGAATGCAAAATAGATGTATATCAAATATGAATGCAAAATCTGGACAAATGTGAATGCATTTATTGCCTTAATTATATAGTGTGTCTATATATATATATATATATATATATATATATATATATATATATATATATATATATATATAATAATTTTAATTTTATTATTAACACTAATACTTAATGAGTTCATTTAATATTTTTACTTAACAATATTAAAGTTATCATTTAATTATTATTATTTTATTGTTCTTAATATTATAAATTCTATTTGTAGTCATTAATATAAAAATTGTGTTTTAATTATTCTAATGGTCAAATCATTTATCATCTTTAATATTAAAAATCATATTTTCTAAAATATATATGTGATTAAAAAAATGCGCTGCTCATAAATAATATATAGAAAAGTTATTGAACGAATACTGATATTGAATAATTTATAGAATGATTAATATTTTTTAATCATTCTTAATTTTAATAAATTTTTAATGATTATAGGGTATAAGATTTTTTCGTATAATTTCGTGATCTCCAGCTTTACTCGATTTTTGGCTATTTGACTTTGATTTTTTGACAATTATTTTTGTGAAAAAGTGATTTTTTAGAATGTATAGTTAAAAAGTAGTATGAAAAATTGTAAAAAATAATTTTTTTTTAAAGAATGTGTGATTGAGAATGAATGTTCAAAAAAATTGTTTCTTGAAAAATCAATTCCATATGGATAAAGTAATATATCTTGTGAGTAAAACAACCGCTCCGCTTTTATAAATCGAGATGCATAAATGATTTCTTAATATATAAAGTTAAATGTATTTGTGATATACATTCATTAAAATTTAATCAAAACTAACATTTCATGTTGCTTAATTTGCTACATTCATTTAAATATATGACCACATGTATTTAATTTGTAATGTTAAAGTAAATATAAAATGAAATATTTGTTTAATAATTTTAAATATCAAATATTTTAATAAAATAGTTAGTACAATTCTAACAATACTATCGGATAGTGATATATTATTTGTGATAATCTAGAAATTATATTTCGAAAAGATTAATTACATCAATAATCATTAAAATTGAATAGTTATGCAAATGGTAAGTAGTACATTATTTAAGTTCCTAACTATTACAATTATGGAAACTTAGTTAAAATAATAAAAAATAATAATAATAATAATAATAATAATAATAATAATAATAATAATAATAATAATAATAATAATAATAATTGATCCTTATTCAGTACACTTTATTCAAACCCTCTTTTTTTTTAAAAAAAAAAAAATCACTTTCAACTAACATTCAATTAATAAAATAATCTACATATAAATTAAAAAACAACATACTTTTTAATAGATCACCAAAATTTACTATTACGAACTACATTATTTGAAATAACGAATCTCAATCAAGTACTTAAGTATACATTCTCTACAAAATCATTAAACTCATTTCCTAAAATGATAATTAATAGTATTAATTCACTATATATTATTCATTTTGAATAAAATTCAGATTTAAAATAATCCAATTGAATGCAGAATTTTAAATAGTTGCATTTTTCAAGTCCCAAAATTTCTTGATCTGTCTTCCCTCTTGAAAATTAATTACAATTTTTTTTTTTAAATTCGTAAAAATAAAAAATAAAAAAACTTTGTCTATATTACATAAATATTTTTATTTAAAAATAGAAAATGAAAGAGGATAAAATAAGAACATTCATCAATTTATTTTTCTTTTTCTTTTCATTTCCCTTTTTTATTTTAATAAAATTTTGAGTGTATATCACAGACATATCTATTCTTTCTATTTATTACAAATTCTATTTAAATGTAATTTTTCTTTTCCATTTTAAGTATTGAATCAATTCAAATTTAAATATCTAAAGAAATTTCTGAAACGAAAAACATATGAACTGTAAAAAAAAAAATTGAAAAAAATGAAGGCATGTGTAATGTACTTTTGTAATTAATTGTCTTCATTCATTTTTCATTTTTAATTAAATATTAATTTCATATCTTAAAATATAAATTTGATATATGTAAGTAACAAATGACCGTGCATCGCACGGGTATAACACTAGTTACAAGAATATTGACTTAGCTTGTTTTTGGGACCCGTTAATATGAAAATTTGATTTTCTCTTTTCACTTTTTAACCACACATTCTCCAATAAAATAATACCTACACATATACCCAAAAGTAAACATAAGTTTTTAACCTCACATTTTTTCAAAAACAATATTTAAAACCACACAATTGACAAAAAATGGGGCCAAACACACGTTTAATGAATTAAGGCTGTTTGGCAGGACCATTACTATTGATTCTGCTTTTGTAGAAGAGAAGCATGAGAAGACTTCCTTAATTGGTGTCCGAAAGAATACTTTCATACATTTAGCTTGACAAACCGTTTATAAACGGTTGTTTAATAAAGACATTGCAACATTTCGTGAGTCACATTTTTTTTTTCTTTTCTTTTTTGAAAACTCAAAAATTGTGAACGGATATCAATCAAAATTATTGACTTTTCAAAAATATTGTCCAATGAAATGTTGTCATGTATTCATTTATAACACAACTTTACCAAATTAAGGCTAATAAAAATGGTTCAAAAGCATCTTGTGAATCTCAAAAGCTCCTTCCGACTTCTCAAAATTCATGTCAAACAAATCCTTAACAATTCTTGTTAGATCAAAATGGTTCAAAAGAATCTTGTAAATCTCAAAAGCTCCTTCCGACTTTTCAAAATTAATGTCAAACAAACCCTTAAAAATTCTTGTTAGATCAAAATGGTTCAAAAGCATCTTTTAAATCTCAAAAGCTCCTCTCAACTTCTCAAAATTAATGTCAAATAAACCCTTAAAAAAATTCTTGTTGGACAAAAAGCTTCAACTCGATTTTATTTTATTTTATTTATTTTTAACTCCAACCGTGAAATGTGAGTCGAACTCATATTATTATCCGATAAAATCAAAATCATCACACTTTTATCCCTCATTTTTATTTCTCTGTCTTCATCATCAAGAATCCCACTTTCAGGATCCAACCCCACATTTCATTTTTTCAATGTCTTTATTGATCATTAGGGCGTTCAGCTTAGAGTCAAAAGGAGAAATGAGTGCGTTTTCCACACCCATTGCATAATTAAAAGTATCGAACACTATGAATTGGGTTTTCTTTTGTGTGTTTTCATGGTCCCCTCGGACCCATCCAAAATATCATGCTCTCCCACTCACTCAATTCCCTCTTGCTGACACTGTTTGCATTCGCTCATCAAAATTTGTATCAGAATTGAGAACACATGTATATCTCAATTCTTAGACTTCACCAACCCATGACCAAAATAATATTCTTCCCGTGAAAATAGATATACTCCTAATTTCACATAAATTAAAAAATATCAATTAATGTGATTGAAAATATAAAATTTTCACTCACTTTTTTCTAATTTAATTGCCCTTATTCGATGCTTATTAATAGTTAATACTCTTTCAGTCCCATAAAGATATGCTTACTTGCATTTTCACGTATATTAAGAAAATGTAATTAATATTGTTGGAATTGTAAATTTTAGTTTGTTTTACTTAATATACCCCTATATTTAATATAATGATAATTTATATTTGTTGATAATAAGACACATTAAATAAGAGTATATTAGAAAACTAAGAATATCCGCATTGAATGTGTTGAAGTAGATGTTAGTGATATAAGTTTTAATAAGGGATTAAATTAGTGTTTACATTGGATATGTTAAAATACAAGTTAAAAGAATCTTTATAACCAAGTGTAAACTTTCTTGTTAAATTTAATAAATATTTTAACTAATAGCATGACAATTTTAAATTGAAAATATCGAATGGTGAACATCCATCCCCAAACCCCCCACCCCCAACTCAATCCCCTATTTGTTCCTTTTTCTTTTTATTATTTAATCTTAAATTTCTTAACATTGATAAAACAAAATAATTTCTTATTGATTTCATATTATATGATTTAATGAGATCTATAAAATGAGTATCATATTAATATATTAATTTTGCTATTTTAAAAATAAATATTTATCATATTCATGAATTTAACTAAAAACTAACACATCCAATGTGACAATAATTAATGTTTTAACTTTAACTTGTACACATGTCATTTAATATCTATTTTTTTACCGATGTGACTATCTAAAGTTAACATATTCAATGCGAATGCTCTAAGAAAATAACTATACTCATAAAAAGTGACATATAATTTAGAACGGACGAAAAAGAAATACATACCTATCTTTGTGAGATGGGGGAGTATTAAATTTATATAGTCATTAAATTATTATTATAACAAGATGAGCATTAATTCTTTAATTCCTTAAGGCAATAAACGTTTGCCCAATAAATCCTTAATTTTACAGTCGTTTTTCCCAGTATACCCTTAATTTTGACTTGAGGCATTTTCTAGACAAGAATGAAGTTTCTTGTCGATAGGAAAGTTGGAAAATTAATTGGCACATTAAACTTATAATTTGACCCCACAATATACTTTAAGTGCATATAAGAAAGTTATGTAATTTCCCACAAAGATTAATAACAAAACTTATTAAATAATAGCATATTAGAAAATTAAAATCAAAATTGCATTCATACACTTATTGTCACTTAAGAATGGTGCTTAGCATAAAATTAAGCACGATGCTTATTTATATTTTCAGCATTACATTTAGGAAACGCACTAAAAAGTTCCAATGACCCCTAAGTATGATTATCAATCTATCAAATTAAAACGCATCCACATATCAAATTCAAATTTTGAATAGTGAAATAAATGGATGTATTCCATTTGATATAAATGTCTGTGAACAGCTAGCCGTTGAATAATAAAAGAGCCATACCATTATACCAATTTCCAGTATTCAATATCCTCACTCGGTTTGTTGAAGCATTGATGTACCATAATTAATAACAAAGAGAAGCAAAGCTCGCCAACAACAAGAAAGAGGATTGAAGACGCTCGACTCAACTATATCGAACCTTAAGCGACTACTAGTGAGCTTTTGAATAATTTAATAATTTGACTAAAATTCCCAACTATGCAACTATAATATTATTAGTCACTAATAATTGTGCTTCGACTTCCGATAAAAAAAAATAATAATAATTGTGCTTCGACTTGTCAATTTTTTAAAAAAAAAAAAAATTAATAAAAATGCATAAAATACAAGCACACATTAAGCATCGAGAGCCAGCCAGGCATTTTCGAAAGACAAACAAAGAGTCAAGATTCCTTGCCCTTTCTTTTACTCTTCTACTGACAGCTACGCCCATTTCTAACCCCACTCTTCCCTAATTATTCGCACTTTTTTTCTCTTACGTCATAAGCATTAAATTATATTTTATATCTCCTGCAGATCTATTAACATGAAAAACCCAACAATGTTACAAAGAAAATAAATCAAATTTCGAACTACTACTTGAATTAAAGATGGAGCATGTATTTAACTCATTTTTATTTTTTATTTTTTTTTAGTTTTTTCAAATTGTAGAGTTTAATTAGAGAATAAATATTTGCCTCATCAATTCCAAATCACATCTGTGTGGTTTCACATATAAATTGGTACATTAATTGAAGCAAAACTACAAAAGGGAAGGGGAAACTCACTCAAGAATCTGCAACGTTAGAAGAACCTGCTACTCTCGGCGAGGTGACCGGAAATAATGGTAAAAGTCGGGGCTCCGAATCCCTAGGAGTATTCGATGGCGATGGATGCAAGTAAAATCCCTTTTCTTTAATTGCCTTGTCCTCTGCTGCCGTGTTCAAATTGCTAGCTCTATCGTTCGGTGACCGATTGAACGGGTCGGGTATCAGAGGCGTAACGGGGCTGAGCGCCAGAGATGTGAAGTCAAGAATACTGGGAGATAGAACTTCTGCAGTTCCCATTCGGGGCGAACACGAATACCCAGATAAGAATCTGGGTCTCGTGTCCATCAGTCCAGGTCCAAGAGGGCTGATCTTAAAGTCCTTGAGACTGTTTCTTCGCTCGTACAGCTTGGAGGTTGACTTATCCTTCTTGAGCCCAGTCTTGATAGGAGGAATCGGGTTCTTCGCCGGTTCCGGTCGGGAGGCGTGTCGGGCCGTCTCTGTGGATCCGGTGAGCATTTGGACCACTTGCTTGAAAGAGGAAGTGTCCGCCTGGACAAAAGTTGTTGGATGTGGGCTGTTTGGTTCGGATCTGGTTATGGGAACTCCAGGTGGTGGAGACGGCTGTGACGCCGGAGGTGATATGTGGTTTTGGTGGTGGAGGCCATTGATGTGGGTGGTGCTACTGCTAGAACTGTTGGAACTACGAGTGTTTGGGGATGGAACAAGAGATGATGGGCTTTGGTTTTCTTGGAGTTTTGGTGAATTCTCCATTCCTCAGACTGAGTGGGGAAGGAGATGAAGAGTTAAAGAAGAATTAAGGTTAGAAATAAAGGAAGTGAGAGCTTTTCATTTTGTTCATCTTTGGCAAAAATGGTTTCATTGTGTACTTTGAGTCTATCTGTAAATAAAATCTCACACGTAAAGGAGGACCGTGAAACTCAATCGTCAGAAAATATATTGGACTCAGGACACGAGACTGAAGGTGAGAGTGGAGTTTACTACCAGTCGAGCCGTCCAATTGGAACCAGGCTATTGGTGGTGCTTGGAATTTCACACCTAGGAGAAGGTGGGGCCGTGGGGCCGTGTGAATAAGAAATAGTCAAACAAGTTTCAATATTTTACATTGACTAGAAGGGCCCCTTGAAAGCTGACCACAAGACTATGGTAAATGTAATAATGGGTGCTGGTGGGACATAATCCTTTTTTCTTTTTCTTTCTTTAATATATTTTTCCTTACAACTGTTTCTTCACGTTTTCTGGTCTCACTTTTTAGCATTCGTTCCGTTTGTAAATTACACAATTTGTTAAATCACTTTTTAATAATGCATATTTTTTCAATTTTTAATTATTAATTTTTACTTCAAATTCATAAATAAATCAAATAGTGTTACTAAACAAAGGCTAATCATGAACATTTCCTCAAACTGTTTTTCAATTGTAAATTTTATCTAAAAATTTAAATTCCTTATTTACCCACAAAAAAAAAAAAAAAAAAAACACCCAACCAGGCTAAGAAGTAATAATATAGGAAATATATTAATATTTTATATAATATTAAGGATTATATATATTCACGCCACATTTTAATTACAATGAAGAATGAACATTCTTAAGTTTTTCTTATTTATCAATTTTTTTTTTTTTTTTTCATTTGTGTTCTCAATTTTTTTATGTTCTTATCATTAATCTTTAATTAAGTTTCACATCTTGTCTATAGAGATGATTTTCATCCAAAAAAGTTTGTTATGAAGGTAAAAAGTATTTCTTTTTAATAATCAAGATAAATCTACAATAAAAAAAAAAGTTAAAGTAAAATATTTGCCCCTCTTTTTAATGCAAGTTAGTAAAACAATTGGGTGGAAATCATTATTAGAGACAACATTTTTAATTAATTGAATTTTAAGAATAATAATGTGATTAAAAAAAAAGTTAAGGACGTAAAAGCAAACGTTAGCAAATATTGAAGAACTTTCTTATAATTAAAATGTGGTGTAGATATTGTAAAAAACTATAGCGTGAGTATAACTATGTACCCATAATATTAAGTGTTGTCTAGTCGACTATGTAATCCGTGATTATTGTCAAATTCATGTAATATTGTATTATTTTAGAGACTTTTAAGGGAAAGGAATATCAAATCAACACTAAAATCCATACATATTGAACCAATTTTTGTTTAGTATGGGCTGCTTTTCAAATTACAAGAATATAATATAATATACAAATATTTAGAGTAATACAAATAAAAAAGCTTGTAATTCCTATTAAAGGTTGGGGGTGTCGGTGGGGCCCATCGAGCTCCGCCTAACACCCTATGCGCACCCGTCATTTGGTGGGTGGGCACAATTTATTTTCTATCTAAAATAGAACATATTAATAAGCATTCTTAAAATCAAGGATGACCTCATTCTAGTATCCTTTATCTTTCATCAAGTTACAAAAATTCTGATTAAGATTCGATTCCATTTTAGAAGGTCAATCTTTTTAGGAGTAGTAGTCCAAATTCTTATATGTTATTTGTTTATTTTATGTTTTTTCGATAATTTCTCTTAACAATTCTAATTTTTCTCAACGTCGTGAATTATTTTCACGAGAGAATTGAAATTTACCTTATGCTAAATCGGACTTGGAGATACTTGATATTGAGATGAGAAAACACAAGGAATGAGCACGAATAAGCCCTTAGAATTACATGAAAAAAGGCTTGGAAAGTTGTTAACCTAGCCAATTTAGAAATAATATAGAGAGAATATATGCAGAATGTTATAAACTGATTAATGAAACTGTACCTAAACAATGAATAAGTGGCATGTATACATAGAACTTGGTGAGGTGTAATCTCCATAAGAATTTGTAGATGCACGATCAAATCAATCCACACACACTGGAGAAGTCATCAATAATAAATAGAAAATCTTAGTTACAACAAAAAGTGGGATTGCTTCCAGGACCTCACAAGTAAGATTGAATGTATTCTAACACTCTAGATGTCCTGTGTATGCTAGATGAAAATGACATCCTATGTTATTTACTGAGCATACAATGATTGCAAAATGGCATTTTAGACACCTGATCCTTCCCAAACACTCCCTTATCATTTAGATATTTTTAGATTCTTAACACTAACATGTGTCAGTCTATTGTGCCACTTCTACGTGTGATCACTGTCCATTAAAGAAATAGTGTGGGTTCAACCACCTACTCGTTTAGCACGACTTATGTAAATGTCATTCTTTCTAATGGCCTTAAAGGCCCTAAGTACACCCTTAAATAATATTTTAACCATACCATCAACAAGCCCCCCTCCCCCCTGCCCGAATAAAACTTGTACTTTTCAATTGTCCCACAAATATAAAATTTCTATGCATATGAATAATGTACCTAACACTTTTCAATGTATGCACAAAGTCATTTTCAAATTTACAGTAACATCACCTATACCCATGATTTTATATGAGACTCCACCCATACAACTACATGACTTTGATTAGACTTATGCAAGTCATTGGACCAACGTTTATGCGAAAATGACATAAAAAGATGCATTGAAGTCAAAAATCTATTCATCAATATGAGAGTTTAAAGACATGTTAATTTCATTGGGCTCGGGATCTTAAAGTATGTAAACCTCACCAGGTTTATTACGTCTTGGTGCCACAACATTTGTCTCGCATTGTTTGTTTCCATTCTATTTATTCTTCTCCTTATAGCAATCACTAATAAAATCCTAACTACCCACAAACATAACACTTCTTTCTTGTAGCTTGCCCTCGTGATTTTGACTTCTTCTACACTTTTTCTCACCACCACCACTCTACCAACTCCCACCACCACCCCTGTTTGAGATCTACATATCATAAAGTGAACCGCATAATGTTTTCTCCCACTCCTTTCAGCTCTTATCTCACTATATTTACTCTTAACAAACCAATGACTACATTAGGTGTAAAAGTCTCCCTCCCATACTTGATGGCATTCTTGACTTCCTTGTAGATGTCAAGAATATCAAAGTTATGCCCTTATATTCCTCGAGAATCGTATTGCCACAATTAGTAATGTCTTGCACAATTTTATTCAAGAAATCAAGATTTTTATCTAATTCTTTAGAAAGATCAATTTTGAAGCTGGAAAAGCATTCGAGCAAGAAAATTTTATTCGGGTTAGATTGTTTTAAATAGAGTTCTTTCAAGTTTTTCAAAGGTTTTGAATGGTATCATTTTTATCAAATTTTCATAAAACACAATCAAATAGGTGCAAGATAATAGTTCATCAATTTTTTTTTTCTATTCATCAGATATAATAGGAAAAAAAGAATTATTGATTGCTTTTGAAGCATTTTGTTGTACCAAAATACCTTTCATTTTTAGTTGCCTTATAGAAAAAGCTAATTTTCCATTAAAGAAACTCAAGACAAAAGTGTTGTGCAAGCATATTAGCAGATAAAAAACAAATTATGGGAAATAAGAAGCTCACAGATAATTGTACAAAGAATCCTAAATGACCGCAATATACCACATTCTTGATTCTAGGATTCCTTTAGATGGAGAGTTAGTAGTGTTCTAACCGAGAGTGCATGGTGAAGAGTGGAAATATACCAAAGAAATATGGTTAAGTAAGGTGGCAATTAATTGGATCGTCTTCAAAATCTACCCATCGGGCAATAAGGGTGAGACCCAATTAAAATTTCTCCATGGGTATTAAAGTCTTTTAACCCGTCCCTATAATTGGGTTGCCTAATTGTGGAGATTGGGAAGTATTATTAGTCTTCGATCATGGGTTATAAGTCCGTGAAGTATGACTAATTTGTTTCGTTTAATCATCATAGTCCCTGATGTTTGTTTGGGACCAAATTTCCCAACAAATTACATTTCAAGCACTTTTGGCGCTTCAAAGACTTTTTTCTACATTATTAGCATTTTGTGAATTTTAATTAAGTAAGGAAATTATAGTGCTTGTGTTAAGAAATTTCTATAAAATTATAGGAAGCATACAACCATAATATTTTTTTTATTTTTTTATTTATTTTTAATATAGTCCATGTATAACGGGGCAAGGCACGTGTTGAAAACTAATTCGGTTTAAAATGAAAATTTTTGTGTGAAATAATATATTTTTAGGGTTATGCTACAGTAACCTCACCCTTGCCCCCAAGCTTGCCCTCCAACTCACATGGAGGGTGGGGTTAAAATTGCATTTTCCATATTTTTATGTTCCTCTTGACGCGGATAAAGTAGTTTATAGTTTATAGTACAAGTCAAGCATTATAGTACAAGTCATTGTGCTTTTGATGACCCACTATTTCCTTTCCGAAAGCATCGTTTGCTTTTCTTGTCCCAAAGTTGGAACCTTTTCTTCAAAGAGTTGGGACAAGGGTGGGAAAAAGATTAATTTAGTAACATTGGATTCAATTATTGAGAAAATAGGTTAATTTTGTTATTCTAATCAATTTAATGTGATATAAGAAATACTAACTTGAGGTAACTCGTTAAAACCTGACAAAACATGATGTGTTGATATGAGAAATTTATTAAGATCGAGTAAAAAGATAGTAAGAGTTTAATCATGTAAGGTCATATTTAATTGAAGTGCTAAGCTCACACTTTCAAGATTAATCATTGAACATCGCCGAGTTCATACAAAGATCTTACCTCGAGTTAAAGATAAATTACATAGGGTGATAGGATGCTCAAATGAAAATTACTTTTAAAGCAAGCAAGCATGTCTGAGGGTTGTTTATAATCGAATTAAGTTATAAATAAGTTTAAATGAGTCATCAATAATTGGTTAGTAATTGTGAGTAGAAAATATATCGTTAAAAAGTTTTTTAACTAATTGTAAAACACTTGATAAACATTAGTCAATCCCACATTGACATGTTCCAACCCTCAGGCTCAGGGTCAAGGGCGGAGCCAAGAATGTCTTTCAGCGCGGACGAAAATCTTTTTCTCTAAAAAAATTAATTTCTCGAATGACAAGTAATCAAATTCTAACTCACAAGTAACAAATATAAAAAATCAATTTTTCAAAAGCAAGTATCAAGGCACAAAACATAAAATACTACAAAAAATAAAATACCTTAAAATCATTCATCGCTAATTTTCATACTTTGAAATCGTTGTACAATAATTCAATATCAATCTTCAATGATATATCTTTCTCTACATAAACAACGAGACCATCATTCATTTATTCATCACCTTTTCTTCAACTAGATATTTTCTTTTAAAGAATATCTCTAAGATTGACATGATTTTTTCCCACTAAAATAAACAAGTTATAATTAGAGCAAATTAACTTCACAATCACAAACCACAATTTTCAAATTAAATCAATTCCACAAACCACAAATATTTAACAGTAAAATGTCAAACAAAACAAATTAAATTAATTATACCAAATCCCCATATTTAATTTATAAAATAATAAATAATTTATTTAGAGCACCAAACAATAATCATTAATCACTATTTAGGTTGCAGTAGCCCAATGACGACTAGGCGGCACTGAGAGTGCGAGATTCACTGGTCAATGGAACTTGGAAGAATTGAAGATTGAAGATGATTTAGGTGTTTGATTGATAGTCACAAAATGAGATGAGGGTTTTTTTTTTCTTTTTTTTTGGCCAGGACCAAGGGTCGGCAACTTAAAGTTCAGCACAGTCCATCCCTCATGCTGGGCCTTACAGGCTCCGCCCCTACTAAGGGTAGGACTCATACCACATAGTTTTATCCCTACCAATGAAATCAAACTTGGAATCATGTGTATGTCAATCTTTAACGAGTTTGAATAGAAATTGAGAAATCTAAAAATCTCATTAGAAGAGCATTTTATTGGTAGTGAGATGATTCACATACTGTAATACATACCCCTATATATAAAAAGAATTGATATCAATTTCACAGTTCATAAGCCATCAAACAAATTTGAAGACATCTAAGTCGCCTGGGCCGTATAAGTCATTTGAGCAATCTTTTTTTTTTCAAATGGTTATTTAATTTTTTTTTTTTTTTTTTTGCACTCTGATTTTAACATGTATGTATATATCTGACATATTTCGCTTTGATTTAAAGTGCAAGTTTCTTATTATATGGCCTCAAATTCAATTTCTCATCCACCAGAATATTCGAATATTTTTATTATTATTTTTTTGCACTCTGATTTTAACATGTGTGTATTCGATATATTTTATTTTGATTTAAAATACAAGTTTCTTTATCTTCTAGAATATAGAATCGACCTCATATTATGAGGCTAAGAGTTAAAATCTCTGGGACGCGTCCAACCTGTTGGGACAAAAATCTCCTTCAAATGAAAATAATTCGTATGTTATGGGGTACGCAACAAGACTACCAAAAAATCGTAACACAACGCTGTTAATTACACCGTTAAAATGATGTACGCGCCTAGCACATGCGTCTCACTAGTTGTAACATAAAAGAAGTAGCTTTTTCATTGTTAGTAATAAAACACGAGATGTTGCCACTAAACATTTGACCAATTTATCACCCTAGGTTTGAAGGTATGCAAATCTCTGCGTGATCATTGAAAGCCTATTTGACTTAAGGGGGAAAAAATGAAAAAATTATAACAAATTCTGAAAAATGAGAAAATTAATTTTGTAAATTTTATATAGTTCAGGTAAAGTTCCAAAAGCAACATGGTGATTGTTACTCACACGTGAAGTTACGTACAACATAGTGACACACAATCAAACAATAAATATTCCATTTTTGCTAATATGATATAAATAGTTAATCGTTCTTCTTTTTTCCTTAACCCCTTTTGCAATGAAAAAGGGAAGTCTGAAAACAAGATTGAACCAGGATTAATTAAAGGGTATTGCTTAATTATTAGTAATGATAATATTGAGCAACCACATTGCCAATTTGTGTTTATTCAGGAGAATGATATAGTTCTTACCGTGCACAATGCTATCAAGTGTCCTATTGCCTACTATAGGCACAATAAATGCTCTGTAAGACTGTAACTATATCTATAAAATCAAAAATAAAGATGCAAGGCGCAAGAAAATAAGATCAATGAACAAGGTCCTTAAATAAGACTAGATTGGCTCAAAACATGAGTATGGATCATTTTGTGTAAACTTGTATTTTTTTGTCATTACTTTATGATGTTCTTTTAGCATTTCTGGAAGATCCAAAAGTTTCACTCTTTTTATTTGTAGGTAGCAAGTGAAGAGTGTGGGGGAAAATTAATGAAGAGTCAATAGTATGGAAGCCAACAATAAAAAATGTGAAGTTGAAATGACAAAAAATCATATTTTATTGCCAAAAAACAAACAAGCTGTAAGGAAAGTTAAATGGGGGTGGAGACAATGATAAGTCGTGATCGTAAATTTGGATAATTATGAGTATTTAGAATGTGACATTGCTAAATTATATATTTATTTTAATTGTATTAGGAAAAATTCGAATGTGGATGCATTTGGAGGTCTAATGAAGAAAAATGACCACAGCTATGCAAAAATGTGAAAGTGAGGACCAACTTGAAAACTATCAACGGATGAAGGACTTGTGTTGCAATAATGGAAACTTGAGCAAAAAAGGAAATATGAGGACTAAATTGAAGAATTCAAAAACATGAAGAATTGAGTGTGCATTAAACAAGGATCAAGGTGCTATAAGGAGAAGGAAGAGACAACGACTGAGCCAGGATTTGCAAACAGTAGCCAACCCACGACCGTGTTTGTTGTTTGCATGTCGCGCAGTCCGTTTCGAAATTTCTTTTTCGTTTTTTTTTTTTTTTTAAATTGGTTTTCGAGCTTAACTTGAACAAGACCATGGGGATCTATAATCATACCATACACATAAAAATGAGAGAAATACAAGAACACAGTCTAGATAACTTGGGTTTGAGATTTTCAAGACTCGAGGATTGGACTTAGTGCAAGAACTTCCCCTTCTCAATTGAATTCCAAAACTTGGTAATGTATTCAATTCCAACGATTTCTTTGTTTTTATTTTATCAGGTGTAACTACATTTATAGTTGGGATGAACGATGTAACCTAATTTAATTATTTTAATTTTAATTCTCAAATTTTGTGCTTTAATTTTATGTATTGAATTTATTTATTTATTTTCTTAATGCATGTATTACCCAATAATTGATTCATTGATTTGTAGATTTTAACAAGTCGGGAGGTGAATTACATATCTAGACAATATAATAAATTTTGTCAATTTAACAAAATGGTAGAGATACACCCTTGTGACTGTTGTTATCATTACAAGAATTCATGATATTGAATGCATTTAATTAGGGCTTACTGTAAATCAACATTAATATATGTGGTTAACCTAATTATTAGAACTAGTTGAAACTCAAGAGAGGAAAATTAGATATACTTGGGGACAAGAGATTGGATATGATAAATATGGTGAAATCTTGAGTTCCAATACTTTCACTTTATAAGAAAAATCTAAATCTTGATATTTTCAAATTTATTTGCAAATTGTTTCTTTAATTTTTCATTTTAATTTTTAGAAGAGTAATCAAAAACAAAATCTTCTTTTATTTATTAGTTTAAGGTATTTATTAGTTAAAACCTATAATCAGATAAAATAGTCTTCGTTTGACGATAATTAGGATTCTTCCAGTCCAATTTACTACTTTGATAAACTGCAAGATCATCTTAAAAAAATTCTAGCTTTGATTTAAAATCAAATTTCAAAACTCGTTTAGAACATCAAGTTAAAAGATATCAAAATTGAAGTAGCCCTTTTAAAATCACAAAAGGAAAGTACTTTAGCCGCACATGATGTTTCTTCTTCTGATGAAGAATCAAAAACTTAAAATCCTCTTACTTTTGATGTTCTTCTTTTAACTGAAGACAAAAATATTAATGTTATAAATCATTTCCAGCTTAAAAAATTGTATAGTCATATGACCATAGTTGTCAACAAAGAACTCAAATTGACAACTAAAGTCCTCATTGATTCTGGTGAAAGTCAAAATTGCATTAGAGAAGGTTTAATTCCCACAAAATATTTTGAAAAACTATTGAATGTCTCTATGGTGTCAAGGGTAAAAAATTAAATATTCATTAATACAAGCATTCAACTGCAAATATTTGCAATTCAAATATTTACTTTTAAAAAAAATCTTTTATTTAGTCAAATATTTAGACCAAAAAGTTATTATTGGCACTCTTTTCATTGTTTAAATTTATCATTTTCAAGCTACTGAAAATGTCTCAAAATAAATGTTTTTTGTCAAGAGTCATTTTTTAAATTTACAAATCCCCCTTCTTACAAGAATGTCAATGTTTTCGAGCAAGCTTCAATTTCACAAATTATTTATAGTATCAAATTCAAAAAACAACATACAGTATTCAAAAAGAAATAAAATTTCAAAGGATTGAAGGACAACTAAAATTTCTTCTAATAAAGGAAAAAAATTCTCAAATTCAACAAAAAATTAAAAAAGAAATGTGTTCTACTATTCTCAATGTATTCTGGAGCAGAAACATAATAGTTTATCTTCCATTCGAGAATCAAAGATCCCTACCAAGTCGAGACCTATTCAAATGAATAAAGAACTTATTGACTATTGTACCAAAGAAATCAATGATTTGCTTGAAAATGACTTATATGTCCGAGTAAATCTCATTGGAGTTATTCTGAATTCAATGTGCTTAATCAAGTAGAAATAGAACACAATGCTCCAAGACTCTTCATCAACTATAAACCTCTCAAGTTCACTCTTCAATGGATTTGTTATCCTCTACGGAAAAAGAAAGATCGCCTTAACATACTTTTCAAAGTAGTTATCTTATCAAAATTTGATATGAGATTTGACTTTTGGCATATTCAAATCAAAGAAAAAGATACAAAACTTCCTTCAATGTACCATTCATACAATATGTGTGGAATGTTATGCCTTTTTGCCTAAAAAATGTTTCACATAATTTCAAAAAACCATGAATGACATTTTTATCCTTATCAAGATTTTATTTTTGTTTACATAGATGGTATTTTTTTTTTCTTCTATACTGATAGTCTAGAACAACATTCAAACATTTAAATGTTTTCTTCAATGTTGTTAAAAATAATTCTTAACAGACTTCGCTAAAAAAATATTCCTTGTCAAACAAATATTCATTTACTTGGTTACACTATTTATCAAGGAATTATTACAATAATTCAAAGAAGTTTAGATTTTTTTTAAAAAATTCAAATGCAGTTCTCAATAAGACTAGTCTTGTAGAGATGGCAACGGGGCGGTTCGGGGCGGATCAGAGTCGATCCGTATCCGCCCCTTCCAAAAATTGGCTGATCCGATTTGCCCCATGATCCGCCATTTTTGAGGCCGGATCATTTGTAGATCCGCCTAACTGATCCGTTAATTTTATTTATTTATTTTTTTTTTTTTTTACCCCTTCTCCACCCTGATCTGCCTGGCACCTACTGAGACTAAATAATGTCACAAAAAACACAACAGATCACATTTTCTTCTGCCCATAGATACGAAATTATTCTTAAGAATCACAAGATACAAGAAATAATTCAATAAACCAACATATTCCAAACTCCAAACATACAGGTGAACTGAATAAACAAAGCCCAAAATACAAGTGAATTTACTAAAATAAACACCAAAAACAAACACTTAACTGAGTTAAATAACAAAATTATTGCCTCAACTGGCTCTAAAATGGATGTGAACTCGAATTTTGTTGAAGGTGCCAATGTCGAAGCTTTGGCTCTTTGCGCGAATTCATTGACATGCTCGAGCTCGACTGTAAGTTCTGATTTGAGGGATTAGTGAGCTGTGAGTGAAGTGTAGTAACTAGTGGGTGGCGACGGCGTTGAGAGAATAGAGCAAAGACGAGGAGACGGGCACTGGAGACTGGAGAGGAGAGCGCCGCAGACAGTAACTCAGCAAGCTGCAAGGCAATGTTGAAATGAATTGGTTTTGGGGTTAGGGGGTTTAATTTGAGTTAGGGAGTCTTGAGCTTGATTTTGAAAACGAACTAGTCTGGTGCCTTCTTTTTTTTTTCTTTTTTATTATTTTTTTTTATTGAGTTAGATTGGATCCGTTTCATTTTTCATCATCTTTTTTTTTTTACTCCAAGGCGGATCGGGACAGATCGGATCACCCCTTATTCAAATTCGCTCCGTAAATTTTCGGATCGGGGCGAATCACATAAATTTCGATCCGTCGATCCACGGATCGGATCGATGGGACGGATCGAATTTTTTTGCCATCTCTAAGTCTACAGATATTTCTTGGTCGTGTCAATTATATTTCTGACTTTATAAAGCTATTTTGCGCCCCTCTTTTACAAAGGCTAAAAATGAATCATATACTATGGGGGTCGGAGCATACTTTAGCCTTTTAAAGTGTCAAAAAGGCAGTAAAAAAATATACCATGCCTTTCAACTATTGACCTAGATGTCAATCTTATAGTCGAAAATGTGACTTTGTGTGACCCTTGACTAGTACGGGACATGATCCGTTTAATTAACTTATATGTTACAAATTTTAATCAGTAACAAATGTGACCATTTTATCTATATCGATATCTATACTATTTCTAAAAATTTCTCAAAGGGAAAAACTTTTTTGGATGATAATACTCTTAACAATAATTTATAATTTCTGATTCTGATTATGAGGTACTTGAAGAGAACAAGAGAACAAGAGATTGCATGCTTACATACAGCAGATCGGATCAGTTAGAGATTGTAGGATACTCCGATTCTGATTTTGCGGGATGCCAAGATAGTAGAAGATCCACATCAGGCTACATATACCTGCTAGCTGGAGGAGTCATTTCCTGGAGGAGTGCTAAGCAGACACTCGTAGCTTCTTCCACTATGGCAGCAGAATTTGTAACTTGTTATGAGGCATCTAATCATGGGATATGGCTGCGAAATTTTTTCACCGGGCTGCGCATTCTGAATGGAATTGAAAGACCATTAAAGTTATATTGTGACAATAACTCTGCAGTGCTATATTCCAATAACAACAGGAGTTCAACTAAGTCAAAGCACATTGACATTAAGTTCCTGGTTGTGAAGGAAAGGGTACAGAGTAGACAGATTTTCATAGAGCATATTGGGACAAACTCCATGATTGCGGATTCGCTTACTAAGGGATTAGCACCCAAGGTCTTTCACCAGCACACTGCTCGTATGTGTGTAATATTTCTTGAGGATATCATGATTTAGTGGGAGTTTGTATTTTGGTTGCTTTATGTTTTGGTTTTGGACACATTTGTGTATTTGGATAATTTTCTGTACATAAATAAAGTATTCAGTTCATTCTACTCTGTTACATTATGTTTGGTATTGATCTCACCTAAGGAATAAAGTCGGACCAATTGAAAATAGGCATGTTTGGATCACATAACATGTAATTTTCATACTACACTCTCATGATTGATCTATGTCATTTGGTTGTATTGGTATACGTGACCATTGATGGATTTAGTTACGATTAATGTAACGAAAGTCGCTTTGATCCTATATTGATATGATTGATGGACGAGATTGTTTGGAAATACCCTTAATAATGATAGCACATTTTTGAGCTCATAAGGTTGTACACATTTGTAAGGATACATGTATGGCCCAGTGGGAGATTGTTGGATAAAATTCAATAATGTGGGGTCAAACATGTATAAAATAAAATGTGTGGTGCTATCTTAAAGATTTAGTCAATAAAGTGATCCACAAAAGATTGTTCAGGACTAATGGGTATTAAGTGTCGTGAGATTAAAGTGTAGACACGGATTCAATGTTTTAAATTGATGAGGGGCCAATTTATTAACATTGAAACACGATAGTTGCCCTACAACTATTTATATAGGTCATGGTCCTCGATTGAGCGTGGCTTTTCATAATTCTCTGCATCCCCGTCAACAGAGAAGAAACATAAGGAGAAAACCACGAATCAGTTGGAAGGCCATAACCTCGTTCAATCAAACACAACAATGGATTCAGGTACGCTTCCGCTTCAGTTTGAATCTTGATAATTACAGCATGATGTTTGTGGATTTTAGATGAACATTCATCTATAATAAATTTAATTTAACAGCCCACACTATCTCCACTGAATAACTTAAAGGTGAAAGTGAAGTGTGCTGTATCCTTAGCTGCCGGAAGTTCTAGTAATAAAAAAAAATGCACAAGCGATAAAATATCAGATCGAAATGGAAGTCAAAACGAAGGATTTTGGATTTTTTTTTTTTATCCAGATCTAATCTGGAACCAAAATTTAATCAAAGTGAATAACACAGATTAATAATTAACATACCCCACACATTTTTTATGCACACAGGAAAAAGAAAAAAACACACGAAAAAAAAGGTTCACAAAGGAATGGAAATGGAAATCGAAACCAAAATTGTCTTATCTGAGCTCATAAATTGGAGGTGATGGGCTTCTCGTCTTGCATCTACATACGTAGTTAGAGAGCATGGCAGGCCGGAGCTATGCGCGGCGGGCTGGAGTTGTTATTCATTTGCCAGCTCTGAAATTTCAAAGTAGCAACGCAGGGTGAGGGGCGGCTTAGTGCAATGTACATGGAGAAAAAGCATTGCAAAGTTCATTGTTTTTTTAATTCATTTCAGATATATTAAAAACAGGAAATGCTTTAGGCGGGAAAAAAATCGGTCAACTGGTCAGACATTTTCATTGTAAAATATAGTATAGATGCCTCCATTCAAAATCCAAGCTTCCAATTCTGTCCAGCTCGGTTGGCCAGCGTCGAGGTTAGTAATGGACCAATGGTTGTTGACTTATTCTTGCCTTTTGATTTGTAATTTGTTATATTTCACAATTTGTAAGTTTTAATGAATGATATTGAATTTTGATTTCTCAATTTTTGTTAGATTATCAATTTCTGAGTTAGGAGACCTAAGAAAGGAGTCCACATTTCACTGTCGGTGCCCAAATTTTGATCGATTCCTAGTTTATCGTTTGAATTCTCATCAGGTAATGAGGCTAAACCTTGATTAATTATGAATTGTGATTATTGATTTATAGGTTGTGAATTGAGATTTGATTAATATTTGATTAGAGTTGTGAATTGTGATTATTAATTAATAGGTTGTAAATTGAGATTTGGCGAATAATTGAAATTATAGTTTTAAAGATTTTGCAATGAAGTCACTTGTGAATCCCGTATTCTCCCATTGTGTGAATTGTGAAATTTGAATTATATATTGTTAAGATTTGGTGAGTATTTGATTTTTTGAATTGTGATTATTGAAATTTGATGAATATTTGATTTGATATGTGAATTGTGATTATTGATTTTCCAGATTATATAACTTTTTTTTCAACCTAAACGAAAGTTTCATGTTTGGATCCAAAATTTTATTAATTTAATCATGTCGAATATGGTAAACATTATACAAATCGGGGTGAAATTCACAACTCATTGAGTGATTAGAAGTCAAATACCTAACAAAAACAAGTTGCAAGGCATTGGACAACGGTCAAATTTGTCGGTCAACGATCAACCATCCATACTCAGCACCCGACCGCTAGAGCTAAAGTTTCGTGCTAGATCCGTCACTGATCCCAACCACTCGAATCTGCCCAGGATTTTAGATTTATTACTACTTTTTGTCTTTGTGATTTGGACCCTATTGCCATGGAGATGTCATGTGATTAATATTGTGTTCGGCAACCTTCCGTTGCCATTTTTTTTGGTTTTGTTATTATTATTATTATTATTAGTAATATAAGTAATTAGTATTAGTATCATTACACTTTCAGTTTGGCTCTCCCGCGCTTCGCTTGAAGCGCACGAGAGCCAAAATGAGCTTTGCCTCTGTTTCAGCTGCTGACAACTTTTGTTATAATTTTTTTTTTCAATTTTTTTGTTTGTTTTTATCTTATTTTACTTTTAGATAATTCTATTTATTTTAGTAAGTATTTGATAAATAAAATAAATTGATTTATAAATCAATTTATAAATTATATAATTTCTCAAATCACTTTTTAATCAAACACATTTTTTTTTCCAATTTTCAACAATTATTTTTTTACCTCAAAATCATAAAATAAACCAATTTATTATTTTATTTTATAACCTCCGTTTGGTAATGAAATATTTTTTATTTATAAACATGTTTATAAACAGAACAATTTTTTAAACCACTTTTTAACTACACACACTTTCTCTCTCCAATTTTTAACCATTACTTTTACCTCAAAATCATAAATAAATAAGTTTATAAACCAAACAGTGTTACCAAACGGAGAGCTTTTTGTAAAATATTATTTTTTTCTCTTTTATTTTATTCTATATTGATGTATTGCGATATTATTATGAATATAAAACAGAAAAAAAGAGATTGATTATTTTGAATATCAAATGAAATTTAACACATATACATATATTAGAATTTATTATGACAAATTAAAAGAAAAAAATAATACTTTACAAAATGACAAAAGAGAGATAAAATGTGTGTAATTAAAGTAATTTAAATTTATTACCACAAAATAAAAGAAAAAATAATATTGTATAAAAAGACCAAATTACAAGACTAAATAAATAAAATAAAAATAATCATATATAAAGACAAAACAAGAAAAGAATTAAACAAAAAAATAAAAAACAAATAAAGAAAGAAAGGTGTTAGCCAAGTGGATGATAACTTTCAAGGCAAAGCTCATATGGTTCTCCTGCGCATCGAACTAATTATACTTTTTAAGTAAAATGTGCTGTTAAAAAGTAATTTAAGAAATTATATTATTTATAAATTGATTTATAAATTGTAATTTTTTACGTTAAATAAGAGAACATAAAACTTATTTCACAAGCCACTCATGGAATTTATTTGTTATTTTTTTTATCGTTTTTGTTGTTTGATAGCATAAATTTGACTTGAAAATCATTTCCTATTTTAGTAATGATGATTGTACTTTGCCTTGTTTTGGTGGAAAACAAATTCTTAGCAAATAGGTAATAATTAGTTTTCATTTTTACATGGAAAATCATAAATGCCTCGTTTGATTATTTTTATTATTGTTAATTGACTTTCTTTTTTTCAAAAATTAACATTAGTGTTATCAAATACAAATATATGAAAAAATAAAAATAAAATTTTTTTTTTTTACTAAATTTGCTAAATTTTGCTTCATTTATCTTGGAAAATAATGTCAATCAAATAACAAAACTTGAAAAATTTCTCAATTTTTTCATCTAGAGAATTAAACCAATCAAACACATTAAACTACTAATTCTCAGAAATTAAGTTTCGAGGAATTCAATTCTCTAGAATATTCATTTTCTTTCCACCCAAATTCCATCATAACTATCAGACGGACCTAAGAAATTAATGGTATTTTGTACACATTTTTATTCATGATATGAATGTAAATTGACCATGAAAATAAAGGACACAAATTTAGTTTTACGTTGAGAACATGAGAAAATTGTTTGTGTGATTTTGCGTATAGTGACGCCAAATAATAGAAATATATATATATATATATATATATATATATATATATATATATATATATATATATATATAATTTATGTCGATAAATGAATAGAATAACGGCAAGGAAACAAGAAAAATAAAATAGATGAAAAGATTTGTCGAGGCAAGTGTTGAACACTATATCCTTAAGTCGAGTTTGCCCATCAACGATGGCAAAAAACTCTCAAGATACAACGACTACTACTTGTATTTGTAACACTCCAAAACAGAAGTACAATGAACCATAATAACGGTTTTGTTCTCCAAAATGAATATGAAAAGAAAAACCAAAATTATGCAATAAGAATGCGATAATTTTGTTTAGGAGAAAAAAAGAAAATGATATCTATGTTTGCATATCATTAGTGTGAGGTAGGGGTGAACGCGGTCCGGTTTGGGCGGTTTTTGACATATTTTCAAACCAAACCATTTCAAGCGGTTTGACATTTTCTCAAACCAAACCAAACCAAACCATTTTTTGCGGTTTGGTTCGGTTTTAATCCGCGATTTTTACCTATCGACATAATATAATATATTTTAGACGTTAAATTAACTCATATATTTTAATATAAAGATAAAATAAGTTAATATATAAGCAAATACGAGAATTAATAATGTTAGATGTTAAATTCATTCGAATTTATTTTCAATTCAAAATAAAAACATGAAGTTAAAAAACAATTGTAAATTTGTAATTGCATTTTATTTGTTCTATAACTTCTTTCCGAACAAACATGATAGGTCATCGTCATCAAAATTCTTAGAAAAATCACTATTCTAAGACATACCATAGCTGGTCATTCTTTTTTGCTTTTTATTTGAAACGATATACGGATACTTTTCTTGCATAAATGTGTGATATGACTTGATAAAGTACAAGTACCGCAATTATTAGTATAATGCTTATACAAATTTTCACAGTAATAATATTTTGTCTTGGCTCTCTTCTTGCTAGCTTATCTTTGTTGTCCAGATTCTGAAATTTAACAAGGAGTAAATTCTAAGAAAATAAATAAAATAATCGAATGATTTTGCTTGCAAAAAAAGTTAAACAAGTGATATTCAAATTCTTACCCGAATTCGAACCTTCTGATATAGATCGAAACATCTTTCATGACTCTCTAAAATAAAATCAAATGCAGGAAGAAATTGAAAGTACACCTATCACCCCTGTCTATTATTATAAGAATCTAATTGATATTAGTGAAGAGGAACTTGGAAGTTGGAAGGAAACAAGGAAGACGAATAAAAACAGAAAATTAATGATTGAATTAAGAAGTGGGAATGTTTTTTTGTTTGAATCTCTATTAAATGAGCTTTTGAGATTGGAGTATGTGATTTAAGGATGGTGTGTGTTATATGTTAATGGGATTTTAGGATTGGAGTATGTTGTTAAAAGGTGGTATGAGTTAAAGGTTAATCAGATTTTGTAGTTGGACATTAGACAATAACTTTCTTTTTTAAAAAAAAAAAAAAGACAAGAACTTTTATTCATTAGATAAATTTGAAAATTTTGGAGAAAAAACTCTAAATTTAAATGGAATAAAAATTATTTATTTAATTAAAAAAATTAGCGGTTTGGTTTTGTTTAAGCGGTTTTTAAAAATTAAAACCTAAACCAAACCATTTTGAAACGGTTTGGTTTGGTTTGGTTTGAAGATATTGGCGGGTCCACGTGGAACCGAACCAACGGTTTCGATTCGGTTTGCGGATTGACGATTTTTTTTGTGCAACCCTAATTTGAGGAATATGACATCTCTAGGGTCCTGTATATAGATGATGAAGAGTTGAGAACGAAGTGGTGTTGAGCCAAATCATGCAAAACCTCGAAAGGATGTGACTATTCATACTAAAATGAGATTGCATGATTATAAGTCATGCGATTGCATGACTTTAAGTGAAGCCAAATAATAATAAAAAATGTTTCACGTGTGATCACATGATCAAAATTTTGACCAAATTTTGTCATTCTTAATAGTTTTTCATTCATCCGATATTGATTTTGAAATGTCAAATATACCTTTCAATACACGAAGAGAAATCTGAATTCTCTTTCTCCCCCCGTCCCCCACGTTGATCGGGCAAGTCGATCCCAGTTTTTGTGCCCTGAAACATTGAAGTGGGGAACTATTTTGCCTAAACGGATCAAGTCAAATTTGATTATTTGTCTGAAACTGACACGAAATCACTTTAGTTGATTTTCAACACTTAATCAATTTCTCGAATTCTTAAACCAATTTCTAGCAAAAATTCCTCAGGCAGAGGAGGAGAATAATACTCCATATCAAAGAACATTACAAAGATAAGCCATTCGCAAATCTCACAATATCTCAGTTAGCCTAACTTTAATGAAACAAGAAAACCTAGTCCGAATGAAAGTTCCATAGGTAAGTAAAAGTGCCTATATAAAATCAACTTCAAGACCTCCGCGTAACAATCTGCCCTTTAACTCTCACGTCCCTCAATTCTCCGACACTCCTTGAACACTTGAGAAATTTAGAGAAAACTTCCATTGACTGAAGAAGGTCAGGTGTCGTTAGAGCATCTCCAATGCATTACGAGAATTGGGGAAATACACATGATAAAATAGATGAAATATGATAAAAATCCTTCTCCAATGCACAACGTGGATTAGGATGTTAAGTTGACTTGGCGGTAAAAAAAATTTAACATTGTGGGGGTGGAGCGTCTACATCTAGACGCTCCGTGAGACATGCTGACTCAGCATTAACTTTTATTTTTTGATTATTTAATTATTATAAATAAGGACGTTGACCAATCAGGTTTTATGATACAAGTTATTTCTATTTAAATTTTTTATACAGTGAGAAATCCTGCAAATAAGACTCAATTTATGCATAGTAATTAATTTTAAATTTTAAATTTAAATAAAAAATACCACATAATCAATATTATTTAAATGTAGAAGGAACTATTGGAGAGTAAATTTTTTACTTTTTCGTCTATTTTTCCACGCTGCCTAGAAGTCCGTCTATTTTATTGTCACGTGAGTCTCAATCCACGGAATGAACAGGAGATGCTCTTAATGGAGTTGAAATTCTTCAACGCTTTGGCTATGAGGATAGGGGAGTCTCTTGAATCAATAATGAGTACTCCTTAATCCAACTCAAAAAACATTCATAAGGGGCATAAACGAATGGCGAACGATTTCCATATTTCAACCAGAGAAGATAACTCGGGACGAATGATCCTGAATCATTTTTATACTACTGGTATCATAAAATACATGCAGATCAGATGGTATAATTAATCAGGTACCTCCATTTCTTGACTTTATTAATATTCTCCGGAAGAAATCAGCATTTTAATCCAAGAATTGAATTTAGAACTTTCTTAAGCTTGCAAGATTTAATTATTTTAAGGTATAATCAAGGATAATAATTGAATTTGTGAATAAATTTTGATTTTTGTAATCTGCTTTCAATATGGAAAAATTTGTTGGAATTTGCACCTGTAATAATGCTTTTATATGAATCAAAAATATGTTTATTGAAGTTGAGATGAAATATCCTTTCAAGTGTTTGATGATTTGTTCTAGAGAAGCTTATTAGAATGAATACAAGACGAGTTGCTCTAGAAATTCATTAAGATTTGAGATCCCACAAAAATAATTGTAATCACATGATCTCCTGGCTGTTGGAGACGAAGGAGTCTACCAAGAACGAGCTAAAGGTGTCTCGTATTTGTACCTTCAATACAACCTTCGTACATAACCCTTGTTTGAGCCCCATTTTATGGAAAAAGTCCGTGAATAATGTGATTTTGAATAATTTTTTGGGAGAATGTATGGTTAAAAAATGTTTGAAAAGTAAAAATGATAGACTTGACAAAAATTGATGGTTAAAATTGAGTGTTAGATAAATTTGATTTTTAAAAAATGAGGGTCAAATAGGGGCATAGTAGCACAATATTTAATTTTCAATTCGAGCGCTTGGCATACCTAACCATTTCAATGGGAAGGGGCCTAACAAAATAAAATGGGAATTAGCGCAAGCATGTCTATTTCAATGTTTTTATGTTGTCTTTGACCACTTTTTAGATGCATCTATCGTAATTTATTCGTTGAATATCATTGTTTATAGTCGTGTTATAACCATCAGAGATGAATACTTGTGGATGACCAAAAAAGATGGTTGGTAATATCCCGAAACCTTGAACACTTTCGATTTGTCAAACTGGGGAACATTATGATAATATTATCATAGCTTACCTCGGTAGCAAAGATAGATCAACTTATATAAAGTTCTGTCGGCCTCTAGTATGCTTGAACGATGAACTAGCCTCATAGTTTCTTTTCCTTCCTGTTGGTCCCATATAAAACAAAATCGCATAAAAAAAAAAAACTTGCAGAAATCATAAAAGAATGAACACAATATTTTTTTTACACATAACAGGTCTGGATGTTCATGTACTAGTGCTATTCACTCGTTGAGCATTTGCTGTGTAGATTATGCTCCAGATCAAATAAAATCAACCAAGAATCAAAGTTTTACGGATTGTAGGAATCTAACAGATTCCAATTCCCATCACTTTAATACAATGTTTACTAAAGAAACATCTAACTCACAATTATCTGTACACGAAGTATAAACCCTCAAAATCAACACAGATTTACAGTTTGAATGAAGACGAAGAAGAACACAGATAACCCTAGCCAAACTAAAGACTAGAGAGAAAAAACTCAAGAGACCGAATTCAATCCATAGTAACCAACCTAAGAGTCAAGACGCTTATTTATTAAGCATCCAAAGGATGCCAATCTAATAGCCAGAATGTAGCCACGTGTAGGGCCAACAGAAGAGGCACACCAAATAAAAGAGACACGTTTCAAACATGCATTTTATCATAGGAAGGGTCACACGTTAGAAACAAAATCACAACAAGAATTTGTGAGGCATTTTTCACTATTTAAGAATCTCCACCTTGCTGATCTTAATTCTTGGCCTTTTTCAATTTCACTGGACTACACTACAAATTTCATTTGCTCGGATAAACCTGAAAAAGAAAATTTTAATTTAGCCCCTATCTGGGCGCACTAATTTTAGGGGGAAATTTTGATTTTTTACCTATTAATGGTCCCACATCTGAATGTACTATGTCTCTCAATCTGCCATTTTTGACTCTAATACTTTTAAATTAGCCATTGACTTTTTTGCCATCAACGGGCGTTATTTATTAATTCACAAAATTTCAATTTGAGGCTATTGTTGTTAAATATGGAATGAAGCCTGCAAGTTGCTACAGTATATATGTTCTTGTTGTAAGAATTATTTAATTTATTGCTGTTAATTGCATTTACTGTAGTATCAGAATCTCATAAAATTTAAGGAAAAAGCTCTCCCAAACAAGGGCTTAGTTTTAAGGAGACACAAAAACAAACTAGAAATGCAATTAAAAGATGAAAGCGGTCAAATATTCTGAATATACTTTATCATGTAATATTCAAAATCTTTAAACAGTTTCTGAATTTATTTAAGGGAAGAATTTTAGGACCAATATCAGAGGAATTGAACTTTAGTAGGTATTTTAATAAGAGTAATCATTCATTTCTCAATCATGTCCCTTACAAAATAAATATCAACATGTTTGGTCCTATCATGGTATACAAGATTCTTATTGAGATGATGACACTTTGGTTGTCAATATACAACTTGATAGTGTTATCTATAAAACAAATTTCCTTTAACAAACTTGTTAAACACATTGCTTCCTTTACAGAATCATAAACTGCAATGTGTTCTGCCACAATAGAAGACAGAACCACAATCTTTTGCAGTCGGGATTCCCAACTAATGCGCCCATCACAAAGAGTAAAAATATAAAAAGAAGTTGATCTAATTTTATCCAAATCACCTACAAAGTCAAAATCTGTGTAGCCCTTCAAGAATATACGTTCATTACATCTATTAAATTTCAGTCCCAAAATAGATGAGCCCTTTAAATATCTCAACATCTATTTTATAGCAAGATCGTCTCACTAGGATTTATCATAAATCTACTTAGCCTCTGTTTGGTAGAGACTCAAAATCGGATTTTTTGTAAATTTTGATAAAAGTTGATGGAATGTTTGATTGAAAAATTGTTGAACCTATGAAATGTGCTTAAAATTAATTATTGACTTTGATTTAGATTTTAATCAAACTTTTTAGAGTTCCCAAACAGGGGCTTAAAATGCTTACACCATGTGCCAAGTTTGGTTGAATGCATTCCATCAATACATAATAGATCCATAGTATTAGCATAAGGTATATAATCCATTATTTCAAATTCTTCATATGTTTTGGGTGATTGATTGATCACTTGACAATTTAAAATGACTAGCAATAAGCATTGTAACATGGGGTTACATTCCAAACATAGAAAAAAATTTCCAAGCACTTTCTTAGAATTTTCTAGGTCTTTCATTTCAAACTCAAATTTCATTTTCGATTTAGCCTTATCAATTTCAGATTTATCATGGTAGACAAGTAACATGTCATCGACATATAGAAGGAGGTAAACAAATTAAGGCCCCCCAAGACTTTATAAAAGAAACAATAATCAAAATTGCTTCTAACAAATCCTAGAGTCTGAACATGAGTTAAAATTATTATACCAGTGCCTAAGTGTTTGTTTTAGGCCATATAAATATTTTTTAAGCAAGCAAACTATTTTTTTTTTTTTAGATTTTATTTCAAAACCTTTTGGCTGACTCATGTAAATAGTTTCATCTAAATCACCATTTAGAAAAGCCATTATAACATCAAGTTGATCCAATTCCTTATCAAAATGAGCAGATATGGCAAACAAAATTATAATAGAAGTATACTTTGCAATAGGAGAAAAAATTTCATTATAATCAACCCATTCCATTTGAATGAATGTTTTGACAACTAATCTAGCCTTATACCTTTTCTTAGATACATTAGACTCATCTTCCTTGATTTTATAAATCCATTTATAGTCAACAATGTTATGATTCTTAGGCTTGTTAACTTGAACTCATGTTTTATTCTTAATTAAAGACTCAATTTCATTCTTCATGACTTCCTTCCAAAGGATAAAATTTTTACAATTAACAACTTCATCAAAGTTATTAGGTTCAGAATTGACATATCAGTTCAGAACAGAGAAAAATGTCACAAATCATTACTGCTAATTCTTGTAGAGGGAAATCTATTTCTCATACCTTTATCCTAGGTCAACTGATAATCAGTAATAGTTGCTTCATAAGGTGAATTCTAATTTTCTTCATCACTTTAGGCCCGATCATTTTTAGAACGAGTAGGCTCCACCTCAACCTGAACATTAGGTTCAACAAAGTCAAGAACATGATTTTCAACCACAATTTCTTTAGATGTAGAAGTACCAACAATTCTTTTGATGAAGCCAGGTAGAGAATGTTATTTTCAATAAAAGATGACATTTCTTCTCAGAAGCTAGACCCCAAATATCATCATGTACATATTCAAGTATGAAGATGGATTTACGAAAACCAGATTTGAAAGGTAATATGTTTTGTTTTCCAATTATGCATCTTCACAAAAGCTTAGGGGTTGTTCTCTTTAGTGTTTTCAAGTCATTTTTAGTTTTTAGTCTTTGAAAATACTAAAAACAAGTTTACTTACCTATTTTCAAAAACGCATTTCGAAAACAGAAAAAGAGTCCCAGGAAAACGGAAAAAGCCAAAATTGTTTTTGCTATTTTCAATGAAAATTAACCCAAATATGAAATCGTCGTTCTACATGTGCCAACAGTAAGGATAGTTCAACTAGGAAAACATCATACTCAAGATGGTAAGGTCATCACCAATTCGATCCACCTTCACCGCAATTCAGTACGATTTTTTATATATTCTAGGCAAGCTAAATCAACAAAAAACCAAAAACTTTATTCATTTTGGTAAATGCTAGGATTTGAACCCCGGTCACCCGCAAGGAATTTCAGTTCTTTGACAACTATGACACCCACTAATGATTTGTTATATAATATAAGCGAAATAGATATATTTTGAATCAGTGGTTACCAAAGTTCAACGCAAAATTACAAAATCTTTGTTCATTTTGACAGTTTCAAAGATTCGAACTGGGGTTACGAGCATGAACTTTTAGTTCCTTAGCCACAATGGTAGCTACTTTTGTGTTGGTAGACACTCAAAACATAAAACCTAAAATGAATCCAAAACCTAGAAGTGAAATTTGAAACACGAAGAGAATGACCCCTTAATTTTTCAATGTTATCCTTCCCTAAACAACAAAGTTTGTTTAGAGTTACAAGCCTCTTTTTCACTAATTTGACCAAGTCTTTTATATCAGATTCCAACTTTGTCAGAATGGAAGTTGGTGAATGCAGAGATGTTACCTACTATGGGTTTGACCTGGAGGGTATAAATTTCATTCACCTTAGGGGTATATATATATATTTTTTTTTTACCACTTAAGGTGATTTCGATATAGCCTTTATGAATCCTTATTTCATAACAATCATCTAATTCAATAAGGATATTAGATTTCTTTTTAAATCAGGAACATATCTAATTCGAATTAGTTTTAGTATATGTTTTTCTCAAGTGAGAGATTAATGTTTCCAATACCTTTTTCTGAAAGTTCATGTCATTTCCCATCTGAACTTGTCCACCATTTACGTCGACGAGATCAGTGAACAAGTCTTTTGCAGGAAACATGTGGAAAGTGCAGCAAAGGTCATGAAACCGTTCATTTTCGATTTGTGCTAGCTACAACCACAAGAACCAAACCTTGTAACTTTGGATTGTTGTGATTGTCACTAACTATGGCTGCAGAGCCATCTGTATTAGTTTTTTCCCTCACATCAGAGGCTTTTATTAAAACGGTCTATTATGAAATGACCATTCTTTACAAAATAATAGCATTTCTTGATTTTATCCTTTGTTTTTGTTTTTTTCTTTGAACTTATCACTCTAAGCCTTTTTCCTATAGGAGTTAGAACTAATGAAGTTGTTACTCTTATTATGATTCTGTTTTTCTCTTATATACAAACACTCTCCAGACTCCACTTCTAACATCTTTGAGGCAAGATTTTAATTCAAGTTATCTTGTTCTCAAAGATGAAATTATTATGTCAAATAGTTAATTCTTCTCTTTCATATTCTAAGGCATTTATGATTTTCCTATTTTTATTTTTATTTTACCTAAGACATTTAGAAGAGTTGTAACTTATTGATCCTCATAGAGTTTCTCATCACAATCTGCGACTATAATGTCTTGAATTATTTTTGTGAACTTATCGTAGTTCTCTTCAAAGCTTGAGGAAAGGTTAAACCTAAGGTTATAAAATTGTCTTAGGAGATAGTATTTATTACACATTGTTTTAGTTAGGTACAAAGATTATAACTAGGCCCATAAAGCTTGAGCATTAATTGTTTCCCCAACCTTCCTAATCACACAATATAAGGCAGAAGAAGGAAAATTGAGCTCTAGGCGAACTCATATAGGCACTATTTTTAGTTGCCCATTGCCGAGTCAAAGCCCCGAACACATCTCTACCATAATAGTAGAGCCCTCATTTTTTGGCGCCAGAGACTAAAATATCCGGTACCATTCCACAATTCAATTATTCAATCTCAAATTTATGTGGGGTAGGATAAGATCATAATCTCAGAAATATACAACACATAGAGTATATATAAGTCGGGGGTTTCAAAATAGCTGCAGTATGTTTTTACCATACAAATATACAATACACTATGAATGTACAGTAAGAGATCAAATTATACAATACGGTCAAGATAAAAAACAGGACTATAAATTTTGACTTTGTTGTTCGTTTGACAAGGTTTAAGGGGAAGGGGTGCAGACCATTAGATTCCCTAATCTCTCAAATTCTCATATCCTAGCAGGAGATCTTGGACAAAGGTAAACAAATGTAGGTCTCTTACCTTAACAGCCAACGCCAGAAAAATAGCCCAAAAATTAGGGTTACAAGAAAGTATACAAGAACCTCAAAGAGTCAAGATAACTTAGCCCCTGTTTGGTACCTCGTTTTTGGCCAAAAACCAAAGTTTTGTACAGTGAACCTGTCAACAATTGTAGGCGCTGGAAGGGAAAATTGCTCTGGGCCCCATGTGTGGTCTCGGAAAGTACCATTTTTGTATTGAAAGTCAACCATTGGTTGGCCCCCCAAACCAAAAAAATAAGGCATTAATATATTAAAATATTGAAAAGGCCCACAAGCCTACCTTTTTTACTTCAATTATACTGTAGAGAATGCATATTGGCAAAAAATTTGTACCAGAACCGTGTACCAGACACGAGCTTAGTAAGAACTCGGAGTGAATCAAGATAACCATGAGAGCTCGGAGTAAGTTAAGAAAAATTAAGAGAACTTGGAGTGAGTCAAGAAACCAAGAGAACTCAGAGTGAATCAGCACAACTCACCAGTGTCGGAGCAGATTTATCAAGATCTTTACAGATCCAGCAAAAACACCAAGTTTTGAAAGGAGATCCAACCAAGGGTTGAATCAAAGAAAGATCACGTAAAAGAACCTTTTATTTCTTCAAAAAAATCATTTTAATCAAGAAAATCATTTACGAAAATCAAGTTTTTCTCATAAAAGTTTTGGAGCTTCCAAAAAAAAATAAAAAATAGAACTCTCGATTCAAAGAACCAACTCTAATACCACTTGTTGGTCCCAAATAAAACAAAATCGCAGAAAGAAAAAAATTGTAGAGACCATAAACGAATGAGCACGAGATTTTTTATCCACTTACGTATCCGGATGTTCACGTACTAATGCTATTCAACCGTTGAGCATCTACCTAATCGAATATGCTCCAAATCCACTAAAATCATCTAAGAACTAAAGTTTTACATAGTAGGAATCCAATAGATTCCAGACCTTATCACTTCAATACAATGTTTATCGAAGAAATGTATCACTCACAATTATCTATACACAGAGTATAAAACCTCAAAATCAACAAAATTTTATAATTGGAATGAACACGAAGAACACAGAAAACCTTAACCAAACTAATGACGAGAGAAAAAGTCGAGATCGAATACAATCCACAATAATCAATTTAAGAGTCAAGACTCTTGCAGACTGATTAGTCCACCAAGCAGCCCAATGATCAACCCACCAAGCAGCCCAATGATCCCACAACACAAGCATCAGTGAAAGGCCCATCTCTTCATAAAAACTTGTCCAAGTATGATACACAAGTTCAATTATCTACTGCTGATACACAAGCTTAATTATTCACTGCACTTATAACAAATCAATGAGGTGTAATTCTGTTATTTTTGCTCATTGTATAGAATTTGTTAGATGAGGATATTCTTTCCGTTCTTTTCTTTGTACATATATTAGAGGTTCTAGCTTGTATTTGATATATACTTTTACAATCAATGAATCCGGATATGGAGCTTCCTTTATATTTTTATCTTTCTGCTTCTTCCTTTTAATAATTTTCATTCTTCCATTGAATTTTACATGGTATCAGAGTAATATTAAGTAAATACCGATTTTCTTTCAGCGATTCCATTTTGTTGTGGGGTCTCAACACAAGTTTTTTTTATGAATGATTCCTTTTGTGAATAAAATTCATTAAGCTGAAATTCTGATCCATTATCACTGCAAAGCACTTTTATTTTGGTTTAAAACTGATTTTCGATTAAGTTGACAAAGGACTCGAGACATTTCTTAGTTTCTGATTTTTGTTTGAGCATATACACCCATGTACTACTTGAAAAGTCATCAATAATGGATAGAAAGTATGAGGAACCATCATGTGCAATAACGGAATAAGGTCCCCCAAAGATCACAATGAATTAACTCAAATAAGTTATTTGATTGATGCTCACTTAAAGGAAAAGAAGACTTGTGTTGTTTAGCTAAATGACATATGGTGCAAGGGATATGATTTTGTGATTTCAAATTTAAAGATATAGTTACACAAGGATCTGTTATAAGCTTTAAGTCTAGAATCTGAAATGTGACCTAAACGATAGTGCCACAGATCATGTTCGGTAAGCTTGTTTGCTGTGAAGACTGAGGGAAAATTTTGTTTGGAAGGGAGGTTGGAAACTTTTTCTCGGAGAGCTTTAGGAGAGACTTTGTCTAGTTGTAGATAATATAAACCACATTCCATTTTACCCTTCCCAATCGTTGTCAAGGATGCAAGGTCTTGAATAAAACAACAGTTAGAGAAAAAGATTAGACAACAATGAAGTTGGTCTGCAAGCTTCTTGGCTGAAAGAAAGTTCAAATTAAATGAGTTCAAACATAAAACATCACACAAGGTTATATAATCAATGGCTTGAACATCACCTATATGAGTGACTAAGGCAACGTTGCCATTAGGCAATCTAACAGAATATGATACCTTGGTTGGAGAATTTTTATAGTAAGATGAGTCATAGATCATATGATTTGTGGCCCCTATGTCTATTGTCCAAGTGGGAGTGTATGCAACAGAGGAGTGAAAATTATGAACTGCAGAACATTGATAAATACCAGACATAGGATTGGATTTAGAGGAATGGTTAGGAATCAGCGATTGAATCTGATTAGCCGCATGTGAAGTTATAGGGGAGTCCTTATGTTTGAGTAAAAACATGAGATCACTGTACTGATCTTTGGTCCAGGAAACTTTATTAGAATTTTCATCCTCACTACTGTCCATGCTTCGAGTATGATTGGAAAATCTTCTAACTCAACTGGGCTTGTTATATAGTTTATGATTGGGAGGATAGCCATGTTGCTTATAGCACTTGTCTACTAAGTGCCCTGTCATATGACAATGATTGTAAATTGATGGCTCTGCATTACCGGCTTTAAAACACTTATCAAAAGGATAGCTAGAGATGGGCGTGGGTTAAGTTGGGTCGGGTTTTGGTCCAACCCGAACACAATCCAACTTGGTTGGATTGATGTAAAATCAACCCAACCCAATAAGGTATCGGCCGGGTTAGGCTTCAGCCCAAATTGGAAAATGTATTAAAATAGCCCAAAAATCCAAACTACTTCTAAACTAATAAGAAACATTAACAAACTAATTAATCACTAACTAATTAACCACTAAACAAAATACTCAACTAATTTAAATTATTGAGTAGAAAGAAATCAGGAACAGCCTAACAAGGAGTCAAGGACAAGGTCACCGGTGGCAGTTAATGGCTCAAAACGTGTTGGAAATGAAAAAACTAAAATTCAAAACATAAACCCAAGCATATAACTCAATAATATTGATAAGATCTAAAAGAAAATGAAAGAACTAAAACCAAACTCAAAATACTAAACAAGAACAAGGGTTGGTGCATACCAGTAGAACAAGGCGAAGACGGAGGTAGGGACAGCGGAAGAAGCGTGGAGCAGCAACGACTTTGAAGTCCGATGGAGGCATCGTTAGTTGGAGCAGAGGCGGAGGAGGAGTGAGAGGGACTGAGCGAGGCTGTGAGAGATGAGAGCGTACGTGCGATGTGAGAGAGGTAGGGTTTTAACTTTGAATTGAAATCTGGTCTGATTCTTTTTTTTTTATATAAAGTTTATTTTACGCTTTTACCCCTAATATAAAAAACAGGTTGGGTCGGGTCGGGCTATCTGGGTTTCAGGTGGTAACCCGAAACCTAACCCAACCCGACCCGATTTTTGTAGCAAAAACCCGAACCCAGCTATATTTTCGTAAAAACCTGACCCAACTCGATCTGTTCGGTTCGACGGGTTTGAGCGGGTTGGGTTCGGTTTTTCCCACTCCTAAGGATGGCAAGTGATCTTACAGAATTTGCAATAGGGTCTTTCTTTTTTTGGAATGGTATTTGGTTGATTTTGAGACTTGAAGTTAGAAATCGTACTTCTAGTATGGGGGGCAACAGAGTCAGAACTTGTTGTAGTAGAAACCACCTGGAAAAGTAGCAGTAGGTTGTAGGTGAGTCTACAAAATTAAATACCATGCTGATGGGAATATTGAACGCTACAAAGCGAGGTTAGTCTCAAAGGGTTTTACACAACAAGAAGGAATAAATTATCATGAAACTTTTTTCCCCTTATCTAAGTTAGTGACTGTTCGATCTCTTTTGGAAATTGCATCTATTAAAGACTGTCATTTGTATCAATTTGATGTGACATTTCTTCATGGTGATTTAGATGAGGAAGTGTACATGAAAAGATCACCAGACTACACTAAAGGAGATCAAAAACTTGTCTGCAAATTGAATAAAAGTCTTTATGGCTTGAAGCAAGTATCAAGACAATGGTATGCAAAATTTTCCAGCTTAATGATTCAATTTGATTTTGTTAAATCGAAGGCAGATTATTGCCTCTTCACTAAGCTTATAGGCTCTATATTCACTGCCCTTTTGGTACATGTGGATGCTATACTTGTTGCAAGTAATTCTATGGAATCTATCCATGCTTTGCAAGATTTTTTAAGTGCTCAATTTCAAATTAAAACTCTTGGTGCTCTTAAATATTTCCTTGGAATTGAAGTGGCTAGGTCAGATAAGGGAATATTCATTTGCCAAAGAAAATATGCTCTTGACATTCTAGCCAACTCGGGTGCTCTTGGTGTTAAGCCTCTGAAATTTCCCATGGACCTTAATTTGAATTTAAGAAAAACTACAGGGGAACCTCATACCGATCCCTCCATGTTTCTTCCTCTTTGATCTTACAGGCATTCTGTGATTCCAACTGGGCAGCATGTTCTGATTCTAGGAGATCCATAACTTGTTATTGCTTATTTTTGGGACAGTCCTAATCTCTTGGAGCTCAAAGAAACAGAATGTTGTCTCTAGAGGACTAGATCCTCTGCCAAAGCCGAGTATAGGGAAATGGCTAACACTTGCTATGAAATGACTTAGTTAGAACATGTTCTTACTGATCTCCAAGTTTCTCATCTTCAACCAGTAGTATTACATTGTGACTATCAATCTGCCGTACATATTGCAAATAATCCCGTGTTTCACGAATGCACAAAACATATCGAGTTGAACTGTCATCTAATTCGAGATAAGATTCAAGACGGCACAATCATCACCAAACATGTTAAGACCCAATTTCAAGTCGCAGATTTTCTTACCAAAGCGTTACCATCCTCTCTTCTTTTTCCTCATACGTCCAAGATGGGAATAGCTGACATCTATTCTCCATCTTGTGAGGGGATCTTGCAGAATGATCAGTCCACCAAGCAGCCCAATGATCCCACAACACAAGCATCAGTGAAAGGCCCATCTCTTCATCAAAACTCATCCAAGTCTGATACACAAGTTCAGTTATCTACTGTTGATACAGAAGCTTAATTATTCACTGCACTTATAACAAATTAATGAGGTGTAATTTTGTTATTTTTCCTCAGTGTATAGAATTTGTTAGATTAGGATATTCTTTCTGTTCTTTTCTTTGTATATATATATTAGAGGTTCTCCGCTTGTATTTGATATATACTTTTACAGTCAATGAATCCAGATATGGAGTTTCCTTTATATTTTTATCTTTTTGCTTCTTCCTTTTTATAATTTTCATTCTTCCACTGAATTTTACAATGACGCTTATACATTAAGCATCCATATGATGTCAATCAGGGGTAGAACTAGCAGTGGGCTTCAGTCCGTCGAAGCCCACTAAGGTTTTCTGAAACTTTTGAGCTTCTTCTTGGCGCCTAAATGAACTTGGTCTGTTTCCCAAACTTAGCCAACCAGCATTCTTCTTCTCCAGCTCCAGGCTCTAACTCCATTAGCCCAAACTCCTCCAAATCATCACAATTCCAAACCCATATGACAAGTTCAAAATCGAGTGAAACCATCTGATCCTCACCTCATTCCTCTGGCTCTGGTGCTGACGCTCTTCTGAACAACCTTAGCTCCGCCCGTCGTGTACCGTCGACATCCTATGATTCCGGCCGCCTCCCTGGTTGCTGGTCCTTCTTCGGCCCCTGTGGTGAATGATGTCGAGTCGCCGACTTGTAACTGTTAAGGTCAGTGTCATTCACTTACCTTATAAATTATAGTTATAAATCTGAAATTTTACTCTTTTTTTTTTTTTTGGTTATTTCTTAATCTCGTGGTTTAATTATTGGTTATTATTATAATTGTTTTGTGTGTTGAATTTGTTGACTAATTCATTTTAACTATTTAGGGTTTATTTAGAATTAGAGATTTTTGTGGTAATTAATTAATTTATTGTCAAAGGGTTTATCTAGAATTTCTTGTGGTAGATTGGTAGACTAGTAGTTAATTTTTTTTATTACTATTAAAGGGTTTACTTAGTTTTTTTTTGTGAATTGTGTGGTAGTTTAGATATTTTGTATTGCACATTTGTGGTGTTTTTTTAGCTCTTAGATATGAACATTTAAGTAAAATTATTTTTGTATATTTATGAATTTGAAGTTTGAATTATTCTTATTTTTGGCTTGGAAAAAAAAAATTCGGGGGCAGACCCCGGGAGAGGGGGTCTCCCACCTCCACCCTCATATTTTCTCTAGCCTACTACGTTTTTAAATCCTAGTTCCGCCCCTAATGTCAATCCAACAATCCAAATGTACCACGTATAGGGCTAGCAGAAGAGGCACACCAAATAAAAGAGACGCATTTCACACATACATTTTATCATAACAAGGATCGCAGGTTTAAAACAGAACAACAACAAAAGTTTGTGAGTCATTTTTCATTGTTTTAAAATTTTTGTTTTCCAGCTAGGGTTTATCTAGAATTTCTTGTGGTAGATTGGTAGACTAGTAGTTAATTTTTTTTTATTATTAAAGGGTTTACTTAGTTTTTTGTGAATTATGTGATAGTTTAGATATTTTGTATTGCACATTTGTGGTACTTTTTTAGCTCTTAGATATGAACATTTAAGTAAAATTATTTTGTTATATTTATGAATTTAAAGTTTGAATTATTCTTATTTTTTGCTTGAAAAAAAAAATTCGGGGGAGGACCCCAGGAGAGGGGGTCTCCCACCTCCGCCCTCATATTTCCTCTAACCTACTACGTTTTTAAATCCTAGTTCCGCCTCTAATGTCAATCCAACAATCCAAATGCTGCACGTATAGGGCTAGCAGAAGAGGCACACCAAATAAAAGAGACGCATTACACGCATGCATTTTATCATAACAAGGATTGCAGGTTTAAAACAGAACAACAGCAAAAGTTTGTGAGTCATTTTTCATTGTTTTAACATTTTTGTTTTCCAACTATTCTTATACCTAAATTAAGCTTGTTTTCTTTTGTATTTCTGTTGCAGGCACGAAACCAAGAAGTAGAAAAAGCGAAAACGAGTCTGTAGGATTATTGGCTTAGAACCAAACAAACAAGCCCTTAGAAATACTATCTTGTTTAACATAAACTTGTGTGGCATTTCGAGGATTACTTAAAGTAATCGGGGGAAAAAAAAGGCTTATGACCTTTAAAACCAATTGGGAAATAATTTTTAGTAGTTGCATAAATTTGTTAAAATGTTTTTACAAGTTTATTTTTGGACTTGGGTATTTTTGCAAAGTGTGGTCAAGTTTTATAAAGGGGCAACAAGTTTTAAAAGGGTGTGGTGCATTTCTCTAAAAAGGAGTTTTTTCTCTACAATATAGAACTTGTGGTTTTTCTTCAAGATAGTCAAGGAAAAGTTTATCTTCTTGATTGGATTGAGAGTGCATGATTCTGATTTCTCAATGGTATGGTTGTGAACCTACATTTTCGGTCGATAATCGAATTCATTATTTTTGGCATTCTTGGTGTTCTTGATTTTGTAAATCAAGGTAAAGATCCTACAGTGGTATCAGAGTGAGTAGGAGGAATTTCCAAGTGAATCATAATTGCCAAAACGTGGAAACCGTGAGAAAAATTTTGTTGAAGTCGACCGAAGAGTGAAGCACTGACCAATACCGTGAGAAGTGGCCGTGTAGAGCCGAAGAATTTGGTGAATTCGGTGGAAAATGAGACCAAAGGAAACAAGGAAAAATTCTGTGAAGTCGACAGAGGAGAGAGAAGAAACTGAAGCACCGACCGAAAGAAGAAAAAAAGGAAGTTCTCTGCCATTTTCTAAAAGTTCGATCTCTGGCCGATCAATCAGCAATCCAAGACCACCAGCAGGACCGCGGTGTGGAGGAGGGCGTTCGCTTGAAGTGTAGGTTGAAACCGGTGGTCGGAGGCGACGAAATAGACCGGAAAAGGAAAGTTCAACCGGATCTTTAAACTTAAATTCCCGCCGGTAGGGAACTCCGATTGAGAAACGGGTTGAGCCATTGGACTCGTGACGGAGAGGAGAATCTTTTAGCGTGTCGGGCAAAATTTTTCGGCGGCTGTTTCCGGTGGCGTCAGTGTTTTCCGGCAAGGCTCTGGCGACAATTTTTTGACATTTTGTTCTACAGGACCTGGAGAGTCCATATTCGAAGTGCGTTTCACGAAATTCAATTTGGATATTGGTTGAGGTTTGAAAATGGTTTTTTGCATGATTCTTTAGTTTGATTTTTTGAAATTGAACTGTGCATTGAAGGCTCCTATTGTAGTTGTACGAACATTTAGGATAATTTCTAAGCTCGGGGTTTTGTGAACAAACCGGGAAAGGGCTAGAAATTGGGGATTCCTTGAGGTTTGGGTTTGACAAGATTAGGTTTTAATCTTGGGTGTATTGAATTTTACAAGATTAGGTATTAATCTTGGGTTTGATAGGAGGTCTTCTTGTTGATTTGACGTGAGAATTAGATTCACGGAAATATTTTTACAAGATTAGGTGTTAATCTTGGGGGTATGCAAGGTTACAAGATTAGGTGTTAATCTTGGGTAAATTCTGCATTGTATATCGGTTTTGTTGCTGTGATTATTTTACTTGCTGGAATTTGCAAGGGGGAGTGATAAGTATCATTCGGTGAGCAAAGGTGTTTTTTGAACAGTGGTTTCAAGAATGGGATCTAGGGTCGAGCTGGAGAAGTTCGATGGTAAAGGAGATTTCTCCCTTTGGAAAAAGAAAATAAAAGCAATATTGGTGCAGCAAAGGGTTGCAAAGGCATTGGAGGAACAATCCGAATGGCCGGAGGCATTATTAGCCAAAGATGATGAAGTAGTTGAAATTCAAGAAGTGGCATACAGTACTTTGATTCTTCATCTCTCAGATAACGTTCTGAGGCAGGTAAACGATTCTAAAACTACTTTAGAAATATGGAATAAGTTAGATGAAATTTATGCTGCAAAAACTGTTCCTAATAAGATTTTTCTTTTAGAAAGAATTTTTGGTTTCAAAATGGACCCCTCCAAAGATCTTGAAACAAATTTAAATTCATTTTCTGCAATAACTTTAGATTTAACGAATAGTGGACAGAAAATCGAAGATGATCAATTAGCTATAATTTTGGTAAACTCCCTTCCAGAATCTTTTAAAGAACTTAAAAATGTTATTAATTATGGAAGGGATACCATCACTCTTGCAAATGTCACTGCTTCGATTAGGTCTAAAACATTAGAAATCAATTTGGAGGAGAAAGCTGTCCATAATGAAACGGCTTATTTTGTTAAAGATAAATTTGGTAAGAAAGAGTCAAATGCTATGAACTTTAACAATAATAAGGGTAAGAGTAAGGAACAATGGAAGGGCAAGGGTAGTGGTAGATATGGGGATAAGTGCTTTCATTGTGGTAAAACGGGACACTTTCAGAAAGATTGCTACGAGTGGCTAAAAAAGAAAGAGGGGCTGAAAGTAATACTGCTTTTGGGGCTTTTGGAAATGATGATGATCAATTGAGAGTGTTAAATGTGACATTAGGTGAGCGGAATCAAGAGTGGATACTTGACTCAGGGTGTTCCTATCATATAACCTTCCATAAGGCTTGGTTTAAGACCTATAGAGAGATAGATGGGGAGAATGTGTATTTAGGGAATGGTGAGTCTTGTACTGTGATGGGAATAGGTGAAGTTGTGGTCAAGATGTATAATGGGGTGGTTAGAGTTCTAATTGGGGTGAGGCATGGGTGAGGCATATACCTGCTTTATCCAAAAATCTTATTTCTTTGAGCACATTGCATATGTCTGGTTTTCATTATGAAACAAAGAATGATAATATGTTAGTATGTAAAGGAAATGACATTGTATTTAAAGGAATATTGAGAAATAGACTTTATTATATGCTTGGCACAACGGTAATTCAAGATCATTCATGCTCACACATAATTCAAAAGGATAATACTCAATTGAGGGACAAAATGATAGCCCATGAAGGAAATAAATTTCCTTGTATTTCTGTTGCTACTAATAATGTTGCAGGTTTAACTTCAAATTCACTTGAAAGTGAGTTTTTGGAGGGTAATGAGTTTAAAATAAACTCTAGTGACCAAGGAACAAGTGGTCAAAGATGTGAAATTCAAAATCAGCTACAAAAATAGTGATTTTGAATCTGTTGTTAAGGAAATTCAGCAAGAAAATGATGAAGAAGAAGTTAAAAATGATGGAGTTCAACAAGAAGCTAGTCAAGAAAGCTTGTATGACTATCTATTAGTCATGGATGGTGAAATGAGACAGGTAAATTATAATCCTAATTTTTATTCCATTAGTCTAAAAGAGTGTTCTCTTTTGACAGGTGTTAAGGAATCTACAAGTTGTGGAGAAGTTGGGAAGATTCAAAGTGCAATGCTAGAGAAGATGTTTTCTCCTAAACCATCAAATCAAAAGACTTGGAATGATGAAAGCTTCCAAGAGGACTTTCGGAATAGGTGAGGTAAATTTAGATTAGGTGGAGGTTTGGTTTAAGCCAAGGTGAAGGAATGTAGGATTATTGACTTAGAACCAAACAAACAAGCCCTTAGAAATGTTATCTTATTTAACATAAACTTGTGTGACATTTCGATGATTACTTAAAGTAATCGGAAGCAAAAATAAAAAAAAGGGCTTACGATCGTTAAAATCAATTGGGAAATAATTTTTATTAGTTGCATAAATTTGTTAAAATGTTTTTACAAGTTTATTTTTGGACTTGGTATTTTTGCAAAGTGTGGTCAAGTTTTATAAAGGGGCAACAATTTTTAAAAGGGTGTGGTGCATTTCTCTAAAAAGGAGTTTTTTCTAGTTTTCTCTCTACAATATAGAATTTGTGGTTTTTCTTCAAGATAGTCAAGGAAAAGTTTATCTTCTTGATTGAATTGAGAGTGCATGATTCTGATTTCTCAATGGTATGGTTGTGAACCTACATTTTCGGTCGATAATCGAATTCATTATTTTTGACATTCTTGAAGAATTATTCTTGATGTTCTTGATTTTGTAAATAAGGTAAAGATCCTACGGAGTTCCCATGATTTGCCTACATGAAAAGTCGCAACAACGTCTGCATATACCCTAAACAACAATAAATTCTCCAGCATTCAACACAAAACCCGAAAATTGAAGGAAATAAGAATCACGACACGCATTTTTCCATTCATTTTTTATTACAAATTTTTAATAATACCACTTTATTCTCACCAAATGCAAACAGACAGTAGTATCGACGTTCAAAGCACTGTTATCTAAAGATTCTTAAACAAAGCTGAGAATTGCACACAACCACATATATAGAGTACACCAACTAATCCTATTAACTAGTAATGGCATGAAAAGTTCTTGTGGGGCTCAAAGGCGAAAGGCCCAACTGTGAAGAGCTGGAAGGGAAGCGAGTGATCGGTGACTGGTGGTTTGGTGCCGGGTATCAGAATAGCGCCACCAGCTCCGCCGTGCAGATTGGTAGGGACACTGCAATTAGTCATGGGTGAAGAGACTAAAAACACCTTGCACTTGTGGGATCCTGATGTTGTCAGCATCTTTGGCATTATGAAGAAGTACCCGTTCTTGTCAGTCGTGACTTGCTCCACCAGGTGGTACTTGGTGTTGTTGCATTGAAGCTTCACCGCCGCTCCTGTACAACCATACAAAGCATGAGATTTCACATAAGAAAACGCCAAAATTATACACAGTCTCTGTTTCCCACCGCTTCTCACGTCTTTTAGAAGTCAAATCAAACTTCACATATATAACAGTACTCTTAACATAGTGCATGTTATTATTCTATTGACAGTAGAGAACAAAATCATACTCTTTATTTTACGTTTGATGCAGTTCTTGATTTAAGCCATTTTCAGGTGTTTCCAAATTCATAATTTCGCATGAATACAGGTATAGAACATTTAGAGTATCAGTAAGAACATGTTTGGCCAACAGGAAACTGATATGAGCATGTTTAGCTAACCTTAAAAGCTCCGTACGCTTTTAACTTATTTCCACTTAACAAGTCGAAAAGAAGCTCCAACTCACCTGGAAGAGGGGAGGCTCCCATGAGAGTGTCAATCCCCTTGTAATGGCAGGATTTGCAGTACACAACGCCTTGAACAGCCACATATTTCCTGGTGGGAGAGTAGCTTGGGGGTTGAGTTGGAGGATTAACCGGTGGGTGAGTGGGAGGCTGCTTAACAGGTGGCTGAGTTGGAGGGTGGCTGGGATGGTGGTGGTGGTGGTCACCTTTCGGAGATTGTGTTGGGGCTTCAGTCGACGGGAAGTACGGCAGCGGCCCGGCGGCATTCACAACTTCAATCTCAGCGGTAACTATAAATAAGAAGTGTAAAAGCAAAAGAACCTTCGCCGAAAACAAACCCATGGTGCAAACACAGTGTGTATTTACTATTTACTCAACTCTGGTATGTAGAAGGGGTTTATGGGGAGAGAATTTATAGAGGTTCCAAGTGGCATATTCTCCATTTTCTAAAGAAAAAGAAAAAGAGGTTGCATGCCTGGCTTATCATGGGGGATAAGGGTTTCTCAGATTTTCAATTCTATAAACTGGATTTAGATACGTGGCACGTTGATTCACATGCACAGGAGCAACGTTGTATTTGGTAATTTGCAGGCTGCCTTAATTTGTAAAAGTTTTCCCGGCTGGGCACTTTTTTTTTTTTTTTTTTTAGTAGAAATATTATGAGTGAGATTAAACTATACGTACTTGGTGTAAACTAAAATTTAGATTTTAATTTAATCAAGGGTATGTTTGATATTGTTTAGGCTTGGTTTGAAAAACCAACTTTTCCATAAAATTTACTATTTTTTTTTTTTACAGTAATCAATCTCAATCATTCAAAAAAGTCAATTCCACAATTTTTTACTTTTCAAACCACTTTTTAACAACACAATTTTTCAATTTTTTTTTTCAAAATGTTGTTTTATCAAACACATGGTTAAAAAGATTTTTTTTGAAATGAATAGTGATTTTTAGGAGAATAAATGGCTGAAATTTTGTTAAAAAGTCAAATATTGTGGGACTTGATTTTTAATGGATGACTGAGATCGATTGAGTATTGTAGAAAAAAATAAATTCTTAATGTATACCAAACAAAGGCTAAATCAAAATCAATAATTATTTTTACATACTTCACATTTCACAATTTTTCAATCACATTTTATCAATTTCTATCAAAACTACTATCTATATGATTTTAATCTTCGAGTTTAACTCTAGAGTAAAAGCAATTTGTTAATTGATCAGGACAATCATATTTTTCTATTTTTGCCAGAAGGATTCATTTTCCAATTCTTATTTATGTTTGTTGTTGGTTGTCATCATTACGTGCGACCACGTTAAAACTTGTAATTCCATCTTAAAATTCAATATTATAAGAGTATTATAAGTTTTTTTTTTATATATTTTAATCTTTATTCGATCTCTTAACATCTACTCGCTAGATGATGGCTCATTTGAAATTAGTCTTCATTAAAAAAAAAAATCAATCTTAAAATTTATGTACTCATTTTTTATCTTAATCAGATCGAACTGGCCGTTTAAACTTAATTGGCATAATATCATATTAAGATTTGTGATTCCATATTAAAATGTATAACATTTTTAAGAGGAATAATTCAAACTTAATTGATCTATATTTTATTTTTATTTGATGTGAAAGTTGATACCTAACAAGTCACGTAAAATGTTTGGACCTTGCCGAACTCGATAGACACGACGCAATCTGGACCATTCACTTTATATTTTTAGATTAAACAGTTTCACTCTTGATTCGTTCGGTGCAAGATTTTATGAAACTTTACATGCATAACCATTGTTCGTCATGTTGTTATGACTGGATATGGACTCGTACGACCCTTTTCCAGGAAATCAATAAACTTTCATGCTCTATTTTGTTCTTTTGCATATTGTAACAATGTTTTGGTCAAATGGAAAGAATTATATATAATGCATGAAAGTTATCTATGCTGGGCAACTAGCCCACCTCCAATGTAAAACAGCAAAGTATTCCTAATTTTAAAATTCGACACTTGACTATTTTTCATTGAATGTGGATAATTGTTATGTTGTTCACGGTGAGCAACAGATCGAAACTGATATAATGCATGTAATGTTCTCTAGTGGAATGGAGTAAGAAATGGTTGGGCCAGATAGCCTACAATGCCCGTCACAATTACAACACCTTAGTTTGAGGCAACTTTCAAAAATACTCTAAAGACCCATAATTTTTTAAGAAAAACGAATAAGAAGTAGTTGCATGCGATTTGATGTCAACCCCAGTGATAAAATTTTGCACAATTTTGACTGCACTTGAAAACACAACATGGAAAGATAGATTTTATTAAACATCATGCTTCATAATAATTTACATAAGATAGACATGACAACACAAACTTAAAACTTAACATACTTATTTATCTCAAACACCAAAAACTTCCTTCACATTAGGGACGGAGCCAGAATTTCTAGTCAGCGTGGACAAAAATTAAATGAAGTTGGGGAGGACAGGATTGGGGGGCAACGCCCCCTAAATTATTTTTTTTAAAAGAAAAATTAAAATAAATAGAGGAAACTTAATTTCACAAATGAAAAGTAAACAAATTCCAACTCAAACGAAATACTTTAAAATATTTCCTTGCGAGTTTTCATACTTTAAAATCGTTGTACAATAACTTCATTTTCAATCTTCAAAGATTTATCTTTCTCTACGTGAACAAAAAGACTATCATTCATTCAAATTAAACAAACTCAACAAATAACAATTACAAACCACAAATATCAAATTATAAAAATTCAAACAAAATTCATGAAATATATTAAAAATACCCCAAAATGTCAAATCAATATTATACACAAAAGTAATTACTGTAACATTACTACATTAACACATAATAACATTTTGCAAAATGCCAACTAAAATTGATTCCAAGTTCCAACTGAAGTCTGACCAATGACCATTTAATCCAAAATGGCAGCTGAGACCCAGCCCATTGAAATTATCCATTTCCATTACCATTTGACCCCAAACAAAAAAACAAAACAAAAAAGGACTGGTAGGCATCGATAGCAGGCAAGGAGCGTAAACTTACTTGCGAGCTACGGAAGGTGAGGAACTGTGGGCGGAGTCGGACTGTGACTGTCTTCGATCAGAGCTCGGAGTCTTCAGCAGCGAAGGGCGAAGTTGTGGTGGTTTCACCCTTTCAGGTTTCAAGCTTTTTGTTGAAGGGTTTCTTGCCTTTCAGCTTTCGGACAGTGCTTCTTATTCAGTTTCAAAATTGTTCAAATTTTTTTTTTTTTTTTATTTGGACTGGCTCGGGGCAGCACAAAAGTCTGGCGCGGTCCATGGCTAGCACTAGGCTGCCTCCGCCCCTACTTCCCATACTACTCCCTGGGAAAATCATTAAAAAATAGGTAGTTCATGGTTTCTGTTGCAAAATCACAGGTTTACAGATCGCACAAGTGGTAAAGTGGGCTTTTGAGTCCAAATATCGATTCCACGTGAATTGAGTAAATTGTATTCTAGATTAAATTTCTTAATCGGAAAAGGAAATTACTTGAGAATGATTTAAATGAATCTAAATTAAGAATTAAACTAAGAAAAAGGTAAAGATTTGATTTTTATAAAATAAATGAAAACAAGCGTATTAGAATTGAGAATCCAGTTTAACTCTATCATCTATATTTTGACTTAATTTTTTAACTATAATTCATGGGATTTTGAAATCCGTGTTCTTAGTATTATTTAAGTCATCTATCAAGGATGCATTAAAAACATTTTTTCTCAAATGTAACCCGAATATATCTCTAAGACGAATTGAGCATTAGAAAACATTTTAATTTTGTGAATACTTTAAATGATAACACAAGACATATGCGGCATATTTCTATCCCCTATCGAATTTTGTGGCAATTAAAAATCTAACATTCACCTACTTTATTTATATTAAAAAAATGCCACAATAGTTATACAAAAATTGGCCATAAATTTGCATAAAATTAAAAGCATAATTTAATTACTCAAACCCTTGAATTATATAAATTAAACAAAAGTCAAAACATAGAATCATGAAATTAAAGCTTCATCACAGTTCCAACGCCTAACGTTTGCCTAAATACATGAATGAAAACTAATCACAAGATAAATGAAAAGAAGTCACCTTGTTCATCTCCTTGCTCTTGTATCTTTAATGTTGCTTTTGGCATTGCGTGAATCTCTCAACAATTGGACAGCATTTTGACATGAAATATCACAAGTTGGGAACCCCAAATTCATGCAAGACAACAGGTATATATAGGTTTAGGTAAAATCTAGGTGAAAAATGTGAAACTTGTTGAAATTCGCGATAAAAAGCCCAGTGTCGGCTCAGTCAAACAAGCATGCAACCGCGCAGTATAAATGCTCATGGTCGTTCGCAGTTCAGTTATTTTCGATTCTGTTGATTTCTATTGATGTCGCGCGACTACTCTGTAGGATCCCGCTTGGCCACGTGGTTCACCGGATGTAGTGTAATTTCAACTTTTGTTCTTGTTTAAATTGGTCATCATTCTTTATTTGCATCTAGGTCCTCCTACTTTCAACTGTGACAATTTGGTCCCTATACTTTTGGTTTCTTCTCTTTTCTTCCTTGTTCTCCTCAATTGGCTCATCGCACTTTTTCATGTCTACACTTTAGCTCCAATAATCAGCCAATTCTCTAGTATTTGCATTATTTTCTCAACTTTGAACTGTTTTTCTGAAATATAAACAAATAGAACCAAATGAGTAACAAATACTCTCAAACAAACATCAAAAAATCCTATTTTTGACACACAAATAAGTGTATAAAATACACTTATCAACACCCTCAAACTAGAACTTTGTTTATCTTCGAACAAAATAAAAATAAACTACAAAGCAAAAATGCAAAATAACAAATGTATTTTTGGTTTTGTAAATTTTGTTGTACTTCAACAATCTAGATCAACATCACACATCAGCATCAAACTATGAACAACATAATAAAAATATTTCTACCTATCCATTGCTCGACTTTAATGTGTGTGTGAATAGCCAAGAATCAAATGCAATATTATGCAAAAATAAACTTAACATCGTGTGACTTATTATGTAAGAGTAATCCCAAATATCATGTGTTCAAACTATGTATGTGTATCGATTACTCATTGAATTATTATTTCCAGTTTTCGTGTTTTAAAAATGTAGATGCTGCATACTGATATGTTCGAAGTGATCTGTTGGGAATGGATAAAGTTAGTCGAGGAGAGATTTTATATGTATGTAATTGAGATACACACAAGACAAATATATCATTATTTTTCATAGTTATCGAAGTTCATCCAGTCCTATGTGAACTTCCACAATGTCGAGACTATGTACTTCTTGTACTCCTACAACTTTCCAAGAGAAGAGTGGTAACGTAGTTGTAGTAAAGTTGTAAATGGGAAAAGAGGATATTTTGAATACCTTTTGTAAATCTTCTTTTAAAAAAGGTTATGTAAAGTTGTTCTGGAGGTTTTATGAAGTGTTTTTGTTACGAAAGCCACGAGTTCAAAATATTGTTCTAAAATCCAAAAATCATAGCTTAAACTACTATGTGTTGACATCTAAATCCTAGATGTTGTCAACAAATAAATCTTCCTCAAAAAAGTCCAAGTGTCGACACCCTGTATGTTTGTATCAATACCAGAATAACTGAAACGACCAAGATGTAGACATGCTGAAGGTTGGTGTCAACGCCAATTAAATGTTGTAAATTAAATCTCTCATTTTTATAACTTTCCGAAGAGACTACAATTACTCAGGGATAAGAATAGTATGCTTTCCTGACCATTTATTGATAATGTAAGTGAAAGTAAGATGAAGTAAACAAATATCATGGGGAGTGTGGGAGCATAAAAAGTTTGAGCAGTAAGGTTCGGATTCCTATACACTATCCAATAGGCTTAGGCTAGAATCAAACCTATTATTATAGACAAGCCCTTCATCCATTGTCCCAAATATGTTAGCAATGTCGTCTGACCTAAACCAAAAAGCCTTCACTTTCATATACCTATGTAAACTGTCAAAAGTTTCCCCCGACCTCTCTAATAACTCCCCACTTGTGTACATATTAGCGTAAAAGAAACACATCAATCTTTTACTAACACCTAGAGGTGTCAAGGAGTACGGGTCAATCAGACCCGTGAAAACTGACTCGGATCAACTCGGAACCGTGGGTCGACCCGGGCGGGCAGTCAAGAAATTGTAAACCGCGTATTTTGTGGGTCAAACCTTTCGGACCACGGTTAACCCGCTGGCCCGTGAAAAAAAAAAACTGTTTTTATTAAATATGATTATATCGAAAATCTCCTTCTTCTACAAACTTTAATACAAGTTTTAAAGCAAAATCTTATTTTTTTTTCTCCCTAATAACTAAGAAACCTAATGTTCTTTGATAATAGTAATTAGAAATACATTTAGCACTTAATTGTTATTTGTTTAAGTTTTATTTAAATTTGCAAATTTAGAAGTAATTCATGTAACATAAAATTAAAATTCTATGTAAATATTTTATGGTATAAATATGAATTTATCATTTTAATCATTTTGTATTTAGAAATTTGACCAAAAAATTGTTATAAATATGAAGAAATATATGTTTTTATTCATACGGGTCAAATCAGTACGAATCGCGACCCGCATAAGCCAGTGGATGGGGTCTGAGTTGTAGTTCGAAATTAGTAGGCTAACCTAGAACCGGCAACGAGCAGGTATTTTTTCAAGCGGATCGTTACTGAGCTTTTATGTTAACAGGTCGACCCTATCCGAACCACCTGGATTGACACATCTACTAAAACCTAGGCTCGACCTTAATAAACCTAACCATTTCATCCTTTGGAAGTAAGGTAAAAACTCAAACCTTAAAATACTAAAGAAAGTAAGTTCGACTTCACCACCAGTGATTACCTCTTCTTTTTTTATGCTTTTTGTACGACAGTAAGCACCTTCAACAAAGAAAAATGCATTTAGAAATTTCGACCCTCCACGACGTAATGTTTTATCATCATCATCACCACTATCATCTCCATGAGGCTCTCAATAAGTATCTTACCCGTACAACGTGAAGTCTAGAAGAATTCGGCCCACCTCCTCTACAAGGTGTCGAGCGTGAACTTTAACGTAGTTTATCGTCGGTCGTTGCCTTTCTCTGCTGAGGACCCATCAATGAAACCTCTTCTTCCTAACTACTCACATCTCGGAGAACGAGTTGGTCACTAGCGGTTTTAATGACGGGCTTCTTGATTCTTCTAATGGTAGAATGAAAATGTGAGAACTTGGAAGTTGGATCTAAGAAAAATGGAAGAAATGGAAATAAAACGTTTGATTTCTTGAGAGAAATAGAATTACAGCTTGAGAAGTGGGAATAAATCAGTAAAATAAATGGTCGAAATGGTTTTAAAATCTGTCAAACTCATCAACTTATTATTACAACTAGTTCAACAAACATGCGTAGACATATTCACTTTTCAAATAAAATTATAGTAAAACAAATAAAGATTGAAAAAAATAAAATAATAATAATAATAAGTAATGTTGCATGCATCAATTAAAAAGAAAAATCTTTCTTATATGGGTAATATTACAAATTCTGAAAAACTTACTTATACAAAACATTTATCGTTTCATTTAATGATTTCCCGTCTTTATCACATATATTAATATATTCTGACCAGAACGATTTGTATCTCAAAAAATGCCTCAAATAGCTTCCTACGACTGAACATTAGCTTCTTCAAGAAGAGCCATACATGCGACAACAATTGACCTTGAATTTTGTTGAACCAATGAAAATTTTCTTCTCTAGAACTTGAAAGGTAATATCACATCTGATGTAGTCAATAATATTCTTGGAATAAAGACTTTGTCCCCAGCATTGCTTTCAGACAAAATTTTAGCTTCTAGAACATGATGCCCAAGCTTTGGAATGATTAACCCTGTTCCATTTCACAACCTTGTAGCATGGCTAACCAAGATATACGTAAATTATCTAAGGGCCTATTTGGTAGGTCAATTTTTTCCATGGAAAATTCACTATTCATTCCATTTTCCATAGTTTGTGGTGTTTGATTTGTCAAATTTCACATGAAAAATATTTTTCACCCAAATTTCACCCTTACTATCAAATAGACCCTAAATAATTTGATTTATTTTGTGACTAAATATATTTTCTCAAAGCACTGTAGAATAAACATTCAATTGTGCTTTTGAAAACATAAAAAAATATTTTATTCAAGATATAATGTGTACGGTGAAAAAATTAAACTTGTAAATACGAAAAATACGATTTATATTAGAAATGGAGAAGGAGAATTAAATAGACTGGCCCAAAATATAATTATTTGCTCAAAATATTTTGAAATTGAAAAAAGTTACAATTGTAATTAACTGAAAAATTGAAATAAATTTGCAACTATAATTTATTACAATTTGTAATTAATTCAATTAATTTTAAAAGAAAAATGTAATCTTGAGAGACTTGTAATATGGAATTAAGATACAATATTGATTAGTTAGTTACATTTGTAATTGATTACAATATTAATTAGCCTCTATTTGATATTGTTTAAAAAGAGTTTTATTTTTTTTAAAAAATGAATAAAGATTTTTAAGAGAATGTGTGTTTAAAAAGTAAGGAATTTTTTTTGAATTTATGTGTAATATTATTTTATTGATAAATGTGTAATTAAAAAAAAGAACAAAAATTGTGTCAAAAATTTAAAGAGGACCAAACATGGACTTAGTTACATTTGTAATTAATTACAAATTGTAATTCAATACAGAATGTAATTAAATTGCAATTGTAATTAATTACATTGTAACTAATTCAATTAATTTTAAAAGAAAAATGAAATTTCTTGTAACTTGTAACATACGATTAAGTTACAATTGTAAATAACTATAATTTGTAACTAATTCAATTAATAGTAATTAAACTTATCATGTTTTTACAAATGCCAATTATATTACCGCACAAACTTATTCTACACCAAATTTTAAGTATTTTTTTAATTTACTTTTATTTAAATTGGGATTTCTTGCTTCACAGCCAATAGCAAATGGGTTTCTTGCTTCACAGACTCATAGGTCCTCCATCTCGTCGCTGCTTTCCTATGGCATAGCAATGCAAAAACCCATGTCCAGTGCTTGTTTTTATACGCCTATGTTTGAATTGGGGATACTAAATGAAGGATAGTGGGATCTTGGGAGAAATTTTATCAATATTTGAAGGGATTGTTGAACAAAACGAATATGTGGGCATAGAGAAACCCATTTGCTATTGGCCAATTGTTGCTCAGTAAGCTATGAGCTTTGGAGGTGAAAATCGTACACTGTGTTGCATAAGAGCTCCTCGCCATATACAAAGTTTGTGTCTTTCATAAAATCCAGAATGGCTGAAAATGATGAGAAAATATTGGGATAATGAGTACACCACAATGCTAAATTTTTTTTTTTCCCTAAGTTTCTATTGAATTATGAGTATAATTGTAAATTTGTTAGGTTTGTGGGTGGGTATGAGTATAAATTTAGAAATCCGATATGGGTATGTGTCAAGTATAGGTATTGTAGAAAAACTCATACGTGACACATATACCCCATTAATTTTTTTTTTTAAAAAAAACTTATTGTATTTAAATTTTAACAGTATATAATTTTGGACAATTAGACTCTTTGATATTAGCTTATTTTTGGACAATGTATGTTGTAATACTTTTACTTCATTTTGATATTTTTATGTTGAACTGAGATTGTTAATTAGTATATTACATGTGAAGTTCATGAAAAAATATAATTAGATACTTATATTATTATTGATCAAGTATTATACACACACACATTACCACTTTGAGCTGCCACCAATGCCAAGAAAATAAAAATTAAAAAGATTATTAAAATTAAAATACGTAACGGGTTTTAAATAGGTATAAAAGTATATCCGTACCCTACCTACACCCAATCGCCACTCTTAAGTGGATATATGAGTAGGGTATAAGTATTATAAAGTGTTAAGTATTCATATACAAACTTTTAAGATCTTGTTTATAAATATGAGGCATTTTAAAAAATATTTTAACAAGATAAAAGATATTATTAAAATTTCCATCAAAATTTCTACAGCCACGTCCTAATTTCCATCAAAATTTCTGTCTCTGGTATTTTGAACTCGGTAATCGACTTGCGATACTCCACACACAGATAATTATGAGGAAAGCAAACTTCCCAAGTGAACAAGCAGCTTCTACAGCCATATCCTGATTTCCATTACCAGTTACTCGACCGATGGCCAAAGACTGGTTTCTCGTGCAAGAAACGTTTTTTGCTACCTAACCTATCGCCCTTATAGCAGGACTGTGGTGGAAATCAAGTCTACTAGTGATGTCAAAGATTGAGTCCATCTTTTCCTTGCTATTGTCAAGCTCCTTTGAGGTAAGGACTTATAGAAGAGTAAGCACCTTCTGCAGCTCAAATTTGCTATACTGTCCAGTGCTCATAAATTTGAATCTGAAGTTATTGAGATTGACTTAAAGACCCTCAAGTTCATGTTGGTCCATTAAGATATTAAAACTGATAGAATCACTTCGGGGGTGTGACCGCACCCTCACATGGAGGGTGCGGGACCCACTCCAAAAAATTGGGCCCGGCACCTTCGGGGGTCCGATAGATATAGAATCGAAGAGGACATCCAGAAACCGGTAATGTTAATCGTCAGCAACGATAATTTCTTCAAAGAAGCACCTGCAACCTCGGTGCTAGTGACTTATTTTCTCTACCAGTGTCTGCCTGTAATTTTTGGGTTTTACACTAATTTTCTCAAAAAAAAATTCTTTACACCTTCATCGCAAAAAATTTATGGTTGTCTATTTGGAAATATTTAAATTCAGTAGTTTCTTTTTAAATTAATTTATTTAGTTACAATTGTAACTTTAATTACAATTGCAACTTAATTACATTTGTAATTAATTTCATTTTGTAATTAATTACAATTGTAATAATTTACAAAATATGACAGATTTTAATTGTTGAGATTAATTGAATTAGTTACAAATTGTAATTGATTACAATAGAAAATTAATTGTATATTACAAATAACTCAAAAACTCATTTTTCTTTTAAAACTAATTGAATTAGTTACAAATTATACTTAATTACAATTGTAACTTAATTTTATTTTGTAACAGGCATGTTGCAATCAAAGTATAATTAATTAATTGAATTATTTACAAATTTTAATTATTTACAATAGCAACTTAATAATTGTATATATTACAAATTACTCGAAATTTCATTTATCTTTTAAATTAATTGATTGAATTTATTATAATTAATTAAAAATTTAACTTAATTACAATTGCAACTTAATTATATTATTTAACGAATTATAGTTTGTAATTAATTACAATTGTAACATGCCAACGTGCCACATTCAGAAAACACAATACATCATTAGTAAGTTTAATGTGTCTCTGAGTTCAATATCTTTTGTTATGACTTGCTCAGATCTAATGGCTGTTTTGCCCACATTTCCCACGTCCACTTCCCCTTCCTAGGAAAAACATTCGGTACTTTATCATCTCCAATTTGTATTCCTTGCTTTTTTGGAGTTTCTGCCACTACATTTGTAGTGTTTATTTTGATACAATTGCACTTGTTCTTTATGTATCCAAGAGGAACACAAAAATGGAGAAAAAATCTACAAACAAGGATGAGGAGGGAAAAAATGTAGAAAAAAATCTACAAACGACCGACTGTACACAACTTACCTGAAACCACCACGACCTACCACACCACCGCCAAAACCTACCAACCCATCGAATATACAACTCCAACATAACACCACCACAACCTACACAAACAAGATACAACTTACGCATCAAAACCCAACACGCAGCCTTATTGCCTCTATCCAAGCTGCGGTTGTGCAAAATGCAGCAACCTCGCCACAGTCGCTCTACCCTTTGCCGATCTTCACCACCTTAAGTTGCCACGGTGTCACAAATAGTGACTTCACCGATGCCAAAAATGAAGAAGTGCATGGGAGAAAATTTATCAGATGTCATTTTCACTGTAAAAGGCTGGGAATTGCAAGCTATAGAAAACCTTTAGGTATTTCAGAGTCACAAACAAAAATGTTTTCAAGCTCTTCCCATTTGCTTCAACCCATTTTGAAACTATTTGATTCAAAAGTAGGATTCATATTTGAAATTGTAGAAGAAAAGGGTAAAACTACCGTAGTAGGGAGAAAGGAATTCATGCGGTAGCAAGTGATATTTCACATATTATTAGGATGGAGTAACATTAATAGAACCCTATTTCTCTTCATTCTATTGGGTTTTATAAAATAGTATCTAAATACCTGATTTTAAAGATTTAAAATCTAAAAATACGATTAGACCTAATTAACCATATTATAAATCTTTAGTGTGTAGGGTATGGCCTTTGGGTTTTCCATACTCTAACCATTATCATCTCTACTTAATATATGCCAAAAAAAACTGCTTAATATATGCCAATTAGTAAAAACTCAAATTACATAAAACATACCAATACAAATGACAATCCTTAATAAAGAAACGGTGATAGCATCTCAATCTATGTTGAAATACTATCAAAATACATTAATGTTAATGCATTGGAAATTTATTGAAAATGGTGCAGAATACTTAACATATTTAAAATAAATAAAATAATAAAATAAAACAATTGGGTAGAAGAAGATGGAAGTGGGTTATTAATGCAGCCTCCCAAGTGGGCCCATGATGCAGCTTCAAAATCTGTACCCAAAAAAAAAGGCAAATTCTGTGTTTAGGCGGGAAGTCAGTGGGACCCAGCTACATGAACTCAGTTGTTTAATAATAATACTAATGTTACACCCGTGCGTTACTCGAACATATTAAGTTGACAATCAAACTATACACACAATTGTAAGTTAAGAAAAAAAAATGAAAAAGTAATGGTGCAAACATTTATTTAAAAAGTAAAAATTATTCTTTCATCAATAATATTACAGATTTTGAAACACTTCCTTATACACAACATTTGTCGTTTCATTGGTTGGCTTTCCATCTTTATCGCATATCAATATCTTCAAACAAGAACGATTTGTAACTCTAGAAACAGCTACATATAGCTGCTCATGACTGAAAACGGGTTTTTTCAGGAACAACCCTACATGTGAGAGCGATTGACCTTGATTCTTGTTAATAGTCATAGCATATGAAACTACTAATGGAAATTGTCTTTTCTGGAATTTGAAAGGTAATCTCACATCTAATGGAGTCAATGACATTCTTGGGATGAATACTTTATCCCCAGCATTGCTTCCAGACAAAATTTGTGCTTCTAGAACATGTTGTCCAAGCTTTGTAATGATTAGTCTTGTTCTATTACACAAACCCGCAGAGTGATCAATGTTTCTCAACAACATTACTGGAACACCGACCTTAAGTGTTAGCTCGTGACTTGGCACTCCAGAACACTTTATGCTATTCAAAAACTCAGTAGAATGAATGTCTTCAAACAAACTTGCGCTTTTCTCTGCCCTGCACAGAGAATCCGAACTCGGATAAGTCTTTCCTTCTAAGCGATTGTTTGAAGCCATGTACTCGTTTATAGTATCCACAACATCAAGCGTTGGAGCAAGTATAGCTCTTCCTTGCAAGAATGACATGTCGTCAAAACTGTCTAAAAATGTTGGATATGTACTTTCAACAATTGATTGGACCGGATTGTTTGACGCATCCACTAAAAGGTCATCTGGAACTTTTATTGTTGCATGACCATCATTTTCACCCCCAAACCTCCCATCTCCTATACTCAAAATCCAATCAGAAAAGCCTTCAATTCGAGACCACGATCGTTATTGTCAAGATTTTGGAGTCTCATATTTTTTTTTTAGTCTCAAAACCTTGCAATGTGTCCATAAATATGAAGAATTGATTGTAGCCATAACAACATCTTGTCTACTACCTTTCGGAATAACTGGTAAAATCTGATGAAAGTCCCCACCGGAAACAATAGTTTTGCCTCCGAATAGTTGGTGAAAGCAATCTGAATTGTTGAACCTCATTATATCCCTCAAAGTTTTGTCAAGAGCTTCAAAACAGTTTCTGTGCATCATCGGCGCCTCATCCCAAATTATAAGCTTTGTTCTAACTATTAACTCTACAAGTGCACTACCTTGTTTTATATTGCATGTGGAGTCTTCGTTTAGATTTAAGGGAATGGCGAACCTCGAAATGAGCAGTTCGACCGCTAGGTAATAAAAGAGATACTATACCACTCGATGCAACATTTAACACTATTTCACCCTTTGATCTCAAAGCAGCCGAAAGCGTCTTCCAGACAAACATTTTTCCAGTTCCTCCACAACCATATAAGAAATAGACATCTCCGTGAGCTGAGTTCACATCATTCATAATTGTATTGTACACATCCTTTTGCTCATCTGTACACAATTGCAAGAGTCTCTTGTGTACGTCGACTAAAGAACTTCTTTCATACCTCTGTTCATCATATATAAGTCTATTATCAAAGATTGATGCATCATAGTCTTTCAGATACGGCATTGTACAAAAATCACAAAGACTTTTCCCTGTGCTTCGCAATATCTTTTCAATCTCTAACAGAGTCAAATTTTGGATTTCTTCCTCACTCAATTACAATCCTATTGAACATAGAAGAACATGGTGGATCATTAATGCATTAAACAAAAAATGATTAAAAAGACATAAAATGACAATTAAAAAGATACGTTACCTTCGTGTCTTAAGATACGTCTGCGCATGTAAATAATGTCATCAGACAAATATTGCCAACACGATTGCCAAACGAACTCAGGGCGAGACAAAGATTCTGACATCAACAATGTTGCAAAAAGACTCCTCAAAGAATGTGCAGAACCCCAATGGCTAGCTTCAGCAATACCATCTACGTATTCCTTGTCATCATCCAGTAAGCCCAGTGCATAGCAAGCATCTCTGAAAGCGTTATATTGTACACCATTAACATACCTAATATCTTCAAAGCAAGTTGGACCCCGCACTAAATTCAACAAAGTTCTCAAATAATACATTTCTCCTTGACCAGGCACGATATAAAAAATACGGCCAATTGAAAAACCACGCTTCCTTGGTTGCCACTCTCTTTTGTCGGTCTTCCAAACATACCTTGTAGGGAATTCTGCATATGTTAAACCTCTGGCTTCCACATATTTCTTGTTTACATCCATCCATGCAGTAAACATGCTATGTCTTGTTGTAGGAGGGTTAAGAACTTCATCAAGTGGATCGTTATCAGAAAATATTATACTCAGCTCATCAGGGAGATAGAAAGACAATCGATCAACGGGAGGGTCCCTAAAATGGATATCATAACCAAATAGTCTCCAAGAAGCCTCACAGGGTGATATGTATCTGCAGTCTAAATAAGTCTTTATCTCATCTTCTTTATCATTGGCCGCACCTTCACCAGCACTCTCGTAGAACCTTGTTGTCACCCCGATCATGACCTTTGTTCACATACTTGAAAAGATATTTAATCGATCGAGACTGATTGCACCATTCAACATTGATGTGAGCACCATACTTCATCAGAAGACCACGATTGTGAGGAAGAACATATCTGTTATCAAGCTCTATATCCTTAGTGATCACAATCCGTCCATTATCATGGCGTTTGTAAACAGGATAGCAATCTTCATCAACCACCGTGGACTTATTCAATTGCTTAGGGTAATGTTTGGTGCAATGACCATCAGACATGCATGGGGAGTCTGGTCTCATTTTACCACAAGGACCGTGAATCATTAAATCTTTAACATCGGCATAGTAATGTGGGTCAACTGAATTATCAGGAATTTTTGCAGAAATGATATTGTCAATGTGTTCAATAGTGGGGTAATTTCCATCACGTGCCAAAAAAAGTAATATATGTGCATGCAGTAAGCCACGCTTTTGAAATTCGATCGTGTACATCGCTGAAATTCATTTATATATAAGATATAAGCAAAGGTAAGCCAACTGAACATGTGAATTTAAGATCACAATTTGAACATATACATATAGTAATACAAAATGTACAAATCATAGAAGTTAAAGTAAAATGCATCTTGAAATTACCTGCACGCACTAGTCCAAATATCTCATTTTGTCGAAGATTTTCATTAGAAGGTCTAATTTTATTTTAAAAACTCTGCACAATACATCAGGTCGATCCTCTGCCCTTAACCCTCTCTTATCAAGAAAGTGTACAACCTCCGGCCACCTCGGATTACATGTGAATGTAATAAATAAATTAGGATATCATGTCCACCTGCATATAGCCATTGCATCCTGGTAGTTCTGGATCATATATCGCGCACTGCAAGTATAGTTAGATGGTAGACACACTCTTTTCCCATGCGAAGAAGGATCAGTTTCACCACACAATATTGCCTCAACCAAGCCTCGATACATTTCACATCTCAATTCTTTTTGATGAGTCCTTATATAAGTCAGGCGTGCAGTCTCCACCATTGTGAATGCATCAACCAAGAACTGTTGGAATTGCCTTCTAGAGAACAGTATGTTTGGTGATTCTGTATCTCTTTCTTATATTCGATATGAAAAAAATTTCCTCATACTCAGCTTATTCCGACCACCAGATGAGTTGGAACCTGAATCCCTGAGCAAAATATCTTCCCTGTAGCCATCTTGTCCATACAAAAAAAGCAATGGGTATTGCAACCCCAAATATGAAGCATGTAGTTTAGTAATTCGTTGCAAGTGTCTAGTACGGGTCTCAACAACAATATCCCTATCACCAGGAATAGTTTTGAAATCACCAACTATCAGGAGTGCTACGTCATCTTTTTCGGGAAGGTTGTAACATCTACCGTTAGTTTTAAGCCTTCCAATTAGTCTGAGCTTAACATTGTCACATTTGTTCAGGCCCATAGAGTCTCGGACTATCCTGAATGACTTCACAAGGATGTTATGCTCATCCAACATAGTTTTTAAATCGGATATAATTTGCTCATGCAAAGTGGTTCTAGTAATGTTTTGTCTGAATGGTGAAAAAAAAAAGTACAGTTACAAAATGAGAAATGCTATATTTTTGATATATAAAGATTTTGAAATAATAAATTTATATTAACCCAATAGCCTGCATCCTGTTGGCCACTTCATGTTCAGTGTCATAAATGTATAGTTGAGCAAATTTAGGTGATTTTCCTTCGGTTGGCAATAAATTTCCAATGAAATGATAGTTTTGACTGTGTAATCTGAAGATTGGGGGCGACTTTCCATTATTTATACTTGAATCCAATTTCCCTCCCATGGAAGTAAATGAGAACATCATGTTGTATGATCGAATATTCTCATTAAAAAGCTTGATTTTCTAAGTATTTCCATACAATAGATCTTTGAATATCGCGGAGGGTTTGACATTGGAGGGAGCTGAACCTTGCCAAGCATGCAACACATGGAAGATTTAGGTGATCGACATGTTTTATAACGTTTATCTGTTCTCTCTTCGAACCAAAACATAGCATTGCAAAACTCACACCTATTCGTAGGGTCTCCCAAGTCCACGTATTCTGTTATGTTTAACAACAAAAAAATATTTATATTCCCTTTAGATAAAAATAAGTATTGATATAAAATAAATGGTAAACATTTACTGACAACGAATTCGTAGACAAATTAAAAATCCATGCATCTACTTCGTATCTAAATTATAAAGGAAAAGTATTACGATTAAAATTATAACACGTTTCCACCTTGCACTCAACATATTTACTTTTCACATTTAAAAAGCTTATACGTTAGTCCATCCATTCATATTTATACACATTCAAAAAAATCAATGAAATATTGATTTTTAACAATTTCATCATAAACCGTGTGCGAAGAGTCAATTTTTTCTTTATTATTTAGATAAATCTCATTACTTATAAGTAATGGATTTCCTATCAACACTCACACTATTTTAAAATATTTATAATGCATTTTAAATATCTTCATTTGCTCAAATAATTTATACGAAAAAATGCACAGTTTTTTTTTTTTTTTTTTGGTATGAACATACGACATTTTTTCATCCAAAAGTAGTAATGGAGAACTCAAATTACACACATTGGCTCAAAAACACAATTATTTGTTAAAGTATGAAAAATGCTTATTTTCTTAGGAGTGTTAAATACAGTAATAATTTCCAATGTATTTGTGAACGTGTATTGTTGATATATATTTAAAAATGTGTTAAAATAATAAGAAATGAAAAAATAAAAAATTAGGAAACGGGTTGTTTATGCTATCAAAATAAATTTCTAGTACAACAATTCTTTTTTGTGGAAATTACATCTACCCCTACTTTTAAAAATCAAAATTCATAAATAAGATTAAACTTAAATAACTTCTAAAATCAGGTGTTAAATAAATTTTTAATTCTATTAATACTAATAATATAAAAATAAAATAAATTCATCAAACAACATCCCTACTCCAAATCCTAATTTATCTTATTTCACCCCCCGACACCGAGACAAACTCTTATTTCTTCACCCCTCACACACAGAGAGACTCTCTCGGTCTCTTCACCCTCTCTTCCCATCTGAACCAGACCCACATCAGTTGAACAGATCCACCAGTTCGCCCCTTCCCCTCCGCGGCTTCCCCCATTCCCGTTGCTAGAGTCCTGCACTGCTTCAAACGTCGTCCTACTACCTATGTTGGCAGCAACGATTTCTAGGTAAGCGGCGCGGCTACTACATCGCGGGCAAGCAGAGACACCGTTGTTTTTGTTTTACAGCAGTGTTTTCAATCTTGCAGCGGCACCGCTACTTCGATCTTGCAGCGAATCTGAGCGCCGTTGTTGGATCTAAGCGTCGTTGTTGGATTCACCGAAGCAGGGGCCTTGCCACTTCGACCTAGTAGTGGTGCTGCTTCGATGCCTATTATTGCATATAAGTGGTGGTGGTGGTGTTTTTTTCATATAAGTAGTGGTGGTGCAGCTGCTCAATCTTGTGGTGTTGTTGGCGTTAAGTGGCGGCGATAGTGAAGGTGGTAAGGGAGGAAGTGAGATTTGGCATTGGAATGTGATGGGGTGGGGAGGAGTGGAGTTTTGCCGGTGGCAACGATGGCGGCGGAGGCGGAGGTGGGGACGACGGTGACGGTGGCTGTGGTTGGAATAGTTTCATTGAGGCTAACATTAACAATGACATGATAATATGTTGAATGTGACTTAGACCTTATAATTTGAACTTGAATAAAGAAAATGTGTGACCTAATAATTGATAAGTTGTGACCTAGAAATCAAATAAATGTGATATAATAATTTGATAAGTTGTGACCTAAAAATGTGTCAGGTTCTATTAATTAATTTAATTTGACATTTGTGACCTATTGATTTGATAATTTGTGACTTTGATATTGATCTAAAAAATCTGTTATTGTGACCTAAAAATAAATATAATTTATGACATAATATTTTGATAATTTGTGATCCTAAAATTATTTGTGACCTCAAGGATTTTTATTTTGTGACTTGAAATACAGGGGCGGCCCTGACCCTTTGCAGTCAATGCAATAGCATAGGGCCCCCAAGGTGTGAAGGCTCCCAAAAGTGTATAAGGTCTAGCAGTTTAGTTTAATAGATAGCTCAAAGTTTTTTGAAAAAAAATGTCTAATTCATCCAAAAATGCTAGAAGAGTAAATTTAATTTCATATCTTGACGGTTTACGTCATTATTTAAACGATTTTATTTAATAATTTTTTTTTCGTTCAAGGCCCCCATTTAAAATTTCGCATAAAGGCCCCCAATTTTTTGGACACTCCAGGGCCAGCCCTGTTGAAATATATACCATTGTGACCTTAATATCTATAATTAACAAAATATTTTAGTTAATTGATTCTAATTAAAACCTGATTTTTGAAACTATATAAGTTTTTTCTTAATTTTGAAATTTGCATTTGTAATCACTTTATTTATGTATTTTTCCCTTCATTTTTTAGCTACAAACAACGGCCCAATACATTTTTTATTATTATTATTTTTTTGTAACAGAATTTCGGATAAAAGAGATAAAAAAGAAAAAGAAAAAAAAACGCAACCCTAAAGGAATTGTCTAGAAGGAGTATTTATATCCTCCATTATCCCTCAACTCCCACAATGTAACCACTTGCGGCTTCTGTTCTAGTCCAATAATCTGGTTCTTTATAATGGCCTTTGAACGATCACCTCCGGCTAGCAGCTGCGTCCCCGAAAAAAAAAACCAGAAATCACGCATTCTTCTCTCAGCACCTCTCCACTTTTTCAGTCCACTTAATATGATCCCATATTCACCGGAGACATAAACATTGCTGCATCTTCTCATGGATCACATCTCAAAAGGCCGAAATAAAATACGTTATTGGATCATACTCTGAAGATAAGTTCATCATATTTATTTTAATATAGCACTTTGTTTTTATTATTACAAAAGCAAAATCAAAGTGTGATAATACAGCGTGTTTGTTTGTTTTAGGAATAATGGATCACATTTACTACTCTATGCCCTTGTCTAAGAAGAAAACGTTTCATTTTTTGTCAACAAAGAAGGGTAGGATGTCAGATCTGGGAAACTACTTAGGATTACTCGACGTTTCTCCATTTTAAACTTTTATTTAGGTTGGATCTGTAAAAATATTGAAGTAGGTATCAACGGTCTGTATTATCACTATTGTTGGGTTTTTTTTTCTTGTTTTGTAAATAATCCCAGTAAATTCCATATAGTTAGAATTAGTTCTGTAGTGATAGGCATGTCGACATCTATACTTCAGAAATCATGTACAATGTTGAAAAAAGTCGAGCACAAACACGAATAGTAGTTTCACCAGATCTAGTTTCCTTGAAGAGGTTTTGAGCACATGGAATAAAAAGGAAAATAGTGTCAACACGAATTAGTTAAGGATAAATAAATTACATTTCTTCTCTCTCTCTCTCTCTCTCTCTCTCTCTCTCTCTCTCTCTCTCTCTCTCACACACACACACTCCTTTTTTGTTTTTCTTTTTTTGAATGAAAAATGTATATATATTACACAATTCAAATTCTGATGCATTATTCTCCACATTCATGCAACAATCAGGTATCTATATACCTAGTTGAAACGGGTGTGCAGATCGAGCAAGAAAGGAGAAAGGAGAACCATCTTCCAGGTTTTTCATTCATCCGTTCTTCCCTATCTTGCTTTATAGATTCTTTTTTTGTGAAACCCAAGACATTTGATATCATTGTATGTCAAAGCAACAAATTTAACCAATTTGCAAATTAAAAGTAATGCAATTTAATACAAAATATATATTACAATGGAGTTTTAAGCTACATGAAAGTATCATAAAAAATAATGCAATGAAAAAAAAATGACCTTACAAAATAATAGTCTGATAAAGTCTCAACTCGTGTAAAGACGCATTGCATAAATTGATACATCTATCTAGTATTAATACTTCAGTAATCTTTCATTTATTAGCTTAAAAAAATTTCATGTATGTAATGCAGTAGTCCCATATTTAAATTAAATGGTTGACTTGTTATCCCATATGATATTTAGATCATAATTAATCTAACATATGGATATGAATACGGGGGGGGGGGGGGGGGGGAATAAAGGCCAAGTTTAGTTCACCAGCATTGACCAAGTATATTTTGATTTTCAATTCTGAATCTCTTCTACCGTATGAATTACAACAAATATTGTGATGAAATGTAATATTTATATAGTTAGTAAAAAGCAACTTTGTTATAAAAGTAAGTTTTTTATTATTTTTTTATTTTTTGGTAATTAAATAAAATATTAGAAGACCTTACCAGGGGAAGAATGATGATCAACCCTCTTTCCAGTTGCTAAATGTCCGATAGAGAGAGATTCTAATATTAAACAAATCAAAGGGAAAAAAATAAATGAATAAAAAAACCTTATAAAGATATGTAGGGAAAAATATTAATGCACTTCCACATGCACAAATCATTTAACTGAACTTATAAGAATGATTTTTTGAAATAAGAGTTGTTGGATATAAAATATGTAGCTACGACATCTAAAAGTAAATTTATTAATTATGCTAAATATTACCTTTTGACACACGAGTCATTTCAACCGACTGAATAGTAACACCAGTAGTAGTTAGATGGGAACACTAAGAGTTGAATATTTTTTTGCCAATCAAATGGCGACTGAAAGATAGGGAATGAAATGTACCAGAACTCATCTGCAAAACTGTTGGAAAAAAAATCATTCAAAGTGACACATTTAACATCCTAGATTAAAATGAAAACATAATGAAATCACGAAACTTCACCGTTTGTAATATCGTTAAATGGTGATCGGGTTCTTTCATGAGAGATATTGTTGTCGACTGAGTTGTTTCTGATGTTCCATTCTGCTCCTTTGTCATTACAGGATGGTGAAGGTGCGACATCCGACCTGTATACACAATCAAAAGTGAAGGTAAACGCTTGAACACCCTTTTTGTTAACAAATGAGAAGATTATTTGAATGATTCAGAATTAAGATGCCTCTCACCCCCAGAATAATCATTTGAATAATTTTCAATATATAGTAATTATTAAAAGCGGAAAACACCTAAATAAATGCGAAACAGGAAAAAAAAAGAATACCAACCAACTTCACTTGAAGTTTCCACTCGTCTTCTCTTTGATGAACCGCCTTGTTCCTGCATTTTTTATACGTGTTTACCGATTCAAGTCCTTTATCTGCTGTGATGAAATTTGTGCTGATATGGTGCCGTATATGTGAAACGTGATGTAGTCTGATTGAATGAATTACTTGTATTGTTGATGAACATGGATTGAAGAAGAATGTTAGTACTGGTAATAGATATTGGAATAACAAATGGGTAATTGAAAGATTTTTCTTGAAAAGTGTAACATCCCTTCACATTCCAGGTAATGACTATTTTTTATAATGCTGCCATGTGAACACATATTTCAAACTCTATCTTTAACAGAAATTGCTACTGAAGAGGTGTATGAGAAATATATATATATATATATATATATATTGTAAATAAAAAAAAATGGTATATATAATGCACGTGGCAGTACCTCTGTTTGTGTTCCAACTATGTGGACATGTATGTGGCAATTTAAATTGTGATATTTTAGTTAATATTTTTTTATCCTCAAACTTGATATGTTGCCATGACATCTAATTAGCTATTTTTATGGATCTTTTTTTCATGAATTAAGAGCTACCCGATCCCCTAACGAAAATTCATTTATATCAACAAAATTTTTACAACTCCAATTACATCCAACATACCAACATAAGTATTAAAAAAATCATTTAATTAAAAATTTAATAAAAATTAATTACGACAATACAGTAGTCCAAGTCATATTATAATGGGCCCAAGTGAACCAATATTTACCTGAAGTTTTCAAAATATTAGATTACATAATATACATTGAAAATCATGTTCGTAACGATTCTTTGAATTGTTAAGTTTTAAAAAAAAATGTATTGAATAAATAAAAACTGTTTTATATGTACAATTTTGTAATTTACAAAAATTACAAAATCATACTACAAATGTACAAAAAATATCCTCCTACCATTAGAAAAGTCCAAGTTCTATTACAAGGAGCCCAACTAAAACAATATTGTCTTTAATCCACAGAATAATGGATTACATAATATACACTGAATATCTATGCTGGTGACCACAACTTGTAATTGCTAAATGTCCAGAAAAATATGATTATTGAATACCATTAATTTATACTAAATATACATCATCAACCAAAGTATCAAAATGGATCGGATTGGAAATTTGAACACAAATAACAGAACATAATACTGTTATACTAATAGCACCATAATTTGCGTCATAACCATAGGGGATTTTTACGAACACAAAAAAAAAGACCAAACAAACACAGAAGTTCATACAATCCTTAAATCATTGAATTTGAAATGCATAAGAGCCTAGGCAAAACATCAATCACTAGTCTTATTCCTTTTTTATGGCCTTCTCATCTTGGTCAAAAAGAACCTTGGATGTAGATCCACCATCTTTTGGAATACCACTCGTAGGTGTATCATCACTTGACATAATGCGTGGTCGTTTGGATAGAGGATCCGTGGGTGTGACATCTTCATTTTCACTAAGTGAATCATCTATCTATACATTTTATCAATATATAAACAAAAACAGAATAATTAATTTGACATAAAAATTTCAAAAATTTTAAAGTACAAGTAATATAAGGCAAGATAACTATTAACATATACCTCTCTGATTTCCTCACCGACCTCTTTTAACGCAGATAGAATATCGAACCTCTAGAAAAAGAGAGATTTCAAAATTAGCACAAATATTCGTTACTTGAGTATGAATACCATAATGTAGTATTGGGAACATACACTTATAACGCTGAGGTCTTTTTTCCTATACTTCTCAATCAATTTCTCATCATCAGAAACACGGTTTACAGAGTATACTTTTTCAATCCCTGAAATATTCTCCTTTTTTATGTGAAACTTAAAAAGAGCTGTTCGTCCGACCAATGACTCAATCTCCTCTGGACAACCAGCCTTCACAATAGCATATTCACTTGGTATTGTACCGGAATTCTTATCTATCCTTGCATTAGACTATTAAAATGTTGTTTTATAGTTACAACCACACACCTCATTACATGTTAATGAAGATTTTTGATGCAATATTAGGATAAAATAATAAGACTCACCGAAATAATACACTCTCTTAACTGCAAAGCAGTCTTTCCAATGAGCGTATCGCAAGCTTGATCCCATAATAAGAAAGGGGCACAATTGGTGCCGTCGAGTACATTGACTTTTACTTTGTATCGGGGAGTGGCATTAGTTTCAAGCCTATTGCATGGATCACAAAAATAGCCATTTAGCTGGTTGCTAAGTTTTTTCCTACATCTCCTACAGCTGATAAATGACCAATCCCCTTCGGTGATAATTTCAAATATTTGACCAACAACCCAGTAGAAACCCTCCTTAGGAAGGAAAAAAAATAAAAAACCAGTAAAGAGCAAACAAATAAATATTAAAAACAATTGAAATGGGTACAACCTCGGTGCAATCTAATATATCAGCAATTGTCTTCAATTCAATTTTTCTGCTTTCTAGTTCGTCTACTGCACAACACGTGCTTGTACCAGATAATTGTACAATTGTATGTGGTGAATTAGAATTTTCAAATACCAATCTGAAATTTAAAAGTTATAAAAAAACCAAGCATGATCCAATGCAAAAATTGTTAAAAAGAAGAAGGTATAAACAAAATCAAATGTGAAACTTAGTTGTGGAAATTACTGGCTCCTGAATTCGTGTATTTCTGGCACCCCAACATTGACTATTATTTGAGTAGCATAGAAAACATTTGACAAAGTGATTTGCCCTGTAATATTTAATTACGTAACTCTTAAAATATATTCCACAACTATTTATTTAAAACAAAAGCATAAAGAAATAATTCAAAAAATATGCAGTAATAAAAAGTATCTATTACCTTGAAATGTCTTGGGTTTGCACAGTTGCAATAACACGACCAATGGGTCATTTCCCAAAACTTCGATATAGTGGCATATCTCATCATCATATGAACCCCACAATGTACACTTAATTCTATTTTGACTACACGTGGTTGAAATGGAAATCATATGTCAAGACTTAATTAAATTGCATAAAAGTCAGATATTGGAATGACAAATGGGTAATTGCAAGATTTTTCGTGAAAGCTGTAACTTCCCTTCATATCTCAGGCAATGACTCTAATTTTTATAATGCTGCCACGTGAACACATATTTCAAACTTTATCTTTAATTGAAATTGAAATCATATGTCAAGACTTAATTAAATTGCATAAAAGTCAGATATTAAAAGATTTTTCGTGAAAGCTGTAACATCCTTTCATATCTCAGGTAATGACTCTAATTTTTATAATGCAGCCACGTAAACACATATTTCAAACTCTATCTTTAATTGAAATTGCTACTGAAGAGGTGTATGAGAAATATATATATGTAGTAAATAAGAAAATGGTATATATAATGCACGTGGCAGTACCTCTGTTTGTGTTCCAACTATGTGGAAATGTATGTGGTAATTTAAATTGTGAGATATTAGTTAATATTTTTTTTATCCTCAAACTTGATATGTTGCCATGACATCTGATTATTTATATTTATGGATCTTTTTGTCATGAATTAAGAGCTACTGATACCCTAACGAAAATTTTTACAACTCTAGTTACATCCAACATGCCAATAATGTAGCCAGTATAAGCGTTAGGGATGTACCGAATGTCCTTTAGTTCAACGTCAATGTGTTTCGATACTTGTCCAGCTCGACTATGTTGTTGGTGTTTTAGCCCCCTTGCCAACGACCTTTCCAATAATGTCTAACAAACAAAAGAGTTATTATTAGATCAAGAAGAGGAAAAAAAACTGGAATTATAAAAGTAATGGTACCTATTAATCCAGCATCATCAACATTTCCCATGGACATAATCTCTGTAAAAGTCTTAAAATTGAAGATGTTTCTGGTAAAATTTTTGTCACCAACTGCAATAATCTCAGTGGTGGACATGAACAACAATCGATATGCGTGTGTTGTAATTCGATATCTTCCACGATTATCAATGATGCTTACGTTACTTATGTAGTATAAGTCATGCTCTCTCAATGATGTTTCAAATTGTTTCACCAAAGATTGATTAATGGATGCTTGGATTCTGTCTCCCTGAAAATATGAATAATTTCATAAACCCATGAATTGCTAATCTAAACCAAATCTATCTGCATATACAAAGGTGGACAACAAATAAAGTAAGTCACTGTATGGACTATAACTTATCAGCTTGGTGATTCCCCATGACTAATACACTGTCGAAAAAGCAGATTGTATTTGATTTTCATTAAAAAAGAAAAAAAATAACAGGAAAAAAAAATATTCTGGACACCAAATGATGGTATAAGAACCATAATATATCAGTAGAATAATTTTTCATGACTACTCTATTATCAAAAAATTAGATTCGCATTGATATGCTATGAAAAAGTATTTTTTAAAACACAAAAATCTAACAGGCTAAAAAAAAAAAAGACAGAACATGTTTTGTGTTGTGTTGAATGATTGTCAATAAAGAAAGTATTAAAAAGTGAGAGGTTTTTGTCCTTATATTTTTGTCCACAAGGACTAACTCCATACTTGGAGGAAAATTTATGTTGTTATCAATCGGACGACCCACTTTCGTGCCGAACGACCCTTCAAAATTCAGTCGGTCCTTCTCTTTTGAATGTCTCTCAAAAGTGTTGTTTGGGAAGTCATTTATTCAGAACGTCACTGTAGCAAATTCGTATAAAGTACCAGATTGTTATATGATGAGCTCACGTTGCAAGAAAAAAAAATGTGTGTAATATGTAAAACAATTTGTAGTAGGGAATGGAATGTAAAAGGACTCCATTGGAAGCAGCTACAGTGGTAAACGCGTGGATTGATTGTGCGGAGGATGAAACGAAATGGGCAAATAACAATTTTCAATGTATGTGTGAACGTGAATTTTTTATCTCTGTTAAAAAATGTATTAACAGAAAAAAAATGAAAAAAGATAAAAAAAAAATTGCTGGAATCTTGGTTTTAGGCGGGAAAGGTGTAGGACCCAGGAGCAAGATCTCAGCTATTATTATTATATCTATCTATATAAATATATATATTGTTATAAATATTATACTATTTAGTGAATGGCATTCATACCCCTGTAACCCTAGGGATAATTACTTTGTATATCCCTTTCTTCCCCTATATATATGAGGCTCTAATTCTTAATGAAACACAAGTTTATTTGCCTCTTTATTTTCTTCTCTCTTTCTCTCTATTTCATAACACGTTATCAGCACGATTCTCTAAAATTATTAGAAGGTAATATTTTTTTTATATAGTCATCTGTCATGTGTACCAAAATTAATTTGGTTACACGTGAATTTTTTTTATATGTGTGTATCAAAAGGATGTCGAATCTTGTTCAAGTTACACATATGAATTTCGTATGAACTCCATCCTCAATTCAATTTCGAATCTGCACACGCAAACCAAGAATTATCATTTTAATCATTTCCAAACCTTGAATTGGTCTCCAATTTGGAATCTGGCAGCTTCGAACTTGATTTTTTTTACTCAAAGTTTATTGCGTGCAATTATCATTAGTTTCCATGTTGAATTATAACCCTAGTGCCATTAATCGTTCAGAGTCAGAATTGAGGCTGGATGCGATAATTTCTCTAATTTCTTTTCGTTTCCAATAATAATTGGTTTATTCATATTCTAAATTATGTAGATTGTGTACCCATGTTATTATGTTTAATTCATGCATTATTCACATACATATTTATATGTGTTTAATTTATATATATTATGGTTATTGTTGAATTTTTTTTTACATTTAAATTAATAGTTCATTACGTTGTTGCTCCTGAAGTAGCGCAACTGTATAATTAATATTCCTGAAGAATATTAATATGACTATCATGAATAATTTGTTGTTGCTCCTGAAGTAGCACAACTGTATATAATTAATATTCCAGAAGAATATTAATATGACTATCATGAATAATTTGTTGTTGCTCCTGAAGTAGTGCAACTGTATAATTAATATTCCAGAAGAATATTAATATGACTATCATGAATAATTTGTTGTTGCTCCTGAAGTAGCACAACTGTATATAATTAATATTCCAGAAGAATATTAATATGACTATCATGAATAGTTTGTTGTTGCTCCTGAAGTAGCACAACTTTATAATATTCAAGAAAGATTATTATTTGCTTCAGAAGAGTATAAATTATAATTGTCAATATTCCAAAAGAATATTTGACCTATTATTGAAGAAATAATAGAAAAATACAACATGCTCCCGAAGTAGCATATATATCGAAGAATATGTCATAATGTTTATCCCTGAAGGAAAACATACAACTTATGTGATGTTGATGATCTGATTTATTATTATGTGGTTTAATCACATTCTTCGAAATTAATTGTATTTTTTTTTATTTATTGTGTAGTTATACAAATGGCCAACATCACTAAACTCGAGTTTGTTGCACTCGACATATCTGGCAAAAATTGAGAATATTGATTAGTTTAATTTTCAGTATCTGAATTGTTCTTTTTTTTAAAAAATTAGTATGAATTATGTTTTTACTTATTTTTTTTGAAATTAGAGACATTTACATTATTAAGCATTTTTAGTTGATTAAAAATGTCGCTAAATTTCTTTTTATGAAATCAAAGTTTTAGAATATTTATTTTGTTTTGTTTATAAATTCAGGATGAATGATCAGGATATCTGTTTAGTCGATAGTGCAACTACACATACTATTCTTCAAGACAAAAAGTATTTCTTGAACTTAACATTATCAGAGAATAATGTTAATACGATATCAGGTGCATCAAAAATCATTGAAGGCTCCGGAAGAGCTTGTATTATTTTATCAAATAATACAAAATTATATATTGACGATGCACTTTATTCTAACAAATCCAGAAGAAATTTGCTTAGTTTTAAAGATATTCGCTTCAATGGATTTCACATTGAGACGATGCATGAAAATAATGCAGAATATCTTTGCATAACTTCTTTTATATCTGGCCAGAAGCAGATAAAAGAAAAACTTCCGGCACTCCCTTGTGGCATGTATTGTACATCTATAAAGATGATTGAATCAAATATTATCACGAACCAGAAGTTCGTTGATCCAAAAAGTTTTATACTTTGGCATGATAGACTTGGACATCCAGGAACAATAATGATGCGCCGAATAATTAACAACTCACATGGACACCCCCTAAAGAACCAGAAGATTCTTTTACCTAATGATTATCCATGTGCTGCTTGTTCACAAGGCAAGTTGGTCATTAGACCTTCAACTACAAAAGTCAACATTGAATCTCCAACTTTCTTGGAAAGAATTCATGGAGATATATGTGGGCCAATACACTCACCATGTGGACCATTTCGGTATTTTATGGTTTTAATTGATTCATCTACTAGATGGTCCCATGTTTGCCTACTTTCCACTAGGAATGTAGCATTTGCTAGACTACTTGCTCAAATTATAAAATTACGAGCTCAATTCCCTGATTATTCAATCAAGAAAATTTGTCTTGATAATGCTGGTGAGTTTAGATCACAGATATTCAATGATTATTGTATGTCAATTGGAATTGAGGTTGAACATTCGGTTGCTCATGTCCATACACAAAATGGATTAGCTGAGTCGTTTATCAAACGTCTACAATTAATTGCTAGACCATTACTCATGAAAACAAAACTTCCAACTTCTGTTTGGGGTCATGCCATATTACATGCTGCATCATTGGTTCGTTTAAGACCAACTGCGTATTATCAATATTCTCCTTTGCAACTTGCAATTGGTCATGAGCCTAATATTTCTCATTTACGAGTTTTTGGTTGTGCCGTCCAAGTCCCAATTTCACCCCCACAACGTACCAAAATGGGTCCCCAACGAAGACTTGGAATTTATGTTGGTTTTGATTCACCATCAATAATAAGGTATCTTGAACCTTTAACGGGTGATGTATTCACTGCACGTTTTGCAGATTGTCATTTTGACGAAATGACTTTCCCAACCTTGGGAGGAACAAAACTACATCCTGAAAAACATGGTAAAATTTCATGGAATGAAACAACTTTGTCTCACTTTGATCCCCGCAGCAATCAATGTGAGCAAGAAGTTGGAAAAATCATTCACTTGCAAAGAGTTGCAAATCAATTACCGGATGTATTTGTTGACACGAGAAAAGTGACAAAGTCACATATACCAGCAGAAAATATCCCTGCACAAATTGATGTCCCTGAAGGACAATCTGCTATAGCAAATGAATCTCAAATACGCCAGAAGCGTGATCGACCAGTTGGTGCTAAAGACTCTGTACCTCGAAAAAGAAAAGTACAAGAGAAAAACCAACCAAAAACTTCAGCAGAAGTAGTATTTGAAAAGATTGATCAATCGGATATTGAGAATATGGTTCCTGCAGAACCACAAGTATCCGAAAATAATGAGATTTCAATAAACTATTTAGTATCTCATAAACTATGGGAAAGGAATACTATTGTCATAGATGACATTTTCGCCTTTAATGTGGCTCTTGAAATAATGAAAGATGAGGATCCTGAACCACTATCTGTGAAAGAATGTCAGCATAGAAATGATTGGCCAAAATGGAAAGAAGCCATACAGGCGGAGTTAAATTCCTTAGAGAAACGAAAAGTATTCGGACCTGTAGTTCGAACACCTGAAAATGTAATCACTGTAGGATACAAATGGGTTTTTGTAAGGAAAAAGAATGAAAATAATGAGATTACAAGATACAAAGCTCGACTTGTAGCTCAAGGTTTCTCTCAAAGACCAGGAATTGATTATGAGGAAACGTATTCTCCCGTAATGGATACTATCACTTTTAGATTCTTAATTAGTTTGACTGTGTCACAAAGGCTTGATATGCGCCTTATGGATGTTTTAACTTCCTATCTATATGGTTCACTTGATAGTGACATATACATGAAAGTCCCTGAAGGACTCAAAATTCCATAAGCAAATAATACATGCCCGAGAACTATGTTCTCTATTAAATTGCAAAGATCATTATATGGATTGAAACAATCCGGACGCATGTGGTATAATCGTCTTAGCGAATATTTGTTGAAGGAGGATTATAAAAATGATGACATTTGTCCCTGTGTTTTCATAAAGAAAACAAATAGTGGATTTGCAATTATTGCAGTATATGTGGATGATTTAAATCTGATTGGAACTCCTGAAGAGCTCAATAAAACTGCAGATTATTTAAAGAATGAATTTGAGATGAAAGATTTGGGAAAAACTAAGTTTTGTCTTGGGTTACAAATTGAACATTTCCCAGAAGGATTATTTGTTCATCAATCTTCTTATACAGAAAAAGTTTTAAATCGTTTTTATATGGACAAAGCACATCCATTGGCATCCCCTATGGTTGTTCGATCACTTGATGTGAAAATAGATCCAATTCGTCCACCTGAAGATGGAGAAAAAATTATTGGTCCTGAAGTACCATAACTTAGTGCAATTGGAGCGCTAACATATCTTGCAAATTGTACTCGACCTGACATAGTTTTTTCTGTAAATCTCCTTGCAAGATATAGCTCTACACCAACTCAAAGACATTGGAATGGTGTTAAACACATTTTTCGATACCTAAAGGGTACTATTGATATGGGATTATTTTATTCTCAAAAATTGGGATCTTCTTTAGAGGGATATGCAGATGCAGGTTATCTCTCTGATCCACATAAAGCTAAATCGCAAACAGGATATGTGTTTACACGTGGAGGAACAGCTATATCATGGAGATCCGTGATGCAAATCTTGACAGCAACATCTTCAAATCATTCAGAAATTATTGCAATCCACGAGGCAAGTCGAGAATGTGTATAGTTGAGGAACATGACCCATCATATCCAAGCATCATGCGGATTAACTTCAACTAGAGACAGCCCAACAATTTTGTATGAAGACAATGCAGCTTGTATTGCACAACTCAAAGGAGGCTTCATCAAAGGAGACAGAACAAAGCATATCTCTCCAAAATTCTTCTACACGCATGAGCTTCAGAAAACTGGGGATATTGATGTTCAACAAATTCGCTAGAGTGACAATGTAATCGATTTATTTACAAAGGCATTGCCAACATCCACATTCAAGAAAATGGTTCATGAGATTGGAATGCGTCGACTCAAAGATTTACAGTGATCAGTATCAGGGGGAATAGCTGTACTCTTTTTCCTTCGCCCAAGTTTTGTCCCACTGGGTTTTCTTGGCAAGGTTTTGACGAGGCAGCATTTATTGTAATACTCCAAAATAACTGTACTCTTTTTCCTTCGTTTGATTTTTTTCCCATTGGGTTTTTATCAAACAAGGTTTTAACGAGGCAGATATTTTGTAATATGTCATTCAAGGGGGAGTGTTATAAATATTATACTATTTAGTGAATGACATTCATACCCCTGTAACCCTAGGGATAATTACTTTGTATATCCCTTTCTTCCCCTATATATATGGGGCTCTAATTCTTAATGAAATACAAGTTTATTTGCCTCTTTATTTTCTTCTCTCTTTCTCTCTATTTCATAACATATATATATATATATATATATATATGTAATGGATACGTAAATAGACGTGATTTTTAAAACTTGGTTCCCGTATAATTTTCCTAAAGAGACGTGGGAATCATAAAATAACCACTTTAGTAGTAGGTTTAGTTCTATTATTATATAAACAAAAAATTATCAATGAAAATGGTAGTTAGAAATTTTGTTGCAAACAATGTTGATTTATGAAGTTCAAAAGTACTTCAAATTGCGTTTGTAGGCTATTTTTTATTTGTAAGTAAAGAATTTGAGTTTTTTTTTTTTAGTTAAAATGTGAGTTGACTTTGTGTGACGTTTCTAGTATGGAAGGTGATCCATTTAATTAAACTAGTTGTTTAAACGTGTTTTGCACGTTAATTGTCCATATGAGATAATTTTTAGAAATTATTTCAGGGCAAAAATTTCAAGTTTTTTCTCAACAAAATTAGCAAAAATACAAGACGAATAGAATTAACAAAATCGAATAATTTTTAACATTTAAACAAAGTTTCTGAAATCATATTTTACTCTCTTAATCAAAATATTTTCTAGACTCGCTTATTTGATGAAAGCAAATATGAGCTTTAAGTTGAGAACAACGTCGATAATATTTGAGAATAATTTTTAGGATTTATTTATATAATATTTGAAATATTATAAAAAGAACAAAAAAATATCAAAGAAAATTTAATACCAAGTATTTTTCTTTTATAACAAAGTTTGGGACTTGTGAGAATTTAACAATGCATAAATTTGATAATTTCGATGAGATCTATCTTCAATCTCTTCAATGTAATTTTTTTCGACTTGTGACGAGTAAGAAATGTGAATAGTTTAACTAAATTATTAATCAGGAAATTTGATTTGTAAGTAAATTTGTAATTGTGGCCTACAATTTGCGTCAACTGAGACTTTGTGTGTCTATTGAACGAGACTTATTTAATTAATTTATATGTTACAAAATTTTACGACAACAAATGTGACCAATTATTAAATAATTGTGATCAAAATATTGATTAATTGTAACCAAGAAAACGAGTAAGTTGTGACAAATAAATAATATGCGACTATTTATAATTGTGACCAAGTTTTGTGTTGATTTTGACTTTGTGCGACTTGTGACAATTACAAGATGATACTCGTTTAATTAAATTATCGATCAAAAAACTTGATATATGATCAAATTTGTAAGTGTAACTGAATTGTTACTTTTCGTGATCGAATTGTGACTTTACGAGTGAAATATGGTTGGGACGGGGCGGGTGAATTTTGCGATTAAATTTATAATTGTTATCAAACTGACTTTGTTTAGTCAAATTGTAACTTTACGGGTGGGATGAGATGTGATGAATTTTTTAAATAAATTTGTAATTGTGACTCAACTGTGACTTCGTGAATGGAGTGGGGGTGGGTGTTTGCATGGGGTTTAGAGTTTTATATTTAAAATTATATTACTTTAATTTAAAATGTAAGAGATCTATTTTTATATTATGCCTAATTTGGTTCTAATTCAAATTTGATTTAATTTCAAGTCAAAGTTAACAATTAATTTAAATCATACATTTTATGAGGTTCACAATTTTTCAACCACACATCTCATCAATTGTTATCAAAATTTATTAAAAATCTGATTTTAATCTATACCAAATAGAGATTATATATAATATTAAATTTATTTATTTATTATTATAATTAAACTCCTATTTTTTAAAAAAGGGAATTTATAAGTTTATAATTTTAAAAAGTGATAGGGGTGCAATTTTCTTTAATGAAATGCACGTCAACAACCAACTAATAGCAGTTGACTAACTCAAAACCTATCTAGAAATCTTAATATATATAATAATAGTATAGCCGTCAAAAAAATCCACACATAGTTTTCCGCCATTTTTATCTGCTATTTTAGGAAACTTTGTAATTTTATTAATTATTTTAATAATTGAATTAGGAAACTTCAATTAATGCAAAATTAATTATAGGTGACATGTAATAAATGACCTATTGATTGTAAAAAATAAAAAATCTATAAAAAGATCAAATTATATATTATTTTTATTCTTTTGACAATTATTGTAATATTTTGAAGTCAAAAAAATATGCAATATATGTGTCAAATTCATGATCTTAACGAGAAGTTCAATACAAGTTAACAAATGAGAGCAAACTCTAAATATATCATTCTTAAAATTGCCTCAAATAATAAAGGTAAAAGTTTTACTTATACTTTTTTACTTTTTTCAATATTCAAATTCAATCTTTTTAATTTATCTCATCTAAGTCATAAAATGATATTTATCTTTTCTTACCTAACTTCAATTTGACATAAATGATTAATTTCAAATCTTTTTTCTTATCAAATTAAAATAAATAATGATATCCGATCTTTCTAAGTAAATTCAATTAAATCATTTTAATTTCTACAACTTCAGTTTTCGATAAACTCTTTGATAATTTTGAAATTAATTTTATAAATTTACTCATTTTGTTCATTTATCTATTTTTTAATTTTTATAAATTTAAAATAAAATCAATTTGTAAAATATATACTACAGACTTTAACAATTAATTCATTGAATTCTATAGAAAATAAAAATATAAGATTTTATCAAACTTATTCTATCTAAAAATAAAATATATTTCATACATTTATTTAACATGCACAAAAAATAGTTTTTTGTGTGTGTGTGTGGGGGTAATATGGCCATTTTCAATACTTGGTGAAAAATAAAATGTCACATTATATTTAAAACCATTGAATATGAGTAAGTTTGATATAAACTATAGATATGATTTTAAATGTGTGATTCAAAGTGAAATAAGGTAGTATAAAAAATAAAACAATTGTCAAATCAATCAATTGAATGGTTAAAAATTGATTTTCTTTTTTTAGAATGTGTGGTTAAAAAGTAGTATGTGCAATTGTGAAAAATTAGTTTTAAAATAATATGTGGTTGTCAATGAACATTTTAAAAAAATTATTTTTGAATAATCAATTTTATATGAATAAATAAACTAAAGAAACTAGATAATGAACAATTAACTGTTAAAAAAATGCAATTCATAACTTTTTTGTTTTTTTGATATTTTGATTGTATATTGAATATACAATTTATGCATTAAAGTAATAAATCTTATAGGGAGAAATGAAATTACAAATTATTCACAATTTGTGTATACAAGTTATTATTATTATTATTATTATTTTATTGTATTATTTTTATCGAGTATTGTATTTTTACAACTTATTCAATAAATATTATTTATTCCGTGCATCGCACGGGTGCGATTACTAGTTAGAATAAAAATAATTAAAAATTAACTGTTTCACGAGTACATCAGCGAAATCTTCGTTTAAGAAATTGTATAATATTAAAATTGATTAATTTTTGATTTACCAAACGGAAACTTTGTCAAAAATATTCTCCATTCACGTTTGGATTACCTTTGTTGAATTAGACATAACTATTTACGTGGCAGACAGAATTCATGCATGACACTTATTGTCATCAATTTCTCCAAACAAATGATGAATTAAGAATATTTTGACAAAGTTCGATGATATTTGAGCAACATTAAAAGTGATGTGACGTTTTTACCCAAAATTTTAGTTGTTATAGGAAAAAATAACCCCTGCTACGCGTATTTGATTTTATAACTTTGTCATAAAATTTACTATTTTTTTTTTTACAATAATCAATTTTAACCATCTAAAAAAATCAAGTCTACAATTTTTTACTTTTCAAACTATTTTTTTAACCACACATTTTCTCAATTTTTTTTCTTTTTGCAAAAAGTTATAAAATCAAATACACACTAAATATTAAAAATAAATAAATAAATAAAGTAAAGAAACAACAAGTAAATAAATTTTCAAACAATTAACTCATTTGCTTGATCATTTAAAATAAATAATTTTCATACAATTTATAAATAAATTTAAAAACAACACAATTTTCGAAATTACTTTTTAACTACACATATTTTCTCTTTCCAATTTTCAACCACACATCTATTTAAAAACTACCAAAAAAAAAAAAAAATTGCATTAGCAGCCGAACACATTGTAGAAAAGGTAATTATATTTAAACTGCAGTTCCCAAACCAAAAACCCCCCCCCACCCCACCCCACCCCACGCCAAGTGTACTATATTTTATAAGTATATAACGTTGCTTATTTTTGTATTTATATCTTCCAACTTTTTTGTTCGCATTTTATTTCCATCCTCTATTTACTAACAAATTGTGTACCCTAAGACATATCTCTCAATGGTAAAGAGGATGACGGATAATAGGTTCAGCGCAGCTAAGTGCAGGATTCGAATCCTGAAAATGGATTTGACCTTGTGGTAAATGAGAGTTACCACCACTCGTAGGGACCTTCAGTACTCTCCACCCTGACTTTTGGGAGGCACATTCGATTTATCACTCAAACCAATGGCCCAGAATATGATCAGTTCAATCTCTCAAAATGTTGATTACACATTTTTAACAAATCTTGTCGTTTCAGCATCACTCTTACGGTGGACTTGATATTAATACTTGTTTACCGTGAGTTGGTGATCGAGACTATCGTTTGGTAACTTGTTTATAAACATTTATGAACAACACATTCTCTAAATTTCTTTTTAATCAGACACATTTCTCAAAATTATTCTCAAATACATATTTTACCTCGAAAATATAATATTTTTTGTTTATAAAGAAAAATCTTTTAACAAAGAGAATCTTAAGTTTTCGACCAATCTGCGCTACCACCTATATAAGATTACTTTGATTTGAGATTCAATACTCATATGGCCATGGAATTTTGCAATGAAAAGCAAATGCAAGAGCTTCAATACTCATGAAATTGATCTTTTGCCCGTCACGAACAATAGATCAAATATTTATATATGGGTTCCACTCTATTGACGACAACAGATCAGAAATGTCAATACTCATATAGCCATGGAATTTTGCAATGAAAAGCAAACATTAAAAAAATAAATACAGAACTATAGAATGCTAAAATTGGTATCCTAAGGCCAAACTAGGTCAACACAGACCCTAGGTAGATCATCTTGAAATTGATATTGCAAATTTTTACAATTGTTTGCCAAACCTCCTGCAGACCTGCTGCCGGTAACTTTGGTGGCACAAGATGACGGAGCAGCGGCACCGGCGGTGGTGGCAATACTTAGACTGGAAGAAGAAGTCGAAGGCAATTGCACTAGGTTGTCAAGATTTTCATGTCGAAGAATCTCAGATAAGAGAAGAACCAAAGAAGCCATTGAGATCTAAATCTTTCCTTTCTCAAATAACAAAAAGTTGTTTGTTTGGTGGATTTTGGTATATACAAAAATGATGATTATGTCCACATATATATAAGCTGAAATTGTAAGCAACCAAAATTGGTTGTGAAATTATCAAATTAGAGACTGTAGTCTGTGGGTCTTTGAATTTGACAGTTTTGAAAGTTCTGGGGGTGTGATTTTAATACAAAGAAAACAGGAGCAACAAAAGCAGTTGGCTCCCACTGGTGCTGCTGGACCGGTATTATTTATGATGCCGCACTTCCAGAAACTATGACCCCGCTCTACCGGGGGTAAACATTTCATTCTTTTTGGTAAATTTTTATTTTTTATTTTTTGAATTTTTAGTTAAATAGGTTTGATAGACAATAACTTTGATAAAAGATTAATTATTTTAACACCACACTTTTTTATATCTACACCATAATTTAATTTCAAGGAATATCTTTAATATTCATTTACTTTTGCTCTTATGTCCTCAATTTTTTTCATCGCATTACTATTCATAACATTTAATGAATTAACATATTTCGTTTCTAATCACGATTTCAATTCAAATATTCTTCTAATTTGCATTTATAAAATGTGCAAATATTTTTTTAAACTTTTGTATTAATTATTTATTTTGGTTATTTAAAAGTATGAAAGATAAATAAGTATTTTTCGCCCTCTTAACAAATATTTTGGATGAAAATCATCTCTAAAGATAAGATTTGAAAATTAATAAAGAGTTGATAAAAAATTATATATATAAAAAAGTGGCAGGGTCAATGTAAGAGTAAGGAAAACTTAGGGATTTTCATTAAAATTAAAATGTTGTTTGGTTAACAAAAAGTGTGCTGTTAATATATTTACCCTTAATAAAATAGATCTTTCCGTTGAAATGTTCAAATTATCCTTAATGAAAAGGATTGTTTGTTTTGCAAGATATATCCTCAAACTTAGTTAGATTGATTCAATTCAGGACTTCTGATTATATTTATATTTTTTAAGTTCTTCTAAAAATATTCTATATTGTGATAATTTTTCAAAAGTTTTAGGATGATCTTTTTTAGTTATATATCTTAACGTTATTCATTCTGAAACTTCTTCTTCTATATCTTCGTATTCTTCTATAATTTTATGAACTGTATATATATTTTTTGCTATTTCAATATAATTAAGTTCTATTCTATTTAGGATATCATAGTCAATATCTTCGTATATTTCTTTTAGTTTAGATTGTCAAATAGAATGTATATTCTTAGATTTCTCAACAATAGTTGATAAAAATGAAATTTCTTTATTTTCTAAATATAGTTTATGATCACAGTTATTAGAAATTGATGATTCTGAAGTATCCATAAATTATCAGGTTGATAAATTATTATACAAATTTTTTTGGTATAAGTCCATTCTTTGATCTAGTAAAATACAATAATCTGCAATATATTGTTCGTATTTTCCTAAAAGTTTAGTATATTCTTCAGAAGATATGTTTTCATTTTTCATTTGATGTTTAATATCTTCCATTTTATCTTTCAGTTTTTCTAAAAGGTTATCCAGTCCTTCGATTGTATATCCTGACATTTGATTTGGACTGTCTTTGTTATAATTTTATTTTCTAAATCTATTTTAAGCTGTTATATATCAGAATAATCTATAATATATTGATCATAGTTTTCTGAAAGTATATAATATTATTCAGATGATTCATCCATATCTATTAATTGAGATATAATGCTATTTATTTTTCCATTATTTTTTTCCAAATTGTCTAATCCTTCAATAGTATATTCAGGCATTATAAACACAGAGGTAAATAATTTATAAAGTTTCAAGTAATTTTTCAAATTCTATTAGTGTTTGTGAATTGATAATATCTATATCAGTCATAATATCTATACTTGGTTCAAATGGTATATTATATTTTGAAATATTTTTCTTTCTTTTTTCTAATTTATCAATTATATCTTGAATATCTTGTATTACTATAGATCTTACAGTACTTTTAACAAAAAAATTTATCAAATTTTCTTTAAAACATTTTAATATCTCTTATAATGCATAAAGTTGCTCTTGGTATCCTATTTTATCAATTTCATTTCCATATTCAATTCCTTTTTTATTTTTAATATTCTTCTTAACTTTATATGAACCTCTTTTACCTGTGGGTTTTCTTATGATGTAATTTTCTTCATTCATGATGTTAAAATTTTCAAAAATTGGTAAAAAATAATTTGTCTCTTCTATTACTGTCATAATCTATTATAAGATCATAATCATTATCGCTACTAAACACATATCCTAAATATAATTCATTATTTATTTCAGTATTATCACTTTCAAGCCAAAAGTAAATGATTGATTTTGTAATTTCTATTCCTAATAATTCTTTTAATTTAGGAAAAATAGTTAACAAACATGGCATATAGACATTATATAACTTTTTTATTTCATTATTGGGTCTAGTAAATTATTTATGGATGAATAAATGTTCAATTATGCTATGATATTCATCCTTATAAGGATTGTTATGATAATTAAACTTAATAATTCTAAAATCTCCCATGATAACTTGTTTTAACAGTTCTTCCTTCTCCTAATTCCATAAAGACGGATATATTAAGAATACTAACATCTTTTCCTGTTCTTTGTACCTTTATATTTTCCTTCTAATATTAGTGACTTCGAGCTTACAGATTTCTGCTATCATTCCCTTCAACGGCCTCCTACCTTTATGGGTAATTAGCCTCACCTGAATTCATGCCTTCACTGTATAATATCTAGCTGAAAAATATTTTGGACAAAGTGTTGGGAGTTTTCTTAATAATATACCTTCTTTAGGAAATAGGATTTGGAAGACAGAAATTTAGAAACTCATATATATATTTTTTTTTTATAAAACGATTGGAATTTTATTGATTCAAAGAGGATTGCTACAAGACTTTGGTGTGAGAATTTTTTCAAAGACAGAGGATTTATTTGGCTTCCTCACACGCTGAGTGCTAAAATGATCTCTGCCTTTCAACTAGCCTGGATGCCTCTATTTATAATATTACATTGGACACAATTACACCACTGCTTTCATCATGGACCTAATAATTTTACAGCTTTTCATAATATTATAAGGACACATAAGGACACACATGTCCCTCTATTACAATAACACACATGTCCCTCTATTATTTATTTCCTCACATGGCCCTTACATGAAGCTGTCTATTTTTTTGTCACGCTTCATCCTTCTTTAATAGAGCAGATACCAGTTGTCCATCAATTTTGTTGGCATGTGGGGCAATTTCTGACAATGCACTCCTCTTGTAAGGTAGTAAAGCTTTCATGGATTTGATGTGTATCATATTTGTTGATCTAACCTTTCAAGGTTGTTGACTTTTCTTTTCCTCCATTAGTGAGGGTCCATCCATTATATTGACATATGCATTTGAATATTTTATCATACAAGTTTTTTGGCAATGTTGTAGAGAACCTTAATTCCCAGCATCCTTCGAGATCTAAACCATGATCTTGTAATACTTGGTACAGGTTTGGTATTTTTTCCAACTTCACTCTAAAAATTTTGAGCAACATATCCAATTGTGATAATATGCTAAGCAAGATAATACATCCTTACATCAATTTCAGGACTGATCGAATAAAATTTTAAATATATAGATCTTCCTTGGGAAAACTTTGAAATTTCTCCTTTTAATAAATCATCAAATTTTTCAATTTCCTTCAAATCTTTTCCTGGATAGATAAGATCAAAAAATTCATAATCAGCTGTCATTTTTGTCATAACGGGATCTCCTCTCTGAGTAACGATCAATCGTGGGTATACATGATTTCCAGATGAAATATAATAATAATCACATTCTTGGAGTTCATATATAATCTCGACAGTAGTTTTATATTCGTCTTCTTTTGGTAAAAAGGGAAATCATCTTCTTCCTCAGCTCAAATTTTAATTACCCTAGTATGTTTGTCTTTGACATTGATTGTCACTTTTCGAGGACTGAATTCATTTATGACAACTTTCTTAGGACTTGGTTCATCTCTTTTAATCGTTGGTCCACCACGGCTTCCAGAAGATGTACCTGTTTGTATTTTTGATATAACATGTTTGGTTTCATCCTGTTTGGTAATTAACGACTCAAACTGAGATTCAATCTCAATTATGTTATTGCTCAATTCTTTAGTATAATTGTAATGAAATTTTGAGATTTTCATCAATTGTTTGAAACTCTCTTTGAGAGTCTCTGCAAGTTGCTCAATTCCAAATTTTATATCTTCGGTTTCCTCTGTAAGGAAGTTTATTCGCTATTTGGCTTCTATTAGGGATTTTTTTAAATTATCCATCTGCAAATTCAATATTCCTACTTAAAAAATCTGCAAGATAATTATTGACACCTTTAATATGAATTATATCAAAATTATAAAATACCAAATAGGCTTGCCATCTATGGAGTCTCCTATATTGAGGTTCTGGTGATAACTTATTTTTTACTAAACCTGCAACATGAGAATTATCAGTTTCAATAATGAATTTTTTGGATAAAAAAAATAATGAAAACTTTTTTATTCCTCTGATAATTGCTAACAATTCTTTCTCATGGGTAGTATAATTTATTTCTACTTGGTTAAAGGTTCCACTGGAATATCTGCAAATTTCATTAAGATCTGTTTTTAAAATTGCTGCCCAATATTTATCCAAGGTATCAGTATTCACTATTAGATTATCTTTTTCATCTGGTAATCTTAATTTTGGCAAATTTTTACATTCTTCCTTAAGTGATTTGCAATTTTTGTGTGCTTATTACTCCATCCTTTGGGTTTTTCTAAGTAAAATCTGAATTTTATGTCTCTTTTTCAAAAGATTTTCAATAAATCATTCTGCATAATTTAAACATCTTAAGAATTTTTGTATTTGTTCTTTTGATTCTAATTTTGTAGTTTTATTTCTTTCTTATCTATTGATAATCCAAGAAAATCAATTTCTTGTTTTTCTATTATAGTTTTTTTTTTTGAAAGAATAATTCCTTCTTTTTTGCATTCACTTATAAATTTCATTAAATGATTTCTATGTTCTTCTCTATTATTAGAACATATTAATATATCATCAACATAAACAATTAAGAATTCATTAAATTTTCTAAATATGTTATCCATATTCCTTTGATATATTTGTGGTGCATTTTTTAAACCAAATGGCGTTACCATCCATTCATACTTACCTTGGGGTGTACTAAATGTTGTATATTGAATACTATCTTCTTCCATTTTTACTTGCCAAAATCCTGATTTACAATCAAATTTAGAATAGTATTGTTTTCCTTTTACAAGATTTATTAGTACTTCTTTATTTGGTAAAAAGTATCCATCAAATTTGGTATATTTGTTTAATTCTTCATAATTTATCACCATTCTAGCTTTTCCTCTTTTTTGTTCGGAATGTTTCATTACTATGAGAGCTGGACTACTATGGGGTCTATTACTAGGTCTGATTATTTTTGCTTAAATAATTCTTTTATTTGAGTTTAAATTCCTGTGTATCTTGTATGGTATACATCATTGGCCTAACTCTTATAATAGCATTTTCTGTTAATTCTATTTTAGCTTTTGGATTATGTGGTTTCTAAAATAATAATGGATTCTCTCCACAAATTTTTTCTAATTGATCAATGATTTTTTCCATGTTTATTTGTATATTTGTTTTCAAGATTTTTTTATACATTATTTTTTTATTTTTTATTTCATTTTGTGTAATTTGTTTTTTCTCCCATTTATCACCACGCTGTGTTGGCTGAACTCTGTAAGGTTGAAATTCTCTTGGTATTTTTAATAAATATCCGCAAAGTGTTTGTAACATTATCATGTAATTATTTTGTTTATAATACTGAAATTGTTGTATAAAGTCATTTCCTAGTAATATATCACATTCAAATTTGTTATAACTATATATCTTATTCACAACTATTTGTTTACTTCCTAGTATTATATCGATTTTATCAGCACTGTTAATTATTTGAATACTTTCTCGTGTAACTCCTGTTATTTTTATTTTCCCATCAATATTCCATGATTTTATTAAGAAGTTGTTAAATATTGTTATATCACTTCCTGTGTCAAGTAATGCACAGGTTGTTATATTTTTTTCAACAATAGTAATTTGTATATAAACAGTTAATGAAAAACTTATCTGGTTATTCATTTATTCAGCTTTTCTACATAGTATAGTTTGACCATTATGTGTTGTATATAACCCTTCACGTTTTATACTATAATCTTCTAATCCATTTAGGAAGCTCATTCCTAATAACACATGAGGATTTACCATACTGTTATCTACATAACATGGTACTAAGAGATTTATTCCCCCTATTTTTATTGGTACTTTAACTTCAAGTTTTTTCATATGTATTTGTCTATCAAAATTTATATATCTATACGGATCAATTCTATGAGATATTAATCATTTATTCATGTTTGAAGTTATATGACATTCACTAGCTCCTGTGTCAATTAATATATTTGATCATTTTATATATTCTTTTTCATTGAAATATTCACCTTCTATTTTCATATTTCCAGCATTTCTATAAAGTTTTATTTCCTTTGTATTACTAATTTCTCCTAATTTTTTTCTATTGGGTAAACTTGTTGATCTTTTAATTAATCTATCATCTTCAAATGTTATGTTATTATTAGGATATTCTTCTTCTCTTAACTCTATAACTTCTAGTTTATTTTTTGTTATAGTAAGTTCATAGTTCCTTGGGACTAAACTTATTTGTTTATCTGGTTCCACAGCTTTACTAAAATCTTTGCATTCTTTATGAATTTCAATATATGGTTTTTTAGAATAAATGTTTTCATAATTAGAATTAGTAATTGTGTATAATGCTTTAAATTTTATAGTCATAATTTTATCTCCTAGTTCTATTATATCATCTTTATGTAATTTGTAATGTAGTCCTAAAACTTCATTAAAGTATTTGTCTTTCAATGATATACAATATTTTGGGTAATATGTAAATATTAGTTTCTTATATGTTAGATTTCCTTCTATTGTTCCTAAATGACTATCTTTTAAATTTATTATTCTTCCATCATGTAAACTTACAGTCAAAGACGAATATAATCATTCTCTAAACAAGGATTTAAACATTATTTGGATACCTTCTAAATAAATATATTGGGTCTTTTCACTTTGTTTTTTCTTTACTCAATTTTCTCGACCTCTTTGGTGTTTTTCTGCTCAATGCATCAGCTACCACATTTGCTTTCCCTGGGTGATAGTTGACCGAGCAATCATAATCCTTGATTAATTCCAACCATTGTGTCATCTCATGTTTAGTTCCTTATGATTAAAGAAATATTTCAAGCTCTTATGATCTGTATATATCTCGCACTTTTCATCATACAGATAGTGCCTCCATATTTTTAAGGCGAATACCACTGCCGCTAGTTCCAGATCATGGGTAGGGTAATTCTTTTCATACTGTTTCAATTGCCTAGACACATAAGCAATTACCTTACCTTATTGCATTAATACAACTCCAAGTCCATGTTTAGAAGCGTCAGTATAGATCGTATAACCTCCAGTGCCAGAAGGAATTGTTAGCACTGGCGTTATGGTAAGCCTTTTCTTCAATTCTTGAAAACTTCTTTCACAATCCTCATTCCATTTAAAGGGTACATTCTTACGAGTTAATTGGGTTAGAGGGGTTGCTATCTTTGAAAAATCTTTCACAAAGCATCGGTAATACCCTGCTAATCCCAAGAAACTCCTGACCTCTGTCGGACTTGAAGGTCTTGTCCAGTTAATTACTGCTTCAATTTTACTAGGGTCCACTGATATACCATCCTTTGACACCGTATGACCCAAAAATCGTACTTGATCCAACCAAAATTCACATTTGCTGAACTTGGCATATAGTTGTTTTTCCCTCAAAATTTGCAACACCATTCTCAGATGAGTTTGGTGTTCTGCTTCGATTTTGGAATAGATCAGTATGTCATCAATAAAAACTGACAAATTTATCCAGATATTCCTTGAACACTCGGTTCATCAAATCCATAAAAGCGGCTAGAGCATTTTTTAACCTGAACGGCATTACTAAGAACTCATAATGGCCGTAACGAGTACAGAAAGTTGTTTTTGGAATATCCTTATCCTTTATCTATAATTGATGATATCCTGATCTAAGGTCAATTTTTGAAAATACTGCAGAACCTTGTAGTTGATCAAATAGATCATCGATCCTGGGTAGGGGATACTTGTTTTTGATAGTCACTTTATTCAGTTCCCGGTAGTCGATACACAATCTCATGGATCCATCCTTTTTCTTTACAAACAACACAGGTGCTCCCCAAGGTGATGTGCTTGGTCTAATAAATCCTTTTTGGATCAATTCGTCCAACTGATTCTTTAATTCTCTCAGTTTTTTTGGCTCCATTCTATATGGCGTCTTAGAGATAGGTGTAGTTCCATCCATAACTTCAATCCCAAACTCTATCTCTCTGTCTGGGGGTAATCCTGGTAACTCCTTTGGAAACACTTCCGAAAACTCCTGTACTACCGGTATCGAATTTAGGGTAAGTTCTGGTTTCTCCTTCGTTTGGATTTTATGTAGACTTACCCAAAATCCTTCACTGCCCTTTTTGAGTAACTTTTGTGCTTTTAAAGTAGATATGACGATCTTTGAGGTTTTCTCCAGTCTAGGAAATACCACTGTCCCAATGTAGGGCATGTCTAAGGTCTTGGACTTGCAGTTAATGGTTACTTGATGTAAAGATAACCAATTCATTCCTAGAGTGACATCAAAGTCTCTAAAGTCCAAAACAAGTAAGTAAGCAGGGAGGACTTGTTCTTTGATCTGAATAGGTACTTTTGGAATGTATTTTGTAACATAACTATTCGGTCCAGTGGGTACCAATACTTCAATATCCTCAAGTAATCCCTTAGTAGTCAGATTAAGGGTTTTGAGTACATTGATCGATATAAATGAATGAGTAGCCCCCAAGTTAAATAAAGCCTATATTGGCCTTGAATGAATATAGATCGTACCTGCCACAACGTCGTTGCTTGTTCCAGCGTCTGGTCTAACCAATGCAAAGGCTCTAGCAGTGCCTGTGTTTCCTCGTGTCTTTGTTGGGCATTCGGGAGCAATATGTTCCGGCTTCTTGCACCTAAAGCATACTCTTTGTCCTGCTAGACATTCGCCATAGTGATTTTTCCCGCATTTAGGACAACCAGGAACAATTTTTTATTCCTGAGTGACTTCCTGCCTCCTTGACTTTCTGCCGAGGTCCTTTGTGCTTATCTTGTTTCTCCCCCTGAGGCTTTCCTTGCCATTTTAGCTTATTGTTATTTACTTTGCCTTCTCTTTTCCACCTCTGACCTGGTTGAAACATGTTCTTATTTTGCCCAATATTCTTATTCTGGTATCTTGTCTCGCGGGCTTTAAAAATCCTCAATTCTGCTTGTTCGGCCATTAAGGCCTTATCAGCAACTTTTGGAAAGCTCAAGTTTTGAACTCCTGACATCAGTACATCCATGTTTAGTTCAGGTCTTAGACCTTCCAGAAATCGGTCAACTTTGTGGCCATGTGTGCCCACCATATGGGTAGCAAAACGTGACAACTCTTCAAATTTCATGATATATTTTGTCACAGTCATTGACCATTGTCGCAATTGAATGAATGAATTCATCTTTTGGTTTCGAACAGTGGTGGAAAAGTACTTGGTCCTAAACATTTCGGAGATTCTTTCCCATGTTAGATTCACAGTTTCACCCATGCTAACCAAAGTATCCCACCAGTGGCCTGCACTACCTCGTAACATAAAGGATGCACATATTACTTTTTATGCTTCTAACACATGAGCATATGTGAACATCATTTCCATAGTTCTTAACCAATTTTCTGCTTCGATGGGATCCTTTGCTTCATTGAAAGTAGGTGGGTTGAGACGACGAAATCGCTCGCTACTTCGGTCCCTATCGTGATTTGGGTTATCCGCATTTCGATTCAAGAGTTGTTCTATTTTTCGTGCTTGCTGCTCAATAAGTTGGATCAAACGGTCAATAGTTTGATTTACCCGAGCCATACTTGGACTTTTATGAAATTGATACAAATCCCCATTTAGTTACTAAATTCTTTCTTATACAACCTTCTAGAGTTCAAATTAATAATTTATTATATATATATCTAATACTTGGGCTCATGAAAAAAAACCAATTGTACTGATATGACTAACAAGTATAAACATAACAATAAATTGGTTCATAAAGACTCAAAATAATCCCATTTTTAAATTAATATGGGTCCAAGTTAGTATTAGTCCAAAATTTTCGGTTCTCAATACACATTTCAACCCAAGAACCGATGAAATTATAAGGGATAATTGTATAGATTACTTACTTTAGACAATAAAATTGATTTTTACTATCCAAATAAAAAATTTTGAAAAATACTTCATTGTTACTAAAAAAAATTGAAAAGTATCATATGTATCATACTGTGATACTAACATATTTGAGAAGTATCAAAAGTATCAGATTGTGATACTTCATGTGATTATGAAGTATTTTCAGTTTTTATAATTTTATTATAAGTAATTTTCAATTTTTATAAAATTTAAGTAAATTTCAATTTGATCCCTAAAAGTAGTGTAATTATGTGAATAGCCCAAATTATAAACTAGTCTAAATTAATAAATAAGCCCATTACTTAGCATTCAAAAATTGGTCCAATCAACAATTAAGTCCACTTCCAAGTATTTCAAAATTGATCCAAACTATTCATCAGAACCGGCCCAATCACCCTATCCAAACACTACAATCGGCCTCATTCTCTCTTCCCTCCTACCGAATCGATTTTCTCTCTTCTTCTCATCTCTCACGACATTTCTCCCCCCAAATCCGAACCCTAGCTCAAAAATCTACTATCAAACTTTAATTCTTGCTTGTTAATGGCTCCAAATAGGAAAGGGAAAGGTAAAGAGAAGGTAGAGGAGGTTCAAAACTCTCCATCCAAGCCTTGACGTGAGGCTGGCCGAGGGAAGACCGCTGCTGCAGGTGCGCACGGTGGTGTTTCTACCGGTGGTGATGACGATGGCGGCTCCATATACCTCTTCCTAACACTCATGTACAGAGATGAAAGAGCAATGTAGCGTTATGCCGATGAAAAGGTTCGGTTAGTGGCTCCAGGTAATGTTCTCAACACTGCATCATTAGAAACAATAAACTTTCGTTTCTTGGAGCAATTTAGAAGGTTTAGATGGATGAGTATTCTAGGGATGGATGTAAATTTATGTGATTCTATTGTTAGGCATTTCTATTGCAATGCCAGATTAGCGGAGGGGAATAATGTTCCCAGCAGGATAAATTCTTATGTAAAAGTAAAGTTTTTGACCATAGATGCTAATGTTCTTGCTAAGGTTTATGGAATACCATTAGGTGGATTAGTTTTTCCAGGTAGTTTCAATGTATTAAGGGCCTGTCAAGTGGTTTTTGAGGATGCAGCTTTGAATAAACCTTGTAAGGAAGTCCAGAAACTAGGGAGGGACATGAGACTGTTGCATCTTATTCTGGTCAACGTGGTGAAATTGCGCACTGGTAGGCTTTCAGGGTTATCCTTGGAGGATATATGGATGATGACATTGTAGAGGGTCGAGCTATAGATTTATGTGGTTTAATAATGTTGGTCATGGTGGACTATGTTGTGCATGTTAACAAGAAATATGCCTATAGTTGTTTGATTACCGACTTATTAGTTAGGCTAGGCGTGGATATGGAAGGGGAAACCATGATTCCGTTACACCCAAATTACCAAATCGGGGCTGCGTCACTAGGTAGGGCAGGTTTTGTTCTCGTAGATGGACAATGGGTTAAGAAATCGGGGAGTTCATCTATTCCACCAATTGATGATTTTAATGGTGCAATGCCTCCCACTCCATCAGACTGGACTGATTTTATGTTAATCAATGGGTTTTTCAGACGGAGGTGCGGGAGCGTCTATCAAATTTGGAGGCTACCGTGGCATTTCTACGACCGTCAGGTGGTGATGAGTAATCCCAGCTCTCATTTAGGGTAATTTAACCTTGGTCAATCTTTTGAATTCTACTGTAATTATTCTAACTACTTGTCTAGGAAGTATTTTGGTTTCTAAGGGAAGAAAATAGTCATGATAAACTAATTCCCTTATTTGAATCATTTTGATGTAAACACCCGAGCTAAGTGTTAATGTCTTATGCTCATTTATATCTATTTGAATGTACTTTTCATTCCCAAGTAGGATTTGGTTATGCATAATGTTCTTGACTTGTTGGTTGAGACTTGATGGTTTGCTCTCTTTTGTAGCTACATATGTGATTAAAATAATCCCTTATGTTTCATGCTATGTCTAAGATTTAATTCCTTCCTTGGTAAGTATTACCCCCAAGATTACTAATGAATCAAAAATCTCCAACATTAACTATCTCTTACAAAGCTTAATAACTTAGAGTATTCATAAGAGATAATAAACAACATAGCTACTAAAGATGCATACTTGGGTAAGGACTTTTAGTAGGCATGAATATCACATTATCAAGTCTTCAGAATCTATAACATGGGCTCTGATACCAATTCTTGTGGATACCTCTAATATAAAACTCAACTTATATATATATATATATTACCAAAAAAAAAAAAAAAAATTATATGCTAAGAAAATAATATTTTAAGTCACATACCTTTACCAAAATATTTATACTCTTATAGATTTAATCAAATAGATTGCAGGAGGCTATTAGTAGCATAGCACTGCACTAATGAATAAGCTACAGTCTGCTACTGATTGCTCCTGGCAGGGTTTGCTTACAACAAATACCAAAATGTAAAACAAGAATAATCTGATCCACATAATAAAACTCCATTTTTAACTTAGTACATGCATACGTCCATTTCTAACAAAAGGTTTACAAAAGAGTTTCTACCTCCCAATTTCCCTCCAAGTTTTTCCCACTCAAATATTCATCAAGTTTCCAAACCATTACAAAATATAGCCCCTTGATATTAGTAATGTGGCCTAAGACTTTCTTGCCTTGGTATTTGCTTCAAAACACCACATTCTTCGACTTCAAAAGTGCAAGTTTTACCATGAGTGGAAGTCTTTCAAAACTTAGGGCCCTAACATCATCTATGTTTCAATAGATGAGCATTAAGGTCCTAAGGGGTACTAGTGTAAGGGCATCATAAACATTGATAGTCTTATAGGTACGTTCCTTCATAAAGATTCCTGGCCATGTATCGAACTTCATCAATACCGTCCTTTTCGTGATAATGTGATACTCTAGGCCATCCGGAGAAGTCCTTCCCCAGCTATGCACGATTTCCATGTACGTGGGGTCCATGCTCTACAAGATAGTCATGAAACGACTATAAGCTATGAGGCTTAGTGAGTAAAGCTACCAACAAACAAATAAGCATATAACAAAATGCATATCAACATGATTAATTTAATTAAGTGCACCTTACCTTAACCTTGAGAGAATAATGAGATAGTACATAAAGTTGTTCACAATCATTCCAAGTATCTTTTCCACATGTGATCCATAATACAAAATGAAGATTCATCATAAACATATTCATTTTCATATGTTATTTCATATTCTCAAATGACATGACGAACACATTAAACATGCATTGCTAGGGTGCTCTTATTCTCTAAATGCATTTCTTAATTGTTTGGGCCCCTACCCTAAGAGTAAGTACTCACAGAGCGCTTAATATAATTTTCGGTATCATTTTGGTACAAAATCTGGTACCATTAAGGTACAAAGGTAACCTATCACGTAACTTTGTCATGACATAAACCGTGAAGATGTAAACATCTTATATCGTGATAGTCTGTTAAGCATAAATCTTACTGTAACTGTAATAACTATTGGAAGTATTAGAATCTAAACTTGATTCACTTCTGTGACCTTATCTATGGGAAAAATCCCTTGGGCATCTAGAATCACAACTGGTGAATACTTAACTACTTAGGATTCTGCTTTCTTAATTATGCACATGTTTAAGTATTCTTCGTAGACTTAAGTGCATAAATGATGCATCATAAATGAATGCAATACATCCAAGATGTATAAAAAAGGAACTGCATGTTTCACTTCTTTCTCATAAAAATATAATCTTATTCAATATAAAACATGTAGGTATAGTTCCTTTAATTTAACATAATAGAAGTAGTAGCAACTAAGTGTGCCAAATAGATTCTCATATGCTCAAAGAATAAACTTGATTTTTAGCTTTATAAGACTTTAGTAACTCATAGGCTGCTATGATTAAAATCTGAAATCATCTTTAAGTCATGTACATATGCATGTAGTTGAACTAAGAAGCTTATAAATCATTTTATACAGCTGAGATACATAGAATTATTCTTGAATAACAATAATTAGAATCTGAAAACACCTTAATGCTCAAAGAACATTATTCAAGAATCTGAAACAATATTAAGATACCCTTCTAATGTTATAATCAATCCAAATAAAATTGATAACTATAGTAGGCTATCAACAGCCTGACAATGTACTAAACAACATGCTACAGGCAGCTATCAATAGCATGACAATACACTAAACAACAATCTTGCAGGCAACTACCAATAGCATGGCAATACACTAAACACCATGCTGCAGGAAGCTATCAATAAAATGACAATACACTATATGACATGCTGCTAGGGGTGGGCATCAACCCGCCAAAACCGCCCAACCCAACCCGATCGGGTTGGGTTGGGTTTTGATGAAAATTGGGTTGGGTTGGGTTATAAAAAAAAAAAAAATTGTTTGGGTTGGGTTGGGTTGTGGGTTCGATGATAAACCCAACCCGACCCAACCCAACTCAATCAAAATTTAAAAAATATAAGACCATTTAAATTTCAAGAATCTTAAATCAATTTTTAATTTGGATGAAACTCAAATATAATTTGAACATATTTTAGTTTTATTAGCAAATATTCAATTTATTATATTTGAGCTTATTGTATTGTACATAATTTATTTGAGTTAATAGTTGATTTATGAGCATAATTTTTTAATTTTCTAAGAGTTTTATTTAATTGGACCAAAGTCCAAACCACCCAACCCAACCCGACCGAAACTTGATTGGGTTGGGTTGTGTTTGAACTCATGTTTGGGTTGGGTTGGGTTGATTTTTTATCAACCCGATCATAGTGGGTTGGGTTCGGGTTGGGCAAAAAACCGACCCAACCCAACCCACGCCCACCCCTACATGCTGCAGGCGGCTATCAGTAGCCTGGAAATACACTAAATCACCTGCTGCAGGAGGCTATTGATAGCGCTGTGCAGGGACATTTTCAACTAACCAAAAATTTGTAATTCTGGAAATTTCTGGGAATTAAGTTACTTCCTAAGTCATGAACATATATAAGCATGATTAACTTCATTATTAGAAATCAAATTTTTTTTGAGGCACGCATGTATCAACAAGTTAAGATCATGAGTTTAAATATATTAAGAACATCAAATCTCAATTAAACTCAAATTTCAGCCTTAAAGAAGAACCCAAATTCTTATTTCTAATAGATTCAACATAAAAAGACATTTATAACACGTAGTAGATATACAAAACAAGGAACATAGAATGTATGTAGATTCTTATTTCACCATTTCTAAGATTTTCAGGCCAAAACATCCCATTTTTCACATATTCACATCACAAATCAGGGAGCATCTTTAATAATATATAAAAGAAACTTGATCTAAATACCAAAAACAAATATAACTGATTAAGAACAACAAAAATCACAAATAAACACATTTTGCTTTACTCACTGCTTTTTGGATGATGAATTTAAGATTTTCCTACATTTATATTTTATTTGGTAGTTAGAAACTTATACAAATGAATATATATGAGTTATAATGTTGCATAAACAATTTTTAGTCAGATTATTGTTTAGAATATGGCAGATTTCAGCTTCTATTCAAAAACAGGAAACTACTCTGTTCAGGAGGCTATCAGTAGCATCGGGCAGTGAAGAACCTATGCTTCTGATAGCTTCGTTTTACCAGAAACAGCGTAAATTCGAAATCTGCCATTTTTTCTAGTTTAAAACTTGCTTTTCTTCTTATGTTTAACAAGTGAGAGTGATGAATTTTAACTAGAAACAAGAAATCATCATTCTTACTTGTTAAACCATGAATTAGAGATGAAAATATGAATTTTTCTCCTCTTACCTTAAGCTTGCAGTAGTATTTTCTGGTGTAAAAATGCAACTAAGAGTTCTTATTTATAGACTTGAAGTTAAGGACATGTTCGGTTCCTTTAAATTTTCAAGCTTTTAATTTATAAGTGTTTTTCGAATAATTTATAGTTATAAATCAGTTGAATATTTTTAAAATGCATTATGATAATTCAACTGTTTTAAGCAGGAATAAGTAATCATGCCAAACAACCTCTTAAGACCCACTAGTGGAGGTTGCCATGTGTCACCACTATGATTATAATAATAATATATTCTAAATTTTTGTACTAAAACATCTGATTAATACGAAACTCGTACGATCCTTGTAAACATGGTTGCTTGACCATCCTTTTATACTTGAAAATTTTTTGTAGGGATTTGACAAATTTTCATATTGCAACTACCCTTCTTAGGCTCAATTTTCTCGGCACATTCGAGCTCGAAATCACACATACAAAACACTGATTTAAACGTCACACTACGGACTACGCGATGGTATAACATGCTATGACTTCGCATTAATAATTAACTCATACGACTACGACAAAGATTGCATGATGAAGTGGCAAAACCATAATTAATTAGTTTTTTCAAAATTTCTTCATTAGCCCCTAATTTACCACATTAGAGCATTTTAAGGCTTCCATGTTTCGTCTAACTTTCAATCATGGAATTATAGTCCTCAAGCTTTTACTAACACAATATTTCATATTTATCGAGAAATAAAACAAATAATTGGGTATCCTTTTCAAAATTAACGATAATATTTCATCCAATAAAAACATATTATTATTTCATATGTATCAAAGTAAAATACAGAAATTTTAGGGGCGTTACATTTTTCCATATTTTCACAACATATTCTAGTCAATTTTCCTGATTTTTTTAATAATTGTCTTTGTTGACATATATATGTTAATTTTTCAAATAGAAATTTTATTCTTAATTCTAATATTTTAGGTATTCCAGGGTTATCTCTAATAAATTTTTCAAATTCTATTTTAAAGTATATTCCTCATGAACCTGGTAATTTATTGTAATACATATCTCTGTATACTTCTTGATTTTCATTATTATAGAATTGGACATAATAGTATTCTTTAAATTCACAAATGTATTATTTGATTTTACACATATTACATATTGTTAAATTTATTAATCTCACTCTTGCATTATCTTTTTATCTAATTGATTCTGTTCCAACATTACTTATCCAATTTTCTCCTAAAAATTCATCCGCAATATAATCTACTAACTTTCTATACCTTTTCTATATGATTTTATTAGTTCTTTTTTTACATTTCTTCTTATTAATGCTTTCGTATCACTACTTATTCCTTCACACCAATTCCTAACATGTCCTTCAAAAGATGATGTTAAAAATTTTATCATTCTTTCAATATTTTCCCATGTATCATCTTTATTTTATAAAAAGAACAATATCATTGAATCTGCCCAAGTTAATAAGGCTTTTTTAGTATTTATTTTACAATCCAAATCTAGTTTTGTTCCTCCATAATTAATAGGTTTATCGTAATTATTATCTGATTCAAATATATCTTTATATTTATTCCCTTTAGGTGGTTGCTTATCTCTAATTCTATCATAATATTGTCGGTGTGGTTTACTATATAAAGGTGCATAACTTTCATCTGAATCTGGTAATTCTTATTTTGAAGTTCCTATTGGAGCTGGACTGGTGCTCATCCAGTATTTATTAAAACTTAATATTCATTAAAAATTTCTAGGCTTAATTGATCAAAATCTTCTATAAGCAAATATAATTCTTCATTCATTTTTATCTTATTCTTCTTCAGTTTTTTCTTCAGCTTTTAATTTCCCTAAAATTTTTCTATGAATTTTTGTAATTCTAATTCTTCTTCTAGTATTTTTGGTAATATGTTTTCTAAATTCATCATCCATACTTCCTGCTTTTATTATAATTTTTTCTTGATCAAAGTGTTTCTTTCCTATTCTAAGTATTTCTTTTTCTATGAGTTTTTTGTCTATTTTCTTATCTTCGTTTTTCTTATTTTCTTTGAATTCTCTAATCTATAGTTTTAGTATATTTATATCATTTCTTACTTCTTTTAATTCATTTTTTACTTCTTGAAAATCACTTATTAATGATTTTATTAATATTTTTAGATCTTCAATATATCCACTTATCGACATTTTATACTCTCGGTTTAATAGTCTGAGTTTTTTGTACCTTAAATAGTCTGTCATACATATCATCTATTTTTATTTCTAATTTTTTTATTCTTTCTTCTATTGATGTGATTCTTTCATTATCCTTCTTCCTTATTTTCTCATTGAACTTATCTATTTTTTCTATAATTATTCCAATTTTATCTTGATTAATTAATCATCCTGATTTTCTTTGGAATTCTTTTAAAATCTCTTCATCTATATTTTTAACTCCTCCTATCATATCTTTTAATTCTTTAAATTGTATTGTTAGCTTATTGTAAATATTTTATAATTTTTCTTTGATATTCATATCCTGTGTATTTAATTGTTGTAATTCTTCAATATCAAATTTATCTTGTATGTTTATATCTTTATATGTTTTCCATAAAAAAAACATTTATCCAATTTAATTGCATATTAAGAAATCCATCGGTTGGAACATTGTTGTATTACCTCCTTTTATTTGATAAGATCCAACTGAAAGTCTTATATTATCTATTATTTGTTTTTCAAATTTTATTTCTGGAAATTTTGTCATTAATTTCTTGATTTGATATGTTCGATTTCTAGAATAAGTTCTGTTTCATATTTTGCTTCTTTATAATTCATTATTTGATATTCACAATATATTCTTCTATTGATCCAAGCATTAATTTTCTATGATATATTCTATAATATTTTAGATGGTATTCCAATGTTCTTGTTTCATCATATTTTTCTTTTCTAGTTCTCTCTTTGTTTTCTAAAATCATTTGTATTCTCGGTAATTGCTTTAAAATTCTATTATAATATTCTCTCTTTTTCTCTAATAATTTTAATCTTAGCTTTTCTTGTCGTTTTATATTTTTTTCTTCTCTTATTTGATCCATTAAATTTTATCTTTGTTCTATTACTAAATCTAATTTTTCATTTGTTTCTATATCTAGATATCTAACTAATTGATGATCTATTCTATGATAATTCATACTCTTCCATGATATCATTTTATATTAATTCTTCAATGATGTCATTCTCTATTAAATCTAATATTTCATTTATTATAAAATCTTCTTTTATTATATTGAAATTTATTAGATCATAAATATCTCTTTTTATATCTTCATCTAAATTTTTTAAGACTCTTAATATTTCTATTTTTTCATTATCAATCAATATTAATGTTTGAATGGTTATAAATTCTGGTGTATGTATAATATATTTATTTTTATTTTTGTCATATAATATTTATCTTTGAAATCTGCCATATGGCTCTGATACCAATTGAAGTGGTGCTACTACGAGCGAACAAAAATCATATAACAAAATCAATTAAAATTATATAAATAAAATTATCTAGGGACTTAAATGGATTTTTTCTATACTTTAATGGCTTATATTGTAAATCTTATGTATAAGGGTATTCTAGTAAGTTTGAAGAGTCAAGGTCTATTTTCACAATATTATTATTTCAAAGTCTATTTTACAAAATATTATGGTTGTTAGATCTATTTATGGGTATTTCCCTTCTTTTTTTTAATAAATAAAGAATGTAATAATATTTTCCAAATAAAATATAGTTGAAAATTAATTTTAAGAAATGTAGATATTTAAAAAGTAGTTTGAGAAAATACATTGTTTATAAACTTGTTTATAAATAGTTTAGGGTTTGTTCCACTCCTAGAATTAATTGGGAAAATGACAAAGAAATCACAAAATTTAATTTACACAATTTTTCATACCACTTTTTAACCATACACATTTTCTCTCTCCAATTTTTAACCACACATCTTACCTAGAAACACAAATAAATCAAATTATAATTTAAATTCTTTGAATGTGACCCAGCCGAATAGAGGCTTAACAAACGGAGGTTATTTAGCATGCTTTTTACTTTAAATTTTGCTTCATATAAAATAGCCTCATAAAAAATATATCTTAGTTGGAATAAAATAGAGATTCATTTTTAAAATTTTGATCCAATCATATATTACTACATTACATATATGTAAATCAACACGTAAGCAAAATCGAATTAGTTTTTGCTTGAAAAATAATTTATAAAAGCACTTGTTATTCTAAAAGTGATTTTAGAGGAAGTAATACTAGACCAACTTCCTCTAAAGCTCTTTCTATCAGTGAAACATTTAAAAAAAAAAAAAAAAATTGTCAAATGCGTTGAAATATCTTTTGGGTCTCGAAAATCCTCAGCCCCTTTTAATTTTGCTTTTAAAAACATATTTTTAATAAAAATCAATGTTTAAAAAATCGAATCGGATCATACTGGCCGATTCAATCGGGAAAATCGAGAACCGGCTGGAAATTTTTTTTCTTTTTTTTGTTGTTTTGCTTTTCTCTAGTTATTTTAAGATATTTTTGTGTATAATTTTATTTTCTAAATGAGTAAATATTAGTTTGTTTGTAAAATAACTTATTTTTTAAGAAAATTTTGTGACTTTTGAAATTATTTTTTATATTTTAATTAAAACCGGTTCGACCTTTTGACCATTGATCTGTTGTCTTTACCGATTTTCGATTTTCTAAACACTAATGAAAATAGATACGACACGTAATTAATAAATTAATAAAATTCGTGAATCCTATAAAAAAGTGTTATCAAATTAATTTTTCTCTTTGAATTCAACTTTTATTAACTTTTTAACTAAATGAATATGTAAAAGATAGGAAGGAATATACTACCAAAATATTTTTATGAATACATCTTATAGTAAATAAAAATAAATAAACATATACATTAAAATTTCTTACTATAGTTCGAGTTGGTTGATAGGATTTTCACAGCAATTATAGTCGCTAACTGTATTTGACATAAATGAATTACAACCGTGGTACAAAAATTGAAATAGGGATCAAAAGTTGCATAATTGTACACTTGGCACGAATCTAAACATTCACCCTTCACAACCTCCTCGGAATCCATGATTCACAGCAATTCGATTCCAATTGTCCGTTACTTTAACTTTATCCAATGAACTACTTGGTAGCTTAGACTTCAACCAATACAATGTATTATAAACAAGGAATTTTGACTTGCAACGAGGAAATTTTAGGCTTCATTTAAATCACATGTGCTCAAATCAAACTCTCTAAGATGATCATCATTGTCACTCAACTCGAGCCTTATCTTCTTACAAGTCTCTGTTTTGCAACTAAATTTTGTTTGCAAGCAAAGAATTTGAATTTTTTGAGATAAAATATTTGTCTAAAAAATAATTTTGAAAAATATGAATTGTTAAATGTGATTTGAGAAAATATGATGGGTATAAACTATCAAACTAATGATAAACCTACTTTACTCCTTCGAATATATATTCGTTTCATAAAATGACGAAACGTACATGTCAAACTTTAAGTTTAAGCGCACCTAAGCATAAGCATAAACAAATTTTTTAGAACAGAGCTTTATTACGAAGCAAAAGCTAAAATAAAAGTCGTGTCAAACGAGCCATTAAACAAAGTTGGTCCGATATAACTTTTTCCAAAAGCGAAATAGGAAATGCTTTTAAAAATTAATTTTCAAACCAACATCAACTTTTTCAAAAAGCAAAGTTGTGCCAAATGGTTCCTTAATCACACGTCAATTACTTGGTAAAAAATAAAATAAAATCGTCAGATAAAGTAGTAAATCTCTGTTTGATCTTCCTGGTAAAGATTTGTCAAAAAAAAAAGTCAGCAACTATTTTAGAAAAAATCAGAGACTCCGCAAAAGAAGTAAAATTGAATTCTAATACTACAAAATGAATGAACCCTTATCATAACACAAAGAAAATGAATCTAAATTCAGTCAATTGACCATTCCATTACTATTCTAGTCTCATGGTCTAATTGAAAACCTGAATGCAATCTATATCTATACTAAAAGAAGCTATTCACTTCCAAAATGTATAGTTGGACCAGGCAGCAGAACGAGAACGTAAAGTCAAATGAGGAACTTTAAGCTTCAAACTAAATCCACACTAACAAAAGATAGACTTGCAGAATATGAGTCGAGCAGTTACCTTTTCTACGCAAACTCTACAGCTACGCGAAATTGCTTTTGCAACAGAGTAGCGATAGGCTTATCTCATCGGTCAAGTGGAATGTGGCGATAAATAATCATTCCAGGACTCTTAAGGATCCATAATCCTGTTTGTTGACTGTGACTTGCTTGGAAGCCTTACAGACCGCCAACACACAGATTGTCACCTTTAAAGGGAGTTTGTCCCCGGCGTAGCTGGGCGCGTCCCCATAGATTGAACCCATAACTTCTTGATACGAGGATTTTAAGAACATCCCTGATACCATAAATGTCTTTAGAAGCTCATATCAAGAGATTAAGAGTTCAAATCATTGGGGACGATTCGTATGTTGGCGGCCCATAAGACTTCCGAGCAGGCCACCATCAGCACTGTTAAAAGATGGTGTCGACTGTAACATCAGTAATGAACTAGTGTTTATACATAACATTAGGTAAATTTCTTAGGCAAAGTAATCAATCAAACCTGCTGATACCATGTCCATTCAGACAACAGATAATGCCAGCTACAAGGAAACTTAGACGGTGCACGAACGAACAAAAAGTAATTAGAACATTCGGAAATAACTTCAAAATTGAGGAACAACGATGGAACGGAGTACGTCGTTCAACAAAATACTAAGATTCCAAGTATACCAAGTTTACTTCTAACCAATGCAGGATAAACAAAAAAGAAAAAGAAAAAATACAATCACATCCAAAACCAATGATTGCATTTTGTGTATTTCACATAGAATTTGCAAAGGCACTTTCCTAAAAACATGCCTATGATCTAATTATTCATTTATGTTCGCGCTGGTATGGAAAAGTAAAAGTAAAGAAGCTTTATATAACCTGTTAATTACACTGGGATCTGGTGAAACTATAGAAGCAGATTACCTAGAAAAATCAGGTAAATTTAGGTTTAGGCATGGATGAAGAAATGCGATCCGTAGGACCAAGTTTTTGAATCCAATGAAGCAGTCCCTTCTTATGATCTTGATGATGCGCCGGGTTCTGTATCAGGTTCAGCGTTCCATCTCTGGCAAGTGAAGACTGGAACTGCTCTAATACCTTCACAATCTGCCAAAATTCGGGCCTCTTGTCTGGTTGCACGGACCAACATTGTTCAATCAAAGCTTTCAGGGCAAAAGGGCAGTCCCCAGGGATGACAGGTCTCATGTTCTGCAAAATACCAAACAGAATACATTTCGTAATTTAGACAATATGAAAATTACACATCAACTGCAAAAATGCCGGAAAGGGTCCATAACAGGGAAAATGTAATGAGCTGACTAAATTTATTCGCTAAATATCATGTCTGAATACCAGTATCTAAAAAGCGAGAAGCGTGACGAAGTATGGAGCCCGAGTGTCAAGCTTTTCAAGTTTAAGCGGGAGTAGACGTTAAAAAACGTTTTTCAATTCCTATATATTATATTTAAATTTTACACATACTTTAACCCCTTAAAAAATATCTAAAAAAAAAACTCGCACGTTAATCGCGCTTTTTCACGCTTTTTAGATTAAAAAAAATTCAGACGCTTTTCGCTGATTCGAGCGACACTACTGAATACATAATATGCCAACTGCAAAATGTTATAAATATTGAAGAACAAAAAAAAATCACCTTGCTCACAACAGCATAAGCAGCTTGTATAGGTGTCTTATCTTCATAGGGGATAGTTCCAGACACAAATTCCCATAATATGAGTCCGAACCCATATACATCAACCTTCCGACCATAGTGCTTCCGCCTGATCATCTCGGGTGCCATCCAACGGTAAGTACCAGGGTCATCTGCCAGAAGACCACACTGCGTTTCCTCACAAGCTATGCCAAAATCAGCAACTTTCAGATGAAACTCTTCTGTGATGAGTATGTTTTCTGGTTTAAGGTCCCGATGAATTACGTGCTGTGAATGTATGTACTCCATTCCTTTAGCAATTTCCAAAGCCATCAACAGTAATGTTTGCAGTGGAACAGATTTATGTTCAAGCTTGTGCAAGTATGCTCTCAAAGAACCCTCTGATAAATATTCTGTCACAATGCAAAATACAGGTGGCTTTTTGGATGCTGCTATGAACTGCAAGTCCAGATCATTGCAAAAGATGAAAGGAGTTTGATGAGAAATAATACTCAAACTTCCTCAACAAAAGCAACAGAACAAACTAAGTTTTTTCAATAAATTTGGGGTTGGCTACATTACTCTTCTTCCTTCTACAGTTCATTACTAAATCTGCTAAAAGATCCAAAGCAACTTATACTCAAATTTACGGAATAAAACTTAGATAATTCAAAAGAAAAGGTGGCTACATGGAACAGGAAACAAGTACCTTTATAACATTTGGATGGTGGAGATGGGACAAGAGAGTAACTTCCCTTGCGAATTGATTCTCCAACCGTACACGCAGGGCTCCAGTTTGGTCATCTTCTGGTACTCTGATAATTTTCACAGCAACTGGTTCATCATTGTAAACCCCATGGTAAAGCTGACTGTGAGCTCCATGAGCAAATCTATGCCCAAGAAATAACTTAGAAAGATCAATCGTGCAATCATCCGGAGTTTCTACAGAGATGACCCTCCCCACACCATGATCAAAATAATTTGTCCATCCATCCTTACGACCCTTAGACTTCTCATGAAATTTCATTGATGTGAAGTGCCTAAGGGGACCAGCATTGACAGGAAACTTAGATTTTGGTGCCTTGCTTTCGTGGGAATCTTTATGAAACAACTTGCCAACAATTCTCTTATCGGATTCTTTTCTTTGTGGATGTGGAGTCAAGAATCTCTTCTGACTAGACCTAGCTTCCTTAAAGGTATCAGAAACCTTCATTTCGGGGAGGGGTGATAGAGCCCTCGGCTTGTTTGTGGCAGGGTTCCGCTCAACTTGAGTAACTGTACCTCCTGGTTTTGGATTCATAGTGACCGCTCGAGGCCTAGATTTGGCACCCGGAATTCTATCTGGCTGAGCAGCGAAAGGAACAGAGGCCAATATCGAAGAATCTAACCGATGACAAACCGTGTGAGAGAAATTTGTTCTCCTTATCCAAGAGCTAACCTCGTCGTCCATCTTCACCTACTCTAAGTCTCTAACGCCCTAGTATTATTTACTATTCTTCTTTTCCTCCTAACAAATGTTTAAAAATCAAGATTTTCCACCAAAATCCCTTTGTAATTCACCTTTCTTTCTCAAAATATAAACAGTGAACAATCAAATTCCACCTCCATTGATATCTCAAAACCTCTGAACAAAATAACAACTGCTAGAACCAGAAACAACTATACACGAACCCTTTTAAATATTCAATATCTGTGAGCACAAATAAAGGAAAGTCAACTAGCAGAAATTTCGAACCTTCAATCTTAATCCATCAACAAGTAACATGCTTACCCACCGAACATTGTTTCATACCTCATAAAAATCTGACCAAAAGCTCGAAGAAACGAACAATCCCCCTCTCAGCATCAAAGTCAAACACCAGCTTCCTTCAAAACCTGAAAAAGACACACAGAGTCACACAGACCCAGATAAAATCAAAATCTATTGAATAATCATAAAAGAAAAATAAAATAATTGTACGCCTATCGCATCCGGCCACCAAGAAAACTAACCATCGCTTGAATAAAATAATTAAAAGGAACCTTCTATCTTAAACTAAGAAACAATAGTAAACATGCCCACGAAAATAAAACTGGGATCTTGACTTACCAAAGGGTATATCTCTAAAGATATCCTACCCCTAATTCTTGAAACGACGAAATAAAAAAACGAAAATTATTGTTGAAAGACTGCCACAATTGCATGTCCCAGCATCATGGAATGGGATTCTCCACAATTCTCATTAATATATTATCAAATATTTGTATAAAATTTAAAAATTATGCGTATATTTTATAAGGAGAGAGGAGCTGTACATGAGTGATTCCGTTGTGGACCCGGTTAAGATGGAAGATGATGGTGGCAAGTGGTTTCAACTTTTCGAATTGTCAAGATAGGATAAATAGGAAAAATAAAAAAATTGTTTGGTAAAAGTTACGCCCCGTTGGTATTAATTTAAAAAATTATTTTTCCTACTGTACTCAATTTTAACTGAACATGTTAATATGAAAAATATTTTACACATAAATTCAAATTTTTCTTTCATTTTCAACCACACAATATTACATCATCACTATTCAAAACAGTTTTTTCCAAAATAATGTATATCAAACTCCACTGGCGGACCCCGAGGAGGCCTCCTGGGGCACGTTCCACAGTAAAAATCTGATTTTTTTTTTTTTTTTTTTTTTTTGGCTTCCGGTAAGTAATTTTTTTGTTTTAATTTTCAAACTTGATTTATTAAGATATAAATATAATTGTGCACATTTGCAGTGCACTCAGGACTCAACACTTTGAAGATGATACATTACATATAATTTTTTTTTTTTTTTAATAAAAATAGAGCACCAATGGAAGTGGTGGAGCCATGGGCAATGGGGATGTGATTTATGCTAATTATATTATAAGTGTGTAAGGTTAATATAATTATTTATTTGTTTGAGGATTGAATATTTTCAAGTACTTTTTCATTTTTCGGTCTCTTCTTACAAAAAAAAATGTTTTGGGGCAGTGTGATTTATGCTAATTATATTATAAGTGTGCAAGGTTAATATAATTATTTATTTCTTTGGGGATTGAATATTTTCAAGTACTTTTTCATTTTTCGATCTCTTCTTACAAAAAAAAAAAATCGGGGGCGCTGCTCCCGAACCCCCGTACCATCCGTGTGCCCCACTAGTACAAACGCTCTGCGTCCGCCACTGTCAAACACACACTAAGTTTGGTAAAAAAAAAATCGATTATAAATAGAATGTTACATTTCTGAGATAAACACGTTATTGAAAAGTGGTCTAAAGAAATGTGCAATTAAAAAACTGGTTTAGGAAAATATGTCATTTATAAACTTTTATATATATTATTTATCAAACAGTTTAATTATAAATAAAGAATATGATATTTTTTAGATTAGATATTAAAGTTTTAAAAGCGATTCGAAAAAATATTAATGATTAATAGTGGTTTAGAAAAAAATTGTTGAATGTAAACCTAGTCCAAGAATACAAAAGTCACTGTCGCACATTTATAGGTGGATAAAACTAAATTTACAAACAAAATGATACTAACAATTTAATAACATAAAATAATACCTATTTTACCCTTTAACTAAAATTATAAGTAATACCTTATTTCACATATTATCTTATTAAATTTAACACATAATAAATCCTAAAAATTTAATTACTTTAAAAATTTTATTACTTATTTCATAATTAAAAAATATTATGCCTGTTTATGATCCACATATACTTCACGAAAAAAGAAAAAATTTAATTAGAAGTTTACATAGAGAATATTTAGAATTGGAAAGATTAGGAAGAGACTTAAATACTGATCGATTGCTATAGAAAATATAGAGAAATTAAAAGGCTAGTTTTACAACATAATGAATATTTAAAATTAAAAGAAGAAAACTTAATTAGACAAAAAGATATAAGATATATGGATGAATTTGAAGAAAGATTCTTAAGAAGAATTAGACAAAGATTATAATTCCGCAAAATAAAATTTCACTATCACGATCCGCCCCACAGTGGTATCAGAGCCCGTAGTTATACTTAGAAATATATTTAGAAAAATGTCTAAAAGATTACCAATAATCGAACCTAGAGTATATAATTATAAATCTAAAGATTTACCAAATAACAGTCATTGGCCATTAATAACTGAAACATATGGAAAATTTATACCATTTATGCTATTAGGAGAAGGAGGATTTGGAGAATATAAACAATTAAACTGGACAAATTTATTTTTACTAAATAAATTAGGAATAAGTCTAGATAAAACTACAGAACAAAACTTAGAATAAGTTCAAGAAATTATCAATAATTTACCATTAGAAATAAAACAAATGATAGAAATAACTAATGATTATAAGGATATAAACAAAAATATACCCACACAAATATTAGAAGTAAAGCAATATGTAAATAATCTATCTAAACAATTAATAACCTTAGAAAACCAAATTAAACAAATAACTGATAAAATAAATAAAATAGGAAATATGGTAGGAGTATATGAAAACACAATAGAAATTACAGAGCAAAAAACTATTATAAAACAAATAAATATGATAAGAACAATTAAAGAAGAAGAAATAGGGAAAAATGATTTATATAAAAGATTAGATAATATACAACAAAATATTGAAATTATAAACCAAAATATAACAAAAATATATGATGAAATGGAAAAAAGAAAACATAAAAGAATAATTACTGACAAAGAATTTAAAGCCATCAATAGATTAGGAATAAATATGATTACTGAACAAATAGAAAAATTTATGGAAAATCCTAAAGAAGAAGTTGGAGAAGATTACATAACAGAAGAATATTATATAGAAAAATTTAAAAATCTTAAAATAGAAGAAATTAATATGAATGAACAACAAAGAGCTTTAATACCAGCAGGACAAAATCCACCAGAGTATATACAACAACCAGGAACTAACCAAGTTAAAAAAGAAAATACAAGTAATACTAATCCACAAAATACACCAGGAATCTATATGAATCAAAGACAAAACACAAATTTTAAAACAAATAATTTTATATCACAACAAAAATATTACACCAAGCCAAGCAAAAATTATCCTATAGAATATACACCATGGAGAAGTATGGAAACACAAATTAGTTCAGAAGGAAGATGGATAGATTTAGGATGTGTACAAGATGTAGATCATGAATTAGAATTATGGATGAAATCTATGGCTATGATGGCCTATACCAAAGAATTAACAGGAAATCAATTACAATTAATGTTAGAGAATACATTTATAGGAACCACTGCAAGATGGTGGAGAAATTTAACAGAAACTTATATAGGACAGATTAGAGGAAATGACCAAGATGAAATAGAACTATTTTAAGCAGATATGAAGATGCATTAAAAAGAGAATATACCTTAGTAATAGACAGAGATACCAAAATTAGCTCAAGACTAAGAAATAGATATTTATTAGAAAATCTATCAATATGTGATATGTGTTACTTTAAACAATTTGCATGTGAATTTAGAGAATATTTTGAAAAAGCAGAATATAATCAAGAAACATATGGTATGGAAATTATGAACCAAATATTTTTTAAATTACCAAACCCATGAAATTTAGAATTATTTAAGGATTGAGAAAAATTAGAAATACCATTAAGTAATAATAGTCTAGGAGCAAGAATACAATTTATAGAAATGAGACAACAAGAAAAATGTATGGAAGCAAATAATATGATAAAATTTCATAAAGCAAGTAAAAAATCATTATGCTGTGATAAATTACAATAAAAACCAACACAATGGGGATGTCATCTAGAAAGAAAATATAAGAAAAAGAAATATTATAGAAAAGATAAATTTAGAAACAAATTTACTAAATTTAATAAATACAAAAAGCCATATAATAAAACATTTAAAAGGTATAGAGTACCATATAAGAGATACTTAAGGCAAAAACAAAACAAAACTAAAACATACCCTAAAAATCCTAGAAAATGTAAATGCTATTCATGTGGAGAAATAGGACATATATCTCCAGAATGTCCTAAGAAAGATAAAAAGAAAAATATGATGTATATCTCATTAATAGAAAAAGAAAATTACAACTTATTACCTATTGAACAAGAAGAAGAATGAGAAGAAATTCCTGAAGATGAAGAAATTTATGAATTAAAAGAACATGAAGTAATAAATACAATAATGGAATTAGAATCTTCAGAAGAAAATGAATCTAATGAATCTAGTGAAGATGAATATTTATATATAAATATGATTAGACAAATTAATGAAGAAGGTACATCTAAAGAATATGAATATCAATTAGAAGAAAATGAAGAACAACTAAATGAAATATTGATATTTAATCCTAAAATGTATGAAAAGATCTTAAAATCAAAATTAGATGTAGAACCAAAAGAAATATTTAATTTACCATTTTGGCAGAAAAACAAAGAAATAGCATATGTAGCAAGAAATCATAGTCACCCTATAGACATAAGAGATACTACAGGAAACACATTAATACCTATAATAAATGAAGAAATTATAAGACAAGAAATAAACCTATTGAATCCTGAACTAAAAGGAAAAATTAAGAATATATATTTAGGAGCCGTACAAATTATAGCAAAAACCTATTTTAGAGAAGGAATAGATACACCTATAGAATTCTATATTATGGATGATAGAATTATAAGTTCAGTACAAGATGCTCTAATAGGAATTGTAACAGGAAACTTAATGTACCAAAAAGTAAAATTTACAATAAGACCAAATTTCAGAATAAGTATGGGAGAACAAAATAAAAATAAAGTCTTAACATTATATTACAGGTTAAGAGGGATAGATATGGAACCAGGAAGTAAAACTATAAGTTTAACTATTAGAACAATATATACTTTTACTAGTAAACATGAAGTAAAAATTAAGAATGCTACAAGAACACATATAATAGAACCCATATTTCAAAATTTATTGGAATACAAATCAGTTAAAGAAAATCCAAGAATGACAATACCAGAAGATATAGAAATAAATTTCAATCAAGTTAGAAGATTAGTAAATATGGATAAACCACAAATTGAATTTGGAAGAAGATCAATTAGCCTAGGAAGAAATACTAGTACAAGATCATTACCTGAAATAGAAAATAGAAATGATTCAGAAAAACAAATAATGACAAAAATACATAGAAAAATACCAAGAATGAATCTATCTAAAAGAAATGAGACAAAACAATTTGAAGTTATGATAGAAATTAGAATAAATGGAGAATGGAAAGAGCAGAAAGTATTAATAGATACTGGAGCAACTGTATCTCATATAAAAGAAAACATAATAGGAGACTTAGAACTTAAAGTAACGAATAATTCAATTCAAATACAAGATTATTTTGGAAATATTCATCCCATGGATACTTATGTAGAATTACCAATAAGAATAAATAAATGAAATGAAATAATCATAAACATGTACGTAGAACATACAGGAAAGGTAAATACAGAATTACTATTAGGAACGGATTTCTTAGAGCAAGTAAAATCATATTACATAAAAGATGATAGAATACAAAATGAGAATCTAGTTATACCAAGGTTATTATGAATAAAATACAAGGAGGAAGAGAACATATTTATATACTAACCAAAATGAATTACAATGGATATCTTAGCAGAAATTATCATGCATTGTTTGAGACAGGAGCATCATCCTGTTTATTTAAAGAAAATGTATTACCCCCAGAAATGTGGAGTAATAAAAAGGATAATGAAGAAAGAGTAATACTTGCAGGATTTGATGGAAGTACAAACCTAATAACTAAAATAGCAAGGAATGTTAAAATACAAATAGGAAAATATGAATTACAAATACCTTATGTATATCAATTTGATGATATGCCAGGAGACATATTATTAGGAAATAACTTCATAAAACAATATTATCCAATAACTATTGATGAAAAAGTTATACTTTTATCTACCCCTTGTCACCATATAGCAATAGCAATAAGAATTAATGATCCTTACTGTAGAGAAAAATGCCTCATATAGCAGCTCAGCGTGGTGAGGATAGACAAAAATTAACACAAACAACACAATTTATGCCTAATAAAAATAGAATAAATCTAGTACAAGAACATTTTGATCAAATTGTAATAAAAAATATTACAGAAAAATTATTAAAATTATCAGGAGATAATCATTTGGAAAAATGGCACATAAATAAGCCTATGGCAGAAATTATACTAGAAGATGACACTAAGATTATTAGTGTAAAACCAATTAAACATACACCAAAAGAATTACCTGAATTTGAAATGCACATAAAAGAAATGCTAGAAAAGAAATTTATTAGAGAATCTAACAGTAAACATAGTAGTCCAGCCTTCATTGTAATAAAACATTCAGAACAGAAAAGAGGAAAATCTAGAATGGTAATTAATTATAAAAGGTTAAACACTTATACAAAAGAATTAAAATATCCAATACCAAACCAACAGGTATTATTTAACCAAATTAGAGGAAAGAAATATTTCTCTAAATTTGATCTTAAATCAGGATTTTATCATATCATGTTAACTGAAGAATCTAGACATTTAACAGCTTTTACGGTACCACAAGGATTTTATGAATGGAATGTATTACATTTTGGATTTAAAAATAGTCCAGGAGAATTCCAAAGGTACATGGATAAAATATTTAAAGATTATTATCATTTTATTACAGTATATATTGATGATATTCTTATTTACTCTGAAACAAGACAAGACCACTTAAAACATCTAAATATTTTTATAGATATTGTAAGGAATAATGGAATTATATTATCAGCTACAAAAATGGAGATAGCTAAAGAAAAGGTAGAATTTTTGGGATCTATAATAAGCCAAGAAGGAATAAAACTCAAAAAACATATTGGTACAAAAATACAAGAATTTGACAATCATATAAAAGATAAAACACAATTACAAAGCTTTTTAGGACTTGTAAACCAGACTAGGAAATATGTACCTAACCTAGCAAAACATTTAATTTCATTACAAAAAAGATTAAAAGGAAAAACTAGATGGACGCCTTGGTCTAAAGACGAAGAAGAAGAAGTACAAAAAATTAAAGACCTTTGTAAAGATTTACCAGAATTAGAATTACCCAAAAAATAATGTGATTGGATTATAGAAACTGATGCATGCGAAACAGCATGGGGAACAATTGATGAGGTTCGAAGCGCGGAAGAAACGCCAGAAAGTTCCGAACTCAGGTTGTGGTTGGACAGATGAATCATGACCCAATATTCACGACGCGATGGCTCGACGATGCGGAATAAAGAACCACGACTTTCGAAATACCACAAGGATTTGTCCAATCTCCTTGATAAGTCTCTGATTTGAACGCCACAAATATTCTCGTGAATATTTGATAAATTCGGGATGAACGCCACAAGATAATCAATCTTGATAAGTTTGGGTTTGTAATGTGAATCCACACATTAAACAATTGAAAAACATTCAATCTCTGTTTTATTTAATCATCAAAGTCTTAATTTACAATGAATCAAAAAAGCGTATAAATAAGTAAAATAAAACCCTAATCGCTAATTTACTCAAAATAGAATTCTAACTAACCTAAAATAGCTAAAAACTGATAAGGAAATAAAATATACGAAAATCTGGGAAAAATCTGATCCGTTAATACATTACGGCCGTAAAGATGACACTTACGGTCGTAAGTGTGTTTTTGGTTAAGGTTACGGCCGTGATCCCTTATTTACGGCCGTAAATCAAAAATCTTGAAATTCTGCATTTTAACCCGAGGGGAGGTTACGGCCGTGACATATGTTGGTTACGGCCGTGAAAGCACTTCTGCATAATTTTTGGTTCCTTTCGACACGGTTTGATCTTCAAAGCTCGTCGAACCTGCTGAATTCTTGTTTTGGCTTGAATATTTAATTTTTCCCGTCAAGCCTGCTATGACTCCGATTGTCGAGGGTCCGGATCACATCAACAGTACTTAAATATATTTATCCAAATGAGGATAAGGAAAGGATTGCACAGTATACTAGTGGCAGTTTTACTCAAACTAATTATCATATAAATGAAAAAGAATTATTAGCTGTAAAATCTGCTATTAAAAAGTTTGAATTATTTATTGTTACTACAAAATTCAAAATCAGAACAGATAATACACAAGTTAAATATTGATTAACTAAAGAAATTGATCCAATTATTGCAAATAAAAGGTTAATTAGATGGCAAGTAGAACTTAGCCATTATGATTTTGAAATTATTCATATTAAGGGTACTGACAATGTTATTGCAGATTATTTATCAAGACATGGAAGACATACTTAAGAAAGTAGAAGAAATTAACTTGGCCATGGGTCAAATGAATATCAACTATTCAAATCTATTCAACCATGTGAATACTTGCATGTCACAGATTGTACAAATTAACAGTGAATTAGCCTTTTACAAGTTAAGGGTTAATTCTCTTGAAGAAATGTACAAAGGAGGATCCCAATCCTCTCCAGTGGAGAATTTATCTGTAGGACTTCCTATTAAGGAAGAAGTATCTAATGTATCAATTATTGGAAGTTCATCTTCCAAAGCCATTAGCAAAACTATTGAACCATCTAAAGAAACTTTTTTAGAAGCTGCGAAGAAACCAGCAGTCTTAACAAAGGAACTATCAGAAAAGGTTATGAAGAAACTAGAGACATTCTTGAAGTATGTGGAGTATCTAAACAAGAGGACAAAAGAAGGAGAATGGCTAAGGACAATTAGCCATCAAAAAATTAATAAAGCAATTATTTTTCCAGGAGCAGAACCAAGTACAGTTAGGGGACTGTTTGACCAAGGACTTATTCAGTGCATCTACCCTAGCAAGGATATGAAGGAAATATCATTATTACCTAATTCTATCAACGCAGCAGTAAAAACATATTTTGGAATTACCAAAGCTGAAAAGATCTATGTCAGGATTTACTCAGTCATTCCAGAATTTATTGATGAAGAATTTCTAAGGGCAGAACATATTGTAAAACTTGGAGTAACTAGCAAAGCTATTCTTTCAGAACCAGAAATAAAACCATTTAACAAAGAGGAACAGATACAAGCTATTCCAGAAAAAAGGGCACTGGGATTTAGAGTAATGTATACCGAATTAAGGGATACCCTTACACAAACTAATGTTTGGGTATATGAATCTAATGATGACAAATTATTGATCTACAGTATTGCAATAATTAATCAAGTTAATTGTCAATTATGGAAATTAAGAGAATATGCTGAGAATATACTTGTCAGCAATTTGGATCTTAGCAAAGGAGCCTATGAATATCTACATCACCTAATGGAGGTAGAAACGGGTTACAAATGTAATAATTGTGGGGACCTACTCAACTATAATGAAGATGAAGCCTACCTTGTCTGAACATGAATTATTCAAGGCATGGGGGTCCAAACTCATGTGAAACTTTAGAAAAGCAGCAAAAATTATTGTAACTTTAGCTTTACTTTATCTACTTTAAATCTTAGCCAAGTATGTAAAAGATAGGGAATATTATCTTGTTCCCCAACTTTACTTTTACCAACTATAAAAGGAGGAGTCTCTCCTCATTGTAAGCATCGGAAAAAACATATTAGTTTTCAGCAATAAAAATCTATATTCTCTCTATCTATTGTCTTTCTTTTCATTCCTAGTTCAAAATTTTCTTTCATCAAACCAATCCAAAAACAATTAGCAGAAGGTATGAGTAACTAAACTTCACATAGATATATATGAAGTCATAAAATAGTTAGTAATACTCTATTTATTTATGAGTCCATAAATTTATTCTTTATAAAACTTTTGTTAAAAGGGTACATCCAGAGGTAGGAAACGAAACTGGATTGTGCTGAACCTCTTTGAAGTGTTTGTTTAAGTATTAAACAGAAAGTGTTGGAATAAGTCTTTCGAGCATCCTTTAATGCGTAAGTCTTTCGAGCAGCAACGATCTTCTATGAAGATGTGTTTAATACTTAGATAAATAATTGAAGAGTATTTGGTCAAAAAACTTTTAAAATCAGATTTACAAAGAAGCGTGATGGACCCATAGATAGAAAGAAGTATTATTAATTATTTATGGTGGATTATATATCGTCTTTTTTTATTAATATTATCCAAGTACTGTTATCATAGTCTTAAATTTATCAATTTGCTTATGATATCTATTGCATGTTTTTACATATGTTGAAAATTTGTTTTTATTATTCCAAGAATTAACTATTTGAAGAGGATTTGAATTAATAGCTTAAATCTAAATATTTAGTTTTATAATTTATGAATTCAGAACATTTAATAGAATTAAATCCTTCAGAAGTAAACGACTTTAAGTACTTAAGAGAAGAAACAATTAAACAATTAGAAATTATAAGAGAAGCTTTAGGAAGATTTTATAATTTATTAGACTACGCAATAAAAGAACCCTCATTTACAGATTTTTCACAATTTACTAGAATTATAGTAAATAAAGGAAGAATAATTAGTGATCTAGAGAAAAAAATTGAAGAATTAAATATAATTATTGAAGAAAAGAGTTTAACATATAATAGTATATATTACGCATTTTATGTAAACAATAAATTTAGAGATATAGACATAACATCAGAAAACTAAAAGAATTATAACTAGAAGGATAACATAGTAATTGAACATTCAAAATTTTTGTATTTTAGCCGTTAGTACAACTGTTAGTACAGTTTGTTAGTACATATAGTAAGGTCCTTTATAGGTAACAGGTGTACTTTGTTCCTTTCGGTGAGATTGTACGAATTGCACAGAATCGTGTGATTGTTGCTAATCGTGTCTTGTTGTTCATTCAGAAAGCACAATATATATTAATCCTCGCATTTTGATATTTTCATTGTTGGATTTTTTTTGTTCCACGTGGTAGATTTGTATTGTAAAATTAAAGACGACAAAAAAACTTGATCCGTCCCGAACCCAGCAGGCACTCACCCCTGATGAAGCGATAAAATCCGAGGGGCGAATTCAGGTCGACGTTTAGCTACCCAAGCGGGTCGTGGGGGCGGGTTTTGGTTGCCACCCCCATATATTATTTAAAAGAATATATTAAATAAAAAAATGCTTAAAAATAAAAAATAGAAAAAAAATTAAATAGGTCGGTAAACGGGGCGGCAAAGCTGCCTCGCTCCGAAATTTGCAGGTCAAAGGACGGGTTTAGAATTTAAAAAAAAAATTGAAGGTTGGGGGAGCCTACCCGAACCCGTCTCATTGCCATCACTAAGCTCATGTTAGGTTCCCTTTTTTTCCATCTCATTTTTCTATAGTACTCAATCTAAACCATACATATTACCTTTGACCTATAATTTTTGACTTTTCAACTCAATCTACACCCCACATTCTCGAAAAACTCAACTTTTTTCAACATTTTCCAAAAATTAATGTGAATCAAACAAGGACTAAGTAGAATCAAGTGAAACTTACCCTCAAGTCTTAAACTTTGTACCAAATTTAACCTCAGTTTGATAAATTGTTTAAAATATATTTTTAAATAACACGATTTCTCAAATCAATTTTTTATTATACATATTTTCTCTCTTTACTTTTCAACTACAAAAGTTATCAAACATGTTTTTATAAGGATCCATTTGATAGAGAATGTGGAATTTGGATGAAAAGAAAACGAATTTCATGAAATTAAATTCTTGGGAACCTTTTTTTTTTTTTTAGAAATTGAAAGTTTAATGTGTTCGATTGATTTAATTTTTTAAAAATTTTGTTGTTTGATTGACATTGTTTTCTGTTCGTGTGAATCCCGCAAGCGCACGAGATCGTTGACAAGTAATAATTGTGATGAGTTGAGAGTATCGTTCCCACGAGGAATAAAATCTAGTCTTAATTATCAGTTTATCGTCGATCCAATTAAGTGAAACAATAAATAAAAAGATGGTTTGTTTGTCTATTCTAAAAATTGCAATGAATAATAAATAAAAAAAATAAAAATGTTGAGGAGTAAATATGAATGGGGAGCATGTATTGGAATTCGAATCCACTTGTTACCATTTATCTCAATTCCAAGTTTTGTAGTTTAAATCATTCATGCGTTGCTTGACAATCGATAATTCACATGTAATTAATTTTCTTTTCCAAGACAAATTAAATTTATCCTAAACATGATCCGAATCTATTTCTAGTCCGAATACGAATGTTTAAAACGCATTAAATCACACAATTATCAATGAGATTGCACATGTCATAGTGTTATTTCTAACATCTAGTATTCATGTGTTGATCATGCAATGTTCCAACTTATTTTAACTTTTTCAAGACTACAACAAGCAACGATATATTTAATTGATGGTCAATCAATCAACCAATAATAATAAAATATGCAAGATCAATCAAGACAATACAAGAAATTATTAAACTACTAGTTATCGAATCAAAATAAATTAATAACAAGTTTCATCTTCATCCAATATATAAAGGAATTAACCTAACATAATAATTGATGAATAATCAATAAAAGAATTGATAGGCAGCACCTGATAAATTGCACAAAATAAATTGAAATTCTGCCTTTACTCCATAGCCTGCTGCTCCCTGTTGAATGATCAAATCCAGTCCTTTAGTCTCTTCCCAGCCGAGCACTTCTCCAATGAAATCCAATGTTAGGCTATTTTTCTATAATATATGCCTCTTAATTCCAACGTCTCTCCTCTTTTCTTTTCTTTCCAGCCCAAAGATATACATATATGTATATGCTGCTCCTTTTATTCTTCGCACACTTCCCAGCCGACTCCAATGTCTATCTCCATCAATGCCGTGTGTATATATATCTCAATTCCAACTAAAACTCTAAAATATGGCAGTCGAGTTCCTCTTTTTAAAACACCCAATCAGCATTCAATTCAAGATAATTAGATTTGGTCACCCATGTGATTTTAGGCCCATATATGCCTTTTTATAACTTTTTGGGCAAATTGGTTCCTAAACTTCATATTTTATGCACTTGAATCATTTTCTATTGTAATCTTATTCATTTATCTTCAAATTGTATCCAATTAATTCCTTAACATCTTTGTTCTTCATTTCATAGCCCATCTCATCTATGAATTGTTTGCAATTTGGTCCTTCTTGAACTATTTTAGTCAATTTTCTCCGTTTTGCATCCAAACGTATTCAAAATTGGATTTTTCCCTAAAACAAATAAAATCAACACATAATTAGCAATATCACATCCTAAAACACTTACAATTGTCAAAATTTAAGATCAAGATAAGTACGTATCATTTTTCATTAAAAATAAAGCAATTTTTTGCTATTTTAATCAATTTTTTTAAAAACTTTCACACATTTGTATTTAATAATAATACTAATAATTTCTAGAAAAGAATAATTCAATTAACAGCAACAAAAATGATCAAACGAAATGTGAAAAACCAATTACTATCAAATACATGGAAAAACTAATTCCTCACTTGCATGGAAATACATTGATTTGATTGAAAGAAGGAAAACATTTTCTAGGAAAAATATTGACTATCAAACATGTCAAAAGTTGAAAAATAGGATGGAAAATCCATGGTAACAAAACAATGCCTAAGTCATTAAGGCTGCGTTTGATAGCGATAGCGGAATTTAAGTGAAAAGAAAATGAATTTCAGGGAATTGAATTCCTGAGAATTTGATGTTTTATTATTTGATTGATTTAATTTTCTAGATGAAAAAAATGGAGAATTTTTCAACTTTAATTGTTTAATTGACATTATTTTCAATGACAAATAGAACAAAACGTAGCTATTTTAATAATAATAATGTTAATTTTTTGGGCAAAAATAAATCAATTAACAACAAAAATGATCAAATATGACAAAATTATTAAAAAATTTACTTGGAAAATAAAACCTATTAGGTGGCTTGGAAAAAGAATTCCCTAAATCAAGGAAAATCGGCGCGTGAAAGAAAAAGAAGGAAAATGAATAGCTTGGAAAATGTTGTTTTTCAAACACAAAAAGATGGAAAAAAATGCTGGAAAATATTGTGTTTCAAACGCAAACGCAACCTAAACTTCATTTTGGGCAGAATAATCACTGTACTTCATAAAATATTTTAATTAAGTTCCAGTTTGATTCTCATTTTAAAGTGAGTTATATTTTGAAAAGGGATTTTTTTTTTTTTAAAAGAAAATGTGTGGTTGAAATGTAGGAACAAATTTGGGTATGCACGTAAAATATATTATTGCGTAAATGTACGGTTGGAAATAAATATGGAAAAAAAAAAGAATTTTTATTTAAAGATAACCAAACCGAGGCTAAATCACTCGTCAATTTCTCATTCAAATTTTAAGTTTTAATCAACTAGTGACATGACTCAACGTAAATCTGAGATGGCATGTTTGACTTTTCTTCGATTTTCATTTCAATTTAATTCATGAGCTTATTCAATAGAAAACGTAATCTGGGTTTTTTGGTTTCACCGAATAATTAATTGAAACAAATTTAGACGTCACATAATGAATCATACATAAACCGTTGCAAAATTGAACTTCGGAATGTTGTAAAAAATGTTTTGTTCAAATATACATGCTAAATTGAAAGGAAAGGACAAAAAAAGGTGATTAAGAAAGCCATGCAATCACATAGTTATATATAACTCTTAATATTCATGAATGTTTTTTACATTAAAATGAATTCAATATAACATATACTATAATTTAATATAGCACATTATAAATTCCAAAGAGGTTAAAAGTCTAACATTATATTTTGTTGAACTTTTTTGAGACATCATTTCTCTCAAATTTGATTTTTTACTAAATTGAATGCTTTTATCCACAAATAAAAGTATAAATCATATGTTGCTACGAAATCTGATCGTATACGATGAGATTGAAGTATAAAATTTTCAATATCTGCACATATTCCATTAAAACCTATATATACATATGGAAATTTCAAAACTTATTTTGAATTTTTGATTTGATTAATGAAAATGTAATATTTCTCATTATATTAGTCTATCTTTATTTTAATAAATATTCAATATTAAACAAATATGTTGTCTTTTTAATACTTATAGGGTACAAGATTCTTGCTACACTATTTTATGCCACAATTGAGAATTTCACTCACACGCTTCAGAAATGAAAAATATATCGAATTTATCATGAAAAATTATACCAATAGTAATCGTACATTTCCAATTATGCACGTTGAAATTGAAATCAACTTCAAACAAACAACAAGATTGAAAAGATTGAAAATGAGATATCATCGAAATTATCAAAGTTATGCATTGTTAAATTCTCATAAGTCTCAAACTTTGTTATGAAGGAAAAATGCTTGATATTAAATTTTCATTGAAAAATTGTTTTGTTCTTTTTATAATATTTCAAATATTATATAAATAAAACATATAGTTTATTCCCAAATATTATTGACGTTGTTCTCAACTTGAAGTTCATATTTACTTTCATCAAATAAGTGAGTTTAACTAAGATTTTGATTGAGAGAATAAAATATAATCTCATAAATTTTGTTTAAATGTTAAAAATTATTCGATTTTGTTAATTCCATTTGTCCTCCAATTTTTGCCAACTTTCTTAAGAAAAAACTAGAAATTTTGTCAGATGTAATTTTGAAAAATTACTTCATATAGATAATTAACATACAAACACATTTAGACAACGAGTAGAGATGAAATAATATCAATCCAAGTACAAAAAGAATTCCAATTTCAAATAAGCGTTATAATTAAAATCAAACTAGGAGTTTTAATTAAACTCCAAATCTAATTAATTTATATTTAATTATTTGTGTCGTCATTTACAATCACAATTAATATTATAACTTTCGTAGCAATTACAATTAAGTAAAAAACTTTATTGTAATTACAATCAAGTCAAAATGTTATAATGATTGCAAGTTCCAATGCTTTATGGAGCTATTATAGGGACCTGCTTGGACATATATTATCCAAGCTCCAAAAATTAGATCATATCTAGTTGAATCTAGATAACTCTGTCTAATTATTAGTCTTTACTTTTTCCACTAAAGGTAAAAGACTGAACTCTCGAAATATAAAAGATTACTCAAAAGTCAATCAATATGTAATACTTTCCTCTGACATGCTGTATAAGTATTTTACCCTAGCCTGGATTCGATAATTAGGTACGAGCATAAATGATATTTTTACCTCACTAATTATTCTCACTAACTTAGGTACAATTTTCTTCAAGGATCTATGAACCAATTACATATATTGAAATTAGCATTAGCTGAACAATGAACTTGGATGTCAACACCTTTCAACAAAAAAATAATGGAGTAGTCTACCGATTTTTCAGGACGACGGTTCCCAACACAAATTCATATACTCTACTTTGCTCATTCTTAAGCTCCCAACACACTACGATCAAGTGGAATTAATTCTCTGCACGTCATGCTATAGAATTAAACTCGAGGTGTTGGCTATTCAATATATTTCAAGTTTACGAGTGTCACATTTTACTATTTATGCGATAAGGATAAACCACAAATTCGAATAGTGGATCGATTAACACTACAACCTTCTAGTAAAATGTGTCAACCATTTGTTGTAGCAAAATATTGATGACCAAAGTATGATTTTTGTAACGTTTTTCTCAACGCAAGTACCCAACTTATATTAACGCAAGTGATTATAAGCACTCTAATTCACATCTTGAATAATAATAAATGTAATAAATAAATAAAATTAGAATTTATTTATTATAGAGCCCATTTGGTAACAAGAATTTTTTGCAGAAGTTGGAAAAAAAGCACCTGCAAGTGGGACCCAAGAATTTAATATGAATAAAATACCGAAAAGGTGAACGCAACGGGAAATATAACTCAAAGCCGAAATTAGCCTGATTCGTACATTTTAGCTTTATCTACCCAACTAAACAATAATTTTTTTGTTGACTTTTCAACAAGGGCAGAAGTGGAAATTCATTGGGCAAAAGTTGATGTGTAATAATACAACTAGTATCACACTCGTAGGTTGCACGGGATTTCTATCCATGATAATGATTTAAAATTCATGAAAATATGTTGATTATATAATCATATCAAATAAAAAATATAGTACAAATAATATTTTATTAAAATATATTATCAAATTCGAAATTTTAAAAAAGACAACACTAATCAAAATAGAAAAAAAAATACTCACTCGTCTCAAAATTTGACACTTTATTAAATTTTTTGTACAAAATTTGTTTTAATTTTATTTGTATTCATCACCAATTTTCTTTTTAATGTATTTTAATTTTGGATTAAGTTTAATTTTAATATATTGATTACATATATTTTATAAAAATTTCAACACACACACACACACACACATATTAAAAAAATGATAATGTCTTACACGGTGCTCAAGACATTTTCTTTTTATGGAATTAACGAAAATATGTTGATTATACAATCATATCAAATAAAAAATAAAGTAAAAATAATATTTTATTACAAAATATTATCGAATTCGAAATTTTAAAAAAGATAACACTAATCAAAGTAGGAAAAAAATACTCACGCATCTTAAAATTTGGCGCTTAATTAAATTTTTTGTATTAAATTTGTTTTAATTTTATTTGTATTCATCACCAATTTTCTTGTTAATGTATTTTAATTTTTGATTAAGTTTAATTTTTAATGTATTGATTACATACACACACAGATATATATATATATATATATCGAAATTGATCCAGTGCCCACAGTGGGCAAATTTTATGGCACTCACTGTGAGTGTGATGTTGTCATGTGTCCCCAAAAATATATAATGGGACACATGACAACATCACAATCACAGTGGACACATCTTATGGCACCTACAGTAGGGATTAGATCAGTACTGATATATATATATATATATACCAACTTTCATTTAATACCAACTTTTATTAATTACATTTAATACTTGTCTTTTTTTCTATTATTATAGATAATAACTAGTATTTTCTCGAGAATATGTTTATGATAGTAATTTCGATCAAAATTTATAAAATTATGTTAATTATATAATTATATCTGTTAACTTATTTAAGTTGACATTTTCTATTTTTCTACATGTTCGTAATTTAAGTGAATTTAATTTAATTATTGAATATGTGTATTTAGTGATTTATAAAGTTTAATTAAATTACATGATAATTTCTTAGACTTGTAATTATTATCTCCTTATTTATTGGTATAATTATCTCGTTTAGGTGATAATATTTGAAGATAAATTGTCACCCTTATCTTTTATGATAAGGATTAAGAATTGTGATAATATTTTATTTGACCTAAAATTCTATCTTATCACTTATTATTCTTGATAAGTATTGTTGACCACAAAATCTGGCTGGACCTTGGACTAACACGTCTCAGCTCCTCCCTCTTGAACACATGAATCTCCTGCGCACTGTGACAAACAATCAGTTTGCAAAGGGGGCTGAGGTGGCTCCCGTTTACACTCAGATGCTAAAGACAGTGCTCATTTCAAGCAGATATAAATTGGGTGCGGAAAATATAAGTGTGTAAAAGAGAGAAAAGGGAGTGAGAATAAAATATTTAGTCAAGAGTATCAGGTTGCTAACATTTTCCTTGGAGGCAAGTTTGCTCTATTTATAGAAGGTGTAATTATCTTAGATTGTGATATATGTTATGTTTTACACATGTATTTACCCTAAATTTTGGAGAAGCGGATCTTACTTTTTGACAGTAATCATTGCTACGTTTGGTAGGGGATGGACGCCTGCCACTTTTTGATAAATTCGGTGTCACATCTCTGACTCCATCCGTTGTCCCATCACTCATCCGAGCTGTTATTAAGGAGGCCCTCTGTCTAAACATAAAACACATCGGCTAGTCATAAACCAGTTCGGCTAAAGAAATTCACGTGTTGTCCCACCTCGGAAATTGACTCAAGAAGACATCCTAAGCTTTAGCCATGGGCCGAGGTCCATTGGGCCTCTATTGGACCTTCGCTGGAGGATCACTGCACTCCTTTTTTGGGCTTGGTCTCAACACTAGTCCCTCAAATTCAATGTGGTCATTCATGGGCGGATAGGATTTGTTATATGTTTGAAGCACTAACTTTGTTCTAATAGTATTCTGTAATTATGCAGCTATGGGATTGCAATCTTGCCCAAACTTTGCTATCTGTTACATCCAATATATTTTATAATTATTCTACCATCTGTTAGCTGGGAATTATCATATGACGCTGCAAGCTTAAGGCTAGGAATGACATTCCTTAGGGGGAGCTCGGATTCAAGGTAAGGCCGACCTTCTATTCCCGTTTTACTTCTCAGGAGAAAGTTGGAATTATACTAGCATGTCTCTTAGGCGACATATTTAATATATAAAGGGGGCTACTAATATCGGTTCCCAAGAAGCAGGTAAGGAATGAGAGGTGACATCTCTCCGCGCGTGGCGCCCACTATGGTAACTGAAGTGTTTTCTTCCTTCTTTTGACAGTTGGCGCTTTAATTAATCTATCCCCCAAGAGACGTTGGTTACCCGTGTTAATTATGCGGCTCAAAGACCAAGGGTTTTGGCTTATTGAATTTCTTCTTCTCATTGTTTCTCCTTTACCGTATTCTTAGAATTTTTGCAGCAGTATCTCCGCAAGAAGTTGTAGCGCCTCTTCCATTATTGCAAGTCTTTCAATATCTCTTCAAGGGTTTTTTTTTTTTACCCAGCAATTCGTCCCTTTCGTTCTACACTCTCCATTGGCGCATTCTTCGCTCCAAGTATACAATCTTGAACGTCCGTTTTTTAAGGTAAATTTCTTTTCCTTTGTAAATGCAAAGAAACTTTTTCATTTCTAATCTTCGAGTGTGGGTTTGAAAATTTTGTTTTGAATTTTGTTTTCCTTTTGGTGAGTTTGGCCCATTTTTAAGAATAAATGGAAAGAGTTGGGGGAATGGGATCACAGGAAGTCAGGAACTGTTGGCAATGGCGATTTCTGTCAGAGGTTTCTGCCCATTGTCTTTGTCGATTTTTAGTTCCTGCTTCTTTGGGGAGCAGATTAAGAAGAGGAATAGGAAATGCAGTGGTATAATTTATTTGGATGATTCTGACAGCGAAGACGAAAAGGACCAAAGCTACATGGCTCGTCTATCATCCAAGGAGGAGGCTTCTTTGCAAGAGCTTCGGAGCAAGCGGGACATGGATTTGGAAAGAGGAGAGGCGGTGGGATCTTCTTCCGGTCACCAGGACCTCGGCTTAATTATTAGGGCCCCATTTAGGGCACATAGGGAAGAGCTAGGGCTTTCTGAGAAGGAAATGGCCCAGGTTCAAGGTTGGGTAGACTTGGTAAATAAAATGTCAGGGTATCATGTATACCTTGATCCAAACCCAGAATCTTGGGAAAGCAGTGAGATTGCCACGAAAATTGAGGGGGTTGATTTGGCTGGAGCTTCGACGAAATTCAGGATGCCAGAAGGGGTTGATTAGTGCACCCTACGCCTTCTTGTCGACCCTGTATCCCTCCCCCAAGTCAGGTGGCCGTATGTTATGATACTCTATCCTGCGGGATGAGGCTACCCCTGCACTCCTTTTTCAGGGCACCACTTAGGAGTTACAACTTATGCCCCTACCAGTTGGCCCCAAATTTTTGGACGCAGGCTGTGGGCACTTGGCTGGTGTGGCAGGAAGTCAATCCTGAGTACCCCATCTCACTGCACATCATCCATACCTTATGTACCTTGAAGAAATTCGTTAGAAGGGAGAAGGATGTGCGGTCGGATATCAAGGACTGGTACTACTTGTCTCCCAGATGCTCATATCCTCCTATTATTACTGGTCATCCCACTTCGATAAAGAACCGGAGGAATCAATGGTTCTGGGTTGTGGGGAGTAGTAGAGCTCACCTGTGGACCCTAGTCCGAAAATTACAGTTCCCCGAACTCTTTCCCCACCTAGTGAGTCTTGTATTTGCTTTCGCGTCCTTACGTATCGTGCGTCATTCACTTTTTATTTTCTGTTCATCTTTCTTTACTTGTTTTTTACACGTTATTGGTTTATGGCAGGGGACACTTTTGCTTGCCTCCTCTCTGACGCGGACTTAGCGGCAGTGAGGCGTTTGTTTTCCTATAAGGGCACTTTTCAGGGGGTCATCCAACAAAATAAACTCTTTGTTAAGCACGGCCTTATGCAAGCTATGAGTAAGTTTGTTTCCTTACTGCCTCCATATCTTATGCCTCGACCGTTCATGGCCTTATTCTCCTTCTTTTCTGGCTAGGTTCCAAGGACTTTTCGAAGATTTCCTTGAAGGGTCTTATGGCCAAAAAGATCCCTCATGCCCTTCGCCATGGCAGCGAGATTGAAAGGAGGCAGAAAGCAGTGCGTGCTAATCTGAAAGTATGGGTGGTGAAGGAGGTATCTGAAACGTCCACTGCCCAACTGGAAGGTCCTCTCCCTGCATTACTGCCGCCACTCAGTTTGTTTTCGGTGGGCCCCCAACAACCTAACTTGGGAAAAAAAAGCTGAACCAAGGAGGGTTACAATAACGGGAAAAGGAAAGAGGTCAGATATGGGCGGCTCCAAGAGGGAGAGGGAGTTTAAGAATGTTTATGTGCCATCTCCCCTATCCGAGGATATCTCCAAGCACATGTCCGAGGAGGATCCCGCCCCTTTGAAGAGGCTCGAGAGGGGCAAGGAAACCACCTCCGTACTTCTGCCACCAGAGACTCAAGACTTGGAGGACGAGCTTTCAGTGTCTATCCCAAACTTGGCTTTCGAAGTGACACCTGAGGGGGCAGAAGAGCTCAAGAAGATTAAAGCCAGTGTTCTCCCCAGGGATGTTACTTTCAGTCCTTCCTTGTTTGATTCCCCTAACTCTCCTCCTGCCAGGGCTGCCTTGGTCACCAAGCAATTTTGGACAGAGAATTGGTCTGCCTTCTCTTCCAGCGCGACTCCATCCCGGAAGCTACTTGCTGCCAAAGCTATGAATGCTAGAGCATTGACCCTTATTGACGAGGTGGAATCTTCAGTGATGGAGGCGCAACAGGACAAGAAGGACGCTGAGACTGCACTCCGTCACTTGGACAATATGCTGAAGGAGATTAAGGACCTCAATGAGCATCTGTCCATAGCTCGCAAGGCCTCCTCGGAAGATAGGGTGACAGCCAAGCGCTTTCAGGAAGACAATGAAAAGTTAAAACACGATCTTCACGCTTCCGAGGCAGACGTGGCGTCCCTCTGTAAGAAATTGGATGACTCCAACCGGGCTCAGTCCATAACTTCCGAGGCCCTGACAGCAGCTAATGCAGCCAAGGCTAAGCTGGAGGCTGAGGTGGCAGCAGCCACTGAGAAATTGGTGAGAAAGGTGGAAGCTCGAAAAAAGGTGGAGGAGGATCTTGCCTCTCTAGAACGGCATATGCAATCTAGGATTACGGAGGTTCTGGAGCAGACCGTTATGACACGAGTGGAGAAAGCTCTGAGTGCTAAGGTGTCTGAAGCGATCCAGAATTTTAAAGACACTTTTGAAGAGACGCCAGAGTATGAGGCCAAGCAGAGGGTCTTTGGGAATATAGGGGTCAGGATGGCTTTGGGGGACGTGAAGGAAGCTTTCCCAACTCTGGACATATCCTCCATCGAAGCCCTGTACCCTGAACCTCAAGATGCAGATAAGGGCGATTCCCTTGACGATCCCGCAGATCCTTTGGATGTACTTAGCATGAACTCTTCAGAAGATGGCCCTCCTCAATGATCCTCTTTTGTATTTGCTTTTGCCATTTTTCATGTTGTATATTCTTCAAAATGTAAATGCAATGACGCTTTAAATTGTAAATGTGATGATTTTACTTAGTTTGTCGTTTTGATCATTCTGTGACATTCCTCAGTTTGGTGCACAAGTTTTTTGTTTATACAACGTCATTTGTTTTAAGTGTGGATTTTCTAAACACTTCTGTGCGCAAACGCCTTCCAAACTTTTTTCTAAACGCTTCTGCACACAAACGCCTTCCAAATGCTATACTTTGAATTGTATCAAGATAGTCCCTCAGATCTAAGTAGCTTAAGGCATTCATGTTTACTAGTTAGATCTGGTTTTGACAAAAAATTGAACATATCTGAATTACACTTTGTAATACCTGTGATCCCTTCTCCTTACGATTTGTTAGTTTGGACCAGTTCTTACTGATGGCGTTAATGTTTTCAACCAACTCGCAGTGATCGTAGCAGGGGTTTATAAGAGTCCCTTGTTTTAACAAAGTTCAAGCATAATGGAGTTGTACTCTCCCATAAACAAAATAATTTAGGCATTTTTACTATCCGCTATGTTTACCGATAGCACTTGATGCAATCCTTAACGTAACTCAATCAAATTTTTTATTAAATTATATGGAGACGTTGTGACCACCAAAGAGGGATTTGATTTATTGAAAATAGCGACGAAGGTGATCCGTGTTCCAAGTATTACACAAAGGTACCCCAGATATGTCTTCGATCATATACGTGTCGGGTACCACCTCGGTGGTGACTTTGTAAGGGCCTTCCCAGTTAGGACCTAAAGTCCCTACTCCTGGTTCTTGGGTGGAGGGAAGGACCTTTTTGAGTACTAAATCCCCAATGTTAAAGTGCCGACTCTTTACCCTTTTGTTGTAGTAGCTGGCCATTTTTTCATGGTACTTGGTCATTACTATTTGAAAGTCGCTCCGTTTTTCCAAGAAAAAATCCAAGCTAGCCCTCTGTGCTTCTTCGTTTCCACTTCGTCATAATGGATTTGACGAAGAGAAGGCACCCTAATTTCAACTGGGCATACCGCCTCGGATCCATATGCTAAAGAGAAAAGCGTTTCACCAGTGGCAGTGTGCGAGGTGATCCGAAGTGCCCATAATACTTGTGGGAGTTCATCTACCCATGCTCCTTTTTTGGATTCCAGCTTCCTCTTTAGGGTGTTTTTTATGGTCTTATTCACAGCTTCAACCTGCCCATTAGCTTTTGGATGGTGCGGAGACGAAAATAATTTCTTAATTCTCAAATAGTCGCACAATTCATCTATGCTTCTGTTTTTGAACTGTTTTGCATTATCACTAACCAACGAGTGCGGTATTTTGAATCTGCATATAACATTCTTTCAGATGAACTTGGTGGTGTTGGCCTCGGTAATCCTCATCAGGGGTTCCGCCTCGACCCACTTGGTGAAGTAGTCAATTGTCACTATTGCAAAGCAATTGTTACCAGCACCCCTAGGCATAGGACCAATAATATCAACCCCCCAATGGCTAATTACCACAGTCAACTTATGATGTGGCTGATGCGGTATGGTTACATGCCTTTGACATTTATCACACTTACAGATGAAGTCATGGGAATCCTTTCGCATAGTCGGCCAAAAATATCCCTGTTTAAGGGCTTTCCGAGCCAGCAACAACGCCCCGGCGTGGTTTCCGCATATGCCCTCATGGATTTCTTTTATCACATACCGTCCTTCCTCCGATCCAAAACATCTCAGCAAAGGAGAGGAGTAACTCTGTTTATAAAGTAGATCATCCAAGAGTACGAAATTTGCGGCATATCTTTGCAATTTCCGAGATGCTTCCTGCTCGTCTGGTGCTGTCTGATGCTTCAAGTATGCTAGTATGGGACTCATCCAGGATCCTTCTTTTTCTATTGCCAAAATCTCCATTCCTGGCTCAATAGAAGAGGTCATCAAATGTTCAATTGGACTCAGATTGTGGAGCTCGGAATCATTACTGCTTGCTATTTTGGATAAAGCATCTGCATTAGAATTCTTATTTCTAGGAATATGCTGTAACTCCATTTTTCCAAAGTGCACGGCCAAATCTTTCACTTTTTTCAAGTAAGCAACCATGGTTGGTTCTTTAGCAGCGAATTGTCCGTTAAACTGGCTTACGACAAGCTGTAAGTCACTATTTACCACCACGGACCTAATATTTGAAGCTTTCGCAAGTCTTAGCCCAGCTAAGAGTGCCTCGTATTCTGCAACGTTGTTTGAGGCTTTAAAGCCAAAGCGGACGGCACTATGTAGTTTGTACCCTTTTGGACTCATTAGTAGTATGCCTGCCCTGGATCTTCCATCAGTCGAGGACCTGTCAACGAACAACTTCCACTCGTAGATATCCTCCGCGTTATCAATCATCTCCACCTCTGGCGGATGGGTGAACTCAACTATGAAATCTGCCAATGCTTGACCCTTTATTGCAGTCCGAGGTTCATAATGCAGGTCGTACTGGCTGATTTCTATTGCCCACTTCATTAACCTCCAAAATACATCTGGTTTCTGTAACACCTGCCTCATGGGAAAGTTGGTGAGAACATGTATGGAGTGCGATTGAAAGTAGGGGCGGAGTTTGCGAGCTGCTGTGATCAACGAGAGAGCAAGTTTCTCCATATTTGGGTAACGTGTTTCTGCATCCAGCATGGCTTTGCTTACATAATACACTGGGAATTGATTCCCATCTTCCTCTTTGATCAGTACTGAGCTAACAGCCTCTTTCAATACGGCTAAATATAGATAAAATGGTTCGCCAGCTCTTGGTTTTGATAATAATGGGGCCTGCCCCAAGAATGCTTTCAGGTCGGAAAAAGCTTGCTCACATTCTGGCGTCCACTGGTATCGCTTCCCTCCCTTCAAGATCTTAAAAAATGGCAAGCATTTGTCAGTGGACTTAGAAACGAACCGATTTAAAGCCGCAATCCTTCCCGTCAAGCTTTGCACTTCTTTTGGGCTCCGAGGAGATCGCATATTCATCAAAGCTTTGATTTTATCGGGATTGGCTTCAATCCCTCTTCTGTTTACCATGAATCCCAGAAATTTTTCGGATGCTACTCCAAAAGCGCATTTCGCTGGGTTGAGCTTCATTCGATATTTCCTCAAAACATCGAAGGCCTCTGACAAATGGCGGATATGCTCTGTGGTCACCATACTTTTGACCAGCATGTCATCAATATATACTTCCATGGTGTTTCCCAATTGTTCTGAAAATATACGATTTACCAACCTTTGATAGGTGGCTCCAGCATTCTTTAGGCCAAATGGCATAGCTTTGTTACAATAGAGTCTCCTATCCGTAATAAATGAGGTGTGCTCCTCATCCGATTCGTGCATGGGGATTTGATTGTATCCAGAGTATGCATCCATAAAGCTTAGCATCTCATGTCCCACTATGGAGTCAACTAACTGATCAATCCGAGGCAGTGGAAAAATGTCTTTGGGGCATGCCTGGTTTAAATTTGAAAAATCAATACATACTCTCAGTTTCCCATTCTGTTTTGGTACCAAAACAGGGTTTGATACCCACTTCGGATACCGGGATTCTTTGATAAAGCCATTTTTCAATAGCTTCATTACCTCTTCTTTCAAGGCCTCGTATTTATCAGAACTCATCGGTCTTCTCTTTTGCCTATGCCCAGGACTTCTGGGATCGAGCTGGAGTCTGTGACAGACACTTTAGGATCAATTCCAACCATGTCATCATGTTTCCATGCAAATACATCTAGGTTCTCAAGTAAGAAGCTTTTCAGCTGATATTTGTATTCAACCGGCGAATCTAATCCAATCTGCAACTCCTTGACTGGGTCAAGTGGATCTACACCAAAGCATTCCCGCTTTTCAGTTGGGGTAGAGCAATTGTTTCCAGCCATTCTTGGGTCTAGATCTGCAAGATCTTCTTCCGGCGTCATTGTAACATCCGAATTTTCTGAGGGCCCTCCACCCAGTCTTTCAGGGTCCGGAGCAGCCTCGGCCATTGCCACATCGCTAATCATGTTCAAGCTCCGGTCTTGAAATTTCCGGATAGTGTTTGTGTAACAGGCTCGCGATTCAATTTGGCTCCCCCTAACAGTTGCAACACCATACTCCGTGGGGAATTTCATGCAAATATTGCAACACCATACTCGATGAGACCTGGCCTTCCAATTGAGCCATGATAAGAGGATATTTTTCTACAACCAAGAACTCCATGGGCATTCTGGATAATGTTGGTGCTTACCCTACCTCAGTCATAAGAGTTATGGATCCTTTGGGAGTTATGCTGTCCCCAGTGAATCCATATATTGGATCTGGGACTGGAATGAGTGGTGTACTAATCCCTATCTTATCAAAAGTTACTCCATAAATCACGTTTACCGAGGCACCATCATCCACCATCATTCGTGACAACCCATTCCGAGCCACCACTACCCTGATAACCAATGCATCATTATGCGAAAAGTGTGCCCCAATAGCATCGTCTTGGGTGAAGGTGATAGATTCCGTCCGAAGCATCCCAATAGGATGTGAATGGATGTGGTAATTCACGTTGGCGGGCTGCTTGGCCTCTCTGATATATCTCTTCTGGGAGTTATTTTTGCTTCCACCTGGATGGGGGCCTCCCAATATTGTGTCATTTCACGAATCGGAGGATCATTTGCAGGCATAGGTGGCTCTCTCGTATCTTTAGAATGTGCCGAGGAGTTATCCTGACCTTTGCTCCTGTTTCTTTGACGACTGTCAATCCTTTTGATGCATGTCGCAATGCACCAAAATAATAAATAAATATCTTACTTGCAAATTATCAGATTTGATTATAATAGCGGAAGTAAGGGTCGATCCTACGAGGAACGGGAACTAAAATAGCGCTATGTCAATTAGAATAGATGGGGGGGTTTTCGAGTTCAAATATTGTAAATAACTTGAAAATAAAATAAAAACGTAAATTAGATATAATATAACTCAAGAATTGTCAAACCCTAGTTCTCAGGTTCAGTTGAATTTCATCACAATGTTATCACTTTCCAAGTAACGCGAGTTCAATTTATTCTTTTGATTTATCACCCGTAAATAGTTAACAAGCTCTAACTATTCCTATTCTCCCTTAGTTGCATTTAATTAGAATAAGCTCTCTAATCAAATATTAGCCATTGAATAACCTAAAATAAGCTCTTTAGATTTAAGACAACAACTATATAATGGTTGAGAAGAATTTGGGTGAATTAGGTTATCAATCACACAAGCTCGTGACAATTAACCTAAGTTGGAATTCTCTATGAAAATTATTGAATTTCCACTTGCTACTATGATTTGAACAACAAGATGATTACGGATCCAATCATTCAAAACAGCAAATCTCAATACAACACATTAAATGATAAGGCCTTAATCAAATAAGGAATTGCATTGATTAAATTAAAAACGCATAAGAATCCAACAAATCAAAGTAAAGAATTTAGAACTACGTTACTAGTTGGAAAATTGATAAACAAAGGAATTAAATTATAACGTCCCCTTTGAAATAGGTAGAGAACTTAGCCGCTCAAAGCCATGAAGAATTCTGGAATTTTCTTTCTTGATTCACCTTCTCGAATTGCTTATTTCCTCTTTTGATTCTTCAAGCAAGCCGTTCCTCCTTCAACAATTATTTCATGTTTTTCTTGTCATGACATTCCCTTTTTATAGCCTCAATTTCGTACCCTAACTTTGGGCTCAAGAAATCCCAAAATTATGGAAAGAATTAAAATATGGAAATTTTGACTGGAAAGTTACGGCCGTGACATTTCTTTTACGGCCGTAAATGAGTTTCTGCATATTCCTCAAAATTTGAAGTTACGGTCGTGACTTCTCCTTTACGGCCGTAACTGTGTTTCTGCAATTTTTTTCCTTTAGAAGGTTACGGCCGTGAATTCTCCTTTACGGCCGTAACTCACATTCTGTTGATTTCTCTTAATGCGTTTAACACTTTTACGGCCGTGACTGTGCTACCTTACGGCCGTAACTTTATTTGCACCTAAGTCCCCAAACTTCAGTTTTGAGTGCATTTTGGTCCTTTTTTCTTCTTTTCTCTTCTTTTATGATCCTATACAATATAAAATATAAAATGCATTAATAATACTTAGATAGAATCACATTATGGCTTATTCAAGGATATAAGTGCATAAAATATACGTTAATATAACACTTATCAATCCCCCCACACTTGAACCATTGTTCGTCCTCGAACAATGATTTATAAAGAAAAGAATAGGATTCAAACAATAGATTACAATTTAGAGACTTGCGGTTGCAACCCACTTCTCTTTAGCAAAAATGCTCCATTGCATGATCAGATTGTGTTAGTGTGTACTAGAGATGCAACGCCCTTTGTTTTCCATCCCAATCATGGCTCGATATGGGTTATTTCCTTGCACCTCTCGTGTTTACTCACATCCCAACCATTTATGAGTGACTACGAGGAGAATAGTTTCTCCCAACTACAGTGGAAATCAGTTTCGTAAACCAAGTTGTTCATGATGTGAATTCAGTCAACACAGTGCCCCCGACCACATTCATAGCACCAACCCTAGACCAAGCAATTCAAACCACTCATAAGTATATGTAATGGGTTTTAACACCCTCACAAGATATTTCTCTCTTCGCACAAAGTGTATAAGGGTTTGAATTTTTGCTCAGCTCTCTGCATGGATAAGTCAGTACCACAGATTGCCTAGATGTCATAACCGGAGCCAACAATAACACAAGTGCAAAGCGAAGGTCTTTATTTGGTTGTAACGGGGCTTCGGGTCAGGTAGGATAAAATGACATATTTAGGCTGAGTTGAGAAGGAATTTTGCAAGTTTAAGTCAATTCAAAATAACATTACTTCCATCACCCTTAATATGATCTTTATTGTTTCCCGCTATCCAACATTTATTCACACTTGAATCTCTTCTTTTCTTTTCTCTCTCTCTCTCTCTTTTTTCACAAGTTGAGTGTTTGACTTCCTCAACTAATAATTTCCTTGACTAAACTTCCTTTTTATTGCTTTTCCCTTTCGATAATTTTTTTTTTCGAGTATAGACTGCAACTTTTTTCCCCCCTCTTTTGTTCAAATCATTTCGCAGCCACCAAGTGACACAAGATAGAATTACAATCCCCTGAATTCAGTCCATTTCACGACCCTTGCTCAACACAAGATAACCATTGCAACTTCTTAGACTTAGACCATAGCACAATCCTCAATCAACAAAAGCTTGCGAATCCCTTCTCCATGGGTTCAAAACAGAGACAATGAGAAAGAAAGGGTATTCGTGGCTTGTAGCATGGCATAAAAATTCAAAGAAATGCTAATGCTTAAAAGGGCTTGTAATGGTCCATGTAGCAAGGTAGGCTCTTTTAGCAAGTCAAATTTGGTTTAACCTATTGCCTTTGCTATAATTTGCACTTAAGTTAAGAAGCTACACAATTTGCACAGGAAAGCACATCCAAGCCTAACCCAACCATGCAGGACACACATCAAAGAATGACGAGCTCATAAGTATTAAAAACAGCTCTTGGGCTCAAAAGCTCACAACTTATGGTTTTCGTGTGTTTTTCCCATCCAATTATGAGTTATAGGTCATTGCTCGATCTTCATTCCAAATCTAAATCCATTGGTCGAGGATAACGGTTAAAAGTATTCAAACCATGACTACTAACAAAAGTATAAATATTTCTATTTGAATTGGACTGCTTCGGGTTATATATGAAAAGGTAATCTGTCTATTCTGGGTTGGGTTGACTAGGTTGTAGACATTGACCATCTCTATGTGCTCGATTTATATCCAATTATGCAATGATTTTTCAAAAAAAAATGAACCAAAAGTGGGCTGCTTCCTATCAAAGTCCTAAGTGCATAGATAGGGGACAAAAGTGGAGAACAAAACTAAAAAAGATGTCATGACTCAAAATAAATTTTAACGATTCGATTATAGACAGAAAAAAAATAAAAACAATAAGCTCATAATCAATTCAATTCCCCCCCCCACCTAGACAACACAATGTCCTCATTGAAAAGCAAAACAATAAAAGGGGGAAAAGAAATGAAAATCCCTCGGTCTAACGTGGCGGCTGATCGTCACGGGGTCTCTGCAACTGGCGAATCTCCTCCCGAAGGGCTCTCTGCTCTTCCAGCATGAGTTGTTGATCTTCTTGCATGGCATTCAGCTAAGTTTGGAAGGCCTGCATCATTTCCAGCATCTACAGCTCAAAAGGGGAAGGAGCAGGGAGCTGTTGTGGCGCTCCCTGTGCGGCGGGCTCCTCGACGCCTTGATCATCATTGGAGTCCCCTGAATCATCATCCCCACGACCCCGCTTCGCGATGATCTGCCCGCGAGCATTTTCCAAGCTCGCCTTCGTGAGGCGATTCTCATGCCCCAAAGTGTCGTCACTTACTGCAGCGGGAACTCTTTGAGCCCGGCATAAGGCGGTAAGTAAACATGGGAAAGACATGCCTCGCTTCTGGGGCATCAAGCTGGCATAGGTGGATATCGTATCATAGATGTGTTGTCCCAAGTCAAATTTGATTCCCATGGTGATGGCATAGTAGACTCGAAGGTAGCGAATAGACACCGTAGTGAGGCTAGTGGACGGGAAAAGACTCCCCGACCCCCACTGATGCAGGTACCAGGCGTCCCTTTGTAGATCCCGATTCTTGTAGTGCGGAAGAATGACATTCAGGGAGTCATGGAGTTCAGGCTTCGAAGCCCAACGGAGTACCTCCTGGTCCGGAAAGAAAACGCCGGAATTGGATGACATAGGGACAGCGCCAGCGCTATTTAACCCCAAATAGTTCTCCACCACTTCCTTATCAAACTTGATTCGTTTCCCTGCTACCCTGGTGTGGTGATAGTCAAGTGATCCCTCGTCACCAATTTCTTTGTTGAACTGGGTGTAGAATTTGTATACCAGAGGGGGATTCCCAAAAGGCAGATCGCTCCCGAATTTTACCCAACCGAATTCGACGAAGCGGGCCCAAAACTGTCGCGGGGCAATGATAGTGTAAGCGCTCCTCCATTCCCGAAAGTCCTCTGGGAGGAAGAGTCGTTCCTTAATACACAGTTTAGATTGACTCTTCTCCTGGCGAGGCTCGGATGAGGATTCCCCCGCCACTTGCTTCCCTTTCTTTGTCGGTGGAGCCATGAAAATCTTGTAGAAGAAATGAGTAGATTAGTCGAGCGGGATAGTAATGGAAAAAATAATATGCGCAAGCAAGCAGTGCGTGATGGTAAAGGCCCAACTTGAAAATCAAGGCTGACATGAAAGGTATAAATTACACACAAGCAAGTAATCGTATCAGTCCCCATGTCAGGGAACAGAAAAAATATTGGCACAAACACACGAATCCGAACATGAGTTCTTTATACCGCACACGTCAAACGCAAAGGTCAAGCGATTTCCGTGAGATCCATGTCATGTAATTCAGGCGAAAGTGGAGTCAAAGATTGGAACCCATAACATGAATAATAATAATAATATATATATATATATATATATATATATGCAAAGCGATTAGGGCAATGTAATTTACCCACTAATGTCATGCAATCATCAAGAGCAAACACCAACCATTCCCTTCAAAGTAACTCCCAACATGATATCAAAACACTCATACTAGCATAGCAGGGAGAATGGAATTGAAGCATGAAGGAAACAAACAACCCAGACTCACCGAGACATTTTATCGAACATTTGGCGTGCGATTTAAGTAAAGATGCCATTGTTGTAAAACAATTAAAATCCAAGTCCCCCAAATCACAAAACACAGCCCAACAATGCATAGTCAATCATTAGAAAGGAAAAATACGAGAACCCAATGTATAATGAAATTCTACCCACGCCACGAAGAGAAGAGGGAAAAAAAATTGCATACCTTGAAGAACTTGTGAAGAGGGATGGTTGTGATGGAGGTGATGGATGATTGCAATGAGGCCTCCTTATGAACGAAAATATGGTGTGAAATGGGAAGAATATGCGTGAGAGAAAATTGGGAGAGTGGCGAAGAAGAGGGGGAGAGTGAGAGGTATGCGCGAAGGTGACCGTTTAAAATTTTTGAAAAGGGCAGACTTACGGCCGTGAAGGTATGACTTACGGCCGTAAGTCACATTCTGATAAAAAAATTCAAAGATACAATTACGGCCCTAAAAAATGTAATTACGGCCGTAATAAGGCCTCTGGATAAAAACCCTGGGATGGAGGTACGGCCGTAAAAGGTTAACTTACGGCTGTAACAAGGCCACTGAATTTTTTTTTTTTTAGGTGAATGAAATGACGAAATAAACTAAAATTAACCAAAAAATGAAGAAGCGAAAATAAAGAGTTGAGGAGATAAAGAAACTCCCCTCTCGGGTTGCCTCCCGAGCAGCGCCGCTGTTTACTGTCGTTGGCTCGACTGAGTTCGTGCGGAACTACTGCCCTTTGATAGTGATTTCCAGTGCAATCACCTCCAAGTTTTCAGTTTGGAAACCCTCATAATATGGCTTGAGACAGTGCCCATTGACCTTGAACTGTTTATCCGTACGCAAGCTCCTAATGTCGACTGCACCATGGGGAGATACATTAGTAACAACAAAAGGGCTTACCCAACGAGAACGAAGCTTACCTAGGTGCAATTTGAGCCGGGACTGAAACAGTAGCACTTTCTGGCCCTCATAGAAGCTCTTCCGGGATAGGTGCTGATCATGGAATGCTTTAGTTCGATCTTTATAGATCATTGCATTCTCGTAAGCCTCATTCTGTATTTCATCCAATTCATGCAACTGAATCTTCCTATGGTCTCGTGCTGCTCCCCAATCCATATTACATTGCTTGATGGCCTAATAAGCTTTGTGCTCGAGTTCCACCGGTAGGTGACATGGCTTTCCAAATACCAATCGGTATGGAGACATACCAATTGGCGTCTTGTAAGCGGTTCGGTAAGCCCACAAAGCATCATCAAGTCGAATGCTCCAATCCTTCCGGTCTGGTCGAATTGTTTTCTCCAGAATGGATTTCACTTCCCTATTGGAGATTTCCGCCTACCTGCTAGTTTGGGGGTGCTATGCGGTAGATACCCGGTGCATCACGCCATATTTTCTTAACAAGGCTTCGATGGTTCGGTTGCAAAAGTGCGTCCCTCTGTCACTGATCATTGCTCGGGGTATTCCAAACCTACTAAAAATGTTAGCTTTCACGAAATCTGCAACAACCTTAGCGTCATTAGTACGGGTAGCCTTTGATTGAAACATAATCGACAGCTAAAAGAATGTAATTACAACCGAACGACGGGGGAAAGGGTCCCATGAAATCAATGCCCCAAACGTCAAAAATCTCACATACGATAACGGGGTTTTGAGGCATTTGATCTCGGTGGGATAAGTTACATGTTCTTTGGAAATTATCACAAGACTTACAAAAAATGTACGCATCCTTGAAAAGGGTCGGCCAAAAGAACCCGCTCTCCAATACTTTTTGTGATGTCCTTCTAGGTCCAAAATGTCCACCACATGCGTAAGAATGACAAAAGGTAAGGATTGATTGATGTTCTGATTCCGGAACGTACCTTCTAATGATTTGGTCAAGGCATCTCTTCCACAGGTATGGATCATCCCAAATGTAATATTTAGCATTGCTTCTCATCTTATGCTTTTGTGCCTGCGAAAAACCAGTAGGAATTAGTTTAACAGTCATGTAATTTACCAAATCAGCATACCATGGGGGGTTTGCTTTGATAGAAAATAAACCCTCATCTGGGAAGGTTTCATGCAGAGGCAGATCGTCCTCGGGCTTCACTGCCCGGCTAAGATGGTCGGCAACCACATTTTCGGACCCCGCCTTATCTTTGATTCCCAAGTCAAATTCTTGTAATAAAAGTATCCACTGGATGATTCTAGGCTTCGCATCCTTTTTTACAAACAAGTGCCGTAAAGCTGCATGATCTGTAAAAATAATCACTTTAGAACCCAATAAATAAGGACGAAATTTTTCTAAAGAAAATACCACAGATAGAAGTTCCTTTTCAGTGGTGGTATAGTTGGTTTGGGCCTGATTCAGGGTTCGGGAGGCATAGTAAATCACATGGGCCGCTCTCCCAACCCGTTGCCCTAGGACTGCTCCCACTGCATAGTCACTGGCATCACACATTATTTCGAATGGAAGATCCCAATTTGGTGGTTGAATGATCGGGGGCGTAGTCAGCCGCTCCTTTAGTTGGTCAAAGGCCTTTTTGTACAGCTTAGTGAATTTAAATGGGACATTATTTTGTAACAAATTGCACAGTGGTGATGCAATTTTGGAAAAGTCCTTGATAAACCTGCGATAGAAACCTGCATGCCCAAGAAAAGATCGTATATCCCGCACATTGGTGGGGTAAGGTAATGCAGATATGATGTCCACCTTAGCCTTATCAACTTCTATTCCCTTTTCCGACACTACATGACCTAACACAATTCCCTTATCTACCATAAAATGGCATTTTTCCCAATTTAGGACTAAGTTAGTGTCAATGCAACGTTTCAAAATTAATGATAAATTATCCAAGCATACATCAAATGAATCACCCCACACACTAAAATCGTCCATAAACACCTCTATAATTTGTCCTATGTATTCAGAAAAAATGCTCATCATACAACGTTGGAATGTTGCAGGAGCATTACACAAATCGAAGGGCATGCGTCTATATGCAAACGTGCCAAATGGACAAGTAAACATGGTTTTCTCTTGATCTTCTGGAGTTATGGAAATTTGAAAATATCCTGAGAAACCATCTAACAAACAATAATTGGAATGACCAGCTAATTTTTCTAACATTTGATCCATGAAGGGAAGGGGAAAATGATCCTTTCGAGTGTCAGCGTTTACCTTCATGTAGTCGATGCATACCCGATATCCATTTTGGACCCTAGTTGGTACAAGTTCTCCATCCTTGTTTTCTACCACCATTACTCCGGATTTCTTTGGCACCACTTGAACTGGACTAATCTACTTGCTGTCTGAGATTGGGTAAATCATCCCTGCTCCTAGCAGCTTCAAAATTTCTTTCTTCACCATGTCCATCATTGCTGGATTTAACCTTCGCTGGGCTTGTCTCGATGGTTGAACTCCTTCCTCAAGCAATATTCAATGCATGCAGATTGACGGGTTGATACCCTGAATATTCGCGATGGTCCAACAAATCGCCTCCTTGTGCTCCCGAAGGACCCGAACCAGTTTGTCTTCTTCTAGCTTGGTGAGGTTGGATGAAACAATTACGGGAAGCGATTCTTCATCACCAAGAAATACATATTTCAGTTGGGCGGGTAGATATTTCATTTCCACCACTGGGGCCTGTAAGATAGAGGGTAGCAATTTGTTAGGATAATTTGTCAGTTGAATTGTTTTTACGGCATACCTGCGTGGTGCGGGTCCCAGTGAATTAAGTGCAGTAATTTCATCCTGTAATTCCTTGCGTATACCCACGTCGTTGTCATCATCCTGCCTTAGCGACTCCACGATAGCTGTTTCTAGCTCGTCCCTGCAATTTAACTTGAAAATCTTTTGCACAGTAGGAGTAATGTCATTAATAGAATAAGCAGTACATATATCATTTGGGTTTTTCATTGCATCGTAGATATTAAATTGCACTACCTTCCCCATTGAATTCCATGGTCAACACCCCCTTTCTTACATCAATTATGGTTTGGGAGGTCCACAAAAATGGTCTTCCTAACAATATAGGGGTGGGATTTTGGGGAGTGATCATCATTCATATCTAGTATGTAAAAGTCTGCCGGAAACACCAGCCCCCCTACTTGCACTAAAACGTCCTCAACTACCCTGTATGGATATGCATTGGAACGGTCGGCTAGTTGGATGATAACATCTATTTTAGTCATTTTGGTAAGATTTAATGCAATGTAAGTGGATCTAGGCATTACATTAATGGATGCACCTAAGTCTATTAGTGCATGATTTACCTTGGTATTACCTATTTGACATGGCACAGTGAACATACCGGGATCCTTACCCTTAGGAGGCAATTTCCTTTGAAAGAGGGCTGAAACGCTTTCCCCCATTCTTACCTTCTCGTTTCCCACTAGTTTCTGTTTGCTAGTGCATAAATCCTTTAGAAATTTTGCATACCGGGGGACTTGCTTGATGGTCTCCAATAGTGGGATATTGATTTCAACCTTTCTAAACATTTCCAACATCTCATTTTCCTTGCTTTCCTTGTTTGTCTTTGCTAATCTGCTAGGGAAAGGTGGAGGTGTTAGTGTGATTGATAACCTAATTCACCCCCAATTCTTCTCAACCATTATATAGTTGTTGTCTAAAATCTAAAGAGCTTATTTTATGTTATTCAATGGCTAATATTTGATTAGAGAGCTTATTCTAATTAAATGCAACTAAGGGAGAATAGGAATAGTTAGAGCTTGTTAACTATTTACGGGTGATAAATCAAAAGAAGAAATTGAACTCGCGTTACTTGGAAAGTGATAACATTGTGATGAAATTCAACTGAACCTGAGAACTAGGGTTTGACAATTCTTGAGTTATATTCTATCTAATTTACGTTTTTATTTTATTTTCAAGTTATTTACAATATTTGAACTCGAAAACCCCCCATCTATTCTAATTGACATAGCGCTATTTTAGTTCCCGTTCCTCGTGGGATCGACCCTTACTTCCGCTATTATAATCAAATCTGATAATTTGCAAGTAAGATATTTATTTATTATTTTGGTGCATTGCGACACGCATCAAATTTTTGGCGCCGTTGCCGGGGAACGGTTAACCAATTTAGTGTTTAATCAATTAGAAACTTATATTTCTGCATTTATTTTATTTTTATTTTTATTTTTATTTTTTTTCTTTCACTTTATTTATATAATTTTTCAAAAAAAAAAAAAAAAGAGAGTAGCTTTCACATAATAATTATTTGTGCTTCTTTGCTTATATGCTTAGAACTCGGTCAACTAATTGTGAAATTTTTGATCTTGACCCAGAAATCGAGAGGACTTTTCGACAGCAAAGGAGAGCAGCGAGACTAATGGCAGCTAATAACAGAACTCTTAAACAACTGGCTACCCCCGATGTGGCTCAGCAGCCCTTATGTATTACGTTCCCAACGGTGAAAGAAGGAAAAACCTTCGAGCTTAAATCTGGGCTCATCCACTTATTACCAACTTTTGGAGGGAACCCCGGCGAAGATCCATATAGGAACCTAAAGGAGTTCCATGTGGTTTGCGACAGTATGAGGCCCACGGGCATTACCGATGAAAAAATAAAAATGAGAGCCTTCCCATTCTCATTGAAGGATGCCGCCACCGACTGGCTCTATTGTCTACCATCGGGAACAGTTACTACTTGGAACGACATGAAAAGGCTCTTCTTGGAAAAATACTTCCCTGCATCGAGAGCTGGTACCATCTGAAAAGAAATATGTGGGGTGCGCCAGAACAAAAATGAAACATTATATGAGTATTGGGAGCATATCAAAAAGCTCATCTCCAGCTGCCCCCATCATCAGATTAGCGAGCAACTTTTGGTGCAATACTTCTACAAAGGTCTAGCGCCAATGGACAGAAGTATGATAGACGCCGCAAGCGGAGGTGCGCTAATGGACAAGACACCAGAGCAAGCTCGGGCTTTAATCTCCAACATGGCGGAAAACACTCAGCAATTCAACTCGAGTAGGGATTCCCAAGTCCGCCGAGTAAACGAGGTAAGTAGTTCCAATATTGAAGGTCAATTATATGAACTGACGAATCTTGTTAAGCAGCTTGCTGTAGGGAATTCAAAACAAGCCAAAGCCTGTGGAATTTGTTCGAACTTTGGACATCCAACGGATACCTGTCCGGTATTGCAAGAAGAAAACAATGAACGGGTAAATGCTGCTGGAGGCTTCCCGTTCCAAAGGCAACAATACAATACAACCCATACTCAAACACGTACAACCCCGGGTGGAGAGATCACCCCAACCTGAGTTACGAAAATAACAAACCCCCAGGTTTTAACCCAAACAAGCCACAAGGGCAATTCCAGCAGCAAGGGACTTTCCAACCACATGGGCAATATCAACAAAAACCTCAAAATTCAGGTATGTCTCTTGAAGATATGGTTAAGACGTTGGCAACTAACATGATGCAATTCCAACAGGATACCAAGTCGAGCATTCAAAACTTGGAAAATCAAATGAGCCAAATGGCCACTGCCAAAAATAGATTGGAGGCACAATCTGGAGGGAAGCTACCATCGCAGCCCGAGGTAAATCCCAAAATTGTGAGCGCCATAACTCTCCGGAGTGGAAAGGAAGTTGAGAGTCCACAATTGGAACCGGTTGCACCCGAAGTGGAGGAAGATGGAAAGGAAGGAGTCGGGAAGAGAAACGACGGATCCAATCATTCAAAACAACAAATCTCAATACAACACATTAAATGATAAGGCCTTAATCAAATAAGGAATTGCATTGATTAAATTAAAAACGCATAAGAATCCAACAAATCAAAGTAAAGAATTTAGAACTACGTTACTAGTTGGAAAATTGATAAACAAAGGAATTAAATTATAACATCCCCTTTGAACTAGGTAGAGAACTTAGCCGCTCAAAGCCATGAAGAATTCTGGAATTTTCTTTCTTGATTCACCTTCTCGAATTGCTTAATTCCTCTTTCGATTCTTCAAGCAAGCCGCTCCTCCTTCAACAATTATTTCATGCTTTTCTTGTCATGACATTTCCTTTTTATATCCTCAATTTCGTGCCCTATCTTTGGGCTCAAGAAATCCCAAAATTATGGAAAGAATTAAAATATGGAAATTTTTTACTGAAAAGTTACGGCCGTAAATGAGTTTCTGCATATTCCTCAAAATTTGAAGTTACGGCCGTGACTTTTCCTTTACGGCCGTAACTGTGTTTCTGCAATTTTTTTCCTTTAGAAGATTACGGCCGTGAATTCTCCTTTACGGCCGTAACTCACATTCTGTTGATTTCTCTTAATGCGTTTAACACTTTTACGGCCATGACTGTGCTACCTTACGGCCGTAACTTTATTTGCACCTAAGTCCCCAAACTTCAGTTTTGAGTGCATTTTGGTCATTTTTTCTTCTTTTCTCTTCTTTTATGATCCTATACAATATAAAACATAAAATGCATTAATAATACTTAGATAGAATCACATTATGGCTTATTCAAGGATATAAGTGCATAAAATTAACGTTAATATAACACTTATCACCTTTCTTTAGTTGGGTTCTTCCATGGAGCTCGCCTGTCAGCTCGGTTGAACTTTTGACTACCTGGATTTCTCCACAATCTTCCGTTACGTGGCCATAATACCATTGTTAGGCGCAGTAAGCCCCAATCATGGATTGTTTTCCACTTTGGCTACTTTCCATTCTTCCTTGAGCCGTGGGGGGATTCTGAGAGGGAGCGTTGGAGTGCAAGTTAGGGATAGCTTCCGTGATCTCTGCTGCATAGCTAGACCCGGTTCCTGGAAATGGACGTGGCGCTCCACTTTGGTTACTGCCGAACCTATCCTTATTACCTCCTTTCCTGAGGTTCGCTTCATTAGGATACCCAAGATTGTACCTCCCTTGAAGATGATTGTCTCTGGCCCTAGCCATTTCTTCTGAGACGATCTCTTCCTTCATTAGATCTAATAGGGCATTGTAATCCCTCGGCTTTCTGCTTCGGACATCCCTCCAAAACATACTAGTCGTGTCTAGCCCCCCTTTTAACGCGGAAAACATCTCCGCCTCAGTGATGTTCTCACAAATGTGCATCTCTTCAGTGAACTGGGCTAGGTGACTTTTCAGAGACTCCTCCCTTCCTTGCCTTAAGTCCTGAAGGCGTTGGAGTGGGAGCTGGCCAGGCCTGGAGGAAACAAAGCCATTTTTGAATGCTACCTTCAAATCTCTCCAACTGTGGATGCTACCATGAGGGAGTTTTTTGTACCATCGTATCGCACTTCCCTCAAAGGTTAAAGCTAAGGCCTTGCATTTCAGTGCCGGAGTGGCTCCGACTTTTTTCATGCTAGTGCGGTAGTTTAACAGGTGATCGTCAGGGTCACCTTGACCAGAATACTTTGCTATTTCTGGAATTTCAAAGTCATGAGGCACTGGGCACCTACGGATGCCCTCCGTGAAATGGCTTATTTCCTCTTCGTCATCTAGTTCGTATGATGGTAATTCACTGTTCTCGTCATGACCGGAATATATCGGGTCATGGTGTTGGTCATAGGGCGGTGAAGCGTACTCTTGTCTTTGTGGTGGCAAAACTCGCCCGTAGTTTGGCCTTTCGAAGGTCGGAAGATCATTACGAGATTACGTCCAAGCTGCTTCTTCTCTCCTTTCCTGCCTATTCCTAGGCTCATGTGTGGGGGCTAATTTTTCTGCCCCTGTGTTATGCCGGTCTCCATGCATTTGACTTCGCGACAGGGCTTCTTCATCGAGTCGCTCCCGCCTATTTCTAGGCTCAGCTGCATGGTGTTAACCTTGGTCAGTCCGGCCCCCTCGTCTGCCCCGGAATAATCCCCCTATTCGGCTAGAAACGCTACCAGACTTCGAAGGTGAAGCCTCCCTGCGGCTAATAGGGGGTTGATCTTGTGCTCTTGGTGCTTCATGCACCGGGTTCTCTTCATTGAAAGGAGCATATTCTACCTCGACAAATGCCTGCGGATCTTGATAATAATAGGAGGCAGTAGCTGCATCAGATGGTGAGTAATGTGGATGCGCGTATTTCGGGGTCATTATGGGCTCGTTTACAACATACCCTCGAGCCATGTAGGCATTCATCGCAGTAGTTTGTTCGATTTGCTGTTTCTGCATTTCTAGCATTTGTGCTGCCATGCGAGTCATGTCTCGCAGCATGCGGCGATTTCGGTGCCGACACGGAGGGTTAGGTTGGGCCATTCCCTCGTTTGCGTTCTCATGAGGCCTCTTCCTCGCTGTGTTGGCCGTCTCTATTCCTACGAGGGTCAATATCATCACCACTTTCATTCATGTTCAGAACAATTCCTTGGTTTTATCTTTTCTTTCAAAGATGGGTGAACTTTTATCTCAATGTCCTAATCCTTTTCCAGGGTTGTTTCACTTATGTTTCAAAGTTTCACGCATTATTCAAGGTTAATAAACATATGTTTCAAAGTTTCACACATTTTTCAAGGTTAATAAACTCATGTTTCAAAGTTTCACGCCTTTTTCAAAGTTAATAAACTTATGTTTCAAAGTTTCACGCCTTTTTCAAGGTTAATAAACTTATGTTTCAAAATCCTTGCAATTCTCCGCTCTTTTTCAAGAGGTTACTCGTCTTTTTTCAAAACTTCCTTTCTATGTGTGGCTTTTCATCATGCATTTTTGTGGTTAGCCGTATGGTTTCCCACAGACGGCGCCAAAATGTTGACCACAAAATCCAGCTGGACCTTGGACCAACACGTCTTAGCTCCTCCCTCTTGAACATGTGGATCTCCTGCGCACTGTAACAAACAATCAGTTTGTAAAGAGGCCGGGGTGGCTCCCGTTTGCACTCCAATGCTAAAGTCAGTGCCCATTTCAAGCAGATATAAATTGGGTGCGGGAAATATAAGTGTGTAAAAGAGAGAAAAGGGAATGAGAATAAAATATTTAGTCAAGAGTATCAGGTTACTGATAAGTGTGTTTTATACACTTATTTGTATGTCTAAATTAGAATAAATTACTATCATTATAGAATATATGCTATTTAATTTGTGCTTATTTGTTTACTTTGAAGAAAATATCCTAAAAGATGAAGAATGAAGTAATTTAAGAGAAAAATGCATAATTGGATGTTGATTGGAGCTAAATTGGATAATTGATAAGTTTGTGACATCAATCGGAAAGATGCAAAGTGCCAAAATGAACGAATCAGAGGTTGGAGGACCTCATTGAATGAATTAAGAGCTTAAATGGGCAAATCGAGAAGAAGATAAAGTTTGGGGACTAAATTGCAACAATTGAAAGTTGTGGACTGAAGGTGCAATTAAAAGTCAGGGACTAACTTGTACAGTCGAGAGAAAAGCGAAGTCGCGATTGCTGGTTATGTACCAAACGATCGCGAGATGGTGCAAAATCTTAACCAGAGAGTTTTAGGGTCAAGCACGCGATCGCTAGGGTGTTAACCACGCGATCGCGTGGCTTTTCGACTGGGCCGCAGATCAAATTTTTCTCGCGATTTTTAACAGGCTTTGGGCTTTTTGACCTAGGGTTTCTCCAAAACCTATATATACAACATAAGAGGCACGAGATCTAGACCTTTTGCCTCTCCAAAGAACGAGCCACAATCGAGAAATCAACATCAAATTCTTGGGAAATCAAGCATCGCAAAGGGGCGTGAATTGAAGATAATTGAAGAATCAAAACTTGGTGCAAGATTTCCATTCTTTATATTATTTTTAATGAACGTTATTTTTTATTGTTATTGTTCTTTATTGATGATGTGTAACTAAATTCTATGTTGGGATGAACGATGTAGCCTAGTTATATTATTTCAATTCCAAATTCCGTTGTTTTAATGTTTAGTTGCATGTATTGATTTATTATTGTTCTTAGTGCTTGAATTGCTTGATCACCAGTTCATGATATATTGAATTATTTCCATAATCCGAGAGGTGAGTTAATAATTTAGAACATGGTAATAAATCCGATAATTGAACGAGAAATAGAGATATACTCTTGTTATTATTGAGGTCGTGTGTGAATTCTTGTATTTATTGCATCTAGATAAGGAATATTCAGACCCGCTGTAGAGATACATGGTTGACTTATGTAGGTAGAATTGATTTAAACTCGAGAGAGGAATTTCAATATAAATTAGTGAATTCGACCGAGTACATAATTAGGAAATAAAACATGGAATTGGAGTTAATTTAATTGGCTAGGTGAAATCGTAAATCCCAACTATTTTACAATCGTTTTTAAAAACAAAACAAATTTAGCAATTTAATTCTTTAATTGATTTTTTTGTTTTAAATTTCAAACATCAAATTATTTTGTTCATTCAAATAAGGTTTAGAACTAACATATGTCGATAATTAATTGCAGTCCTCGTGGGACGATAATCCGGACTCTTAGGTCCATTTTATTACTTCTCACGACCCGTACACTTGCGGGGATATCTCGCATCGCAAGATATTAGTGAACAGTTACTAACATTTTCCTTGGAGGCAAGTGTGCTCTATTTATAGAAGGTGTAATTATCTTAGATTGTGACATGTGTTATGCTATACATGTATTTACCCTAGCTTTTGGAGAAGCGGATCTTACTTTTTGACAGTAATCTTTGCTACGTTTGGTAGGGGATGGGCGCCTGCCACTTTTTGATAAAGGCAGTGACACATCTCTGACTCCATCGGTTGTCCCATCACTCATTCGAGCTGTTATTAAGGAGGCCCTCTGTCTAAACATAAAACACCTCGGCTAGTCATAAACCAGTTCGGTTAAAGAAGTTCACGTGTTGTCCCACCTCGGAAATTGACTCAAGAAGACATCCTAAGCTTTAGCCATGGGCCGAGGTCCATTGGGCCTCTATTGGACCTTCGCTGGTGGATCAGTGCACTCCTTTTTTGGGCTTGGTCTCAACAAGTATTGTGATAATATTTTAACATTATTAAAATATTCCTACTGGCCGAAAATCATGGCCCTTATTTCTTGATGTCCAAGTTTGTGTATATCACTTATTTGGTAAGTGATTCACTTATGATAAGATTCTTTTAATTCATAATTATCCTTGATTATCTTACCTTATCTTTATTAACTTGTAATTATCTTTGATTTACTGCAGGTAATAGAGATTTGACGAACAAGCAACTCGGTTGTGCCTATATAAAGGAAGACATGGACGTGTTCTTCCTTAAGTCATTGAGGCCGAAAATTTTGTGTGGTGCTGAAAAAAATATTCGACTTCTTCATTATGTGACTTCGTCTTGTGCATGAATAATCTAGAGACATAAAGCTTATTCTTTCATGCCAAAAATCAATTAGTAAATCGTTTCTCCAGGAGGAGTTTTTTAATTACTACGAGAAGAAAAAGACTTTCAGCCAGAAGATCAAACGGGAGGTTTGAATCAAGATCGAACGGGAGTTCAAGTTTGCTGAAGATCGTTGCAGTGTCAAAGAAAGCTACTGAATAGTGGTGGGACACCAGCTCATATTACAAGCTATAGAAGAATCAGGGAGTGATTTATTTCTCGAGTGTTTGATAAGTTTATGCGTAAATTTATCCTGTAACTTAGATTGAACCGTGTAACGACTTTTCTTAATTAGTGATTGATTTTTATCCGCAAGGTGCGGGCATGTGAGTTTTCACTGTTAGGGTTTTTCCCACGTTAAGCTCAAATATCGTGTTCATTTACTTTACAGTTCTGAATCGTATATTTAGTTTGATTCGCATGTTATAATCCAGACGGATCCGTGATAACAAGATTCATCTGGATCTGTGTTAAACAAAAACTTCACGTGTTCTGTTAATATTCAACTGTCCAGATAAATATGGGACAGTCTGTTAATTTAATAACAAATTAGACAACTTTAAATTTTCAATATCGAATAAAAACATCATACAATAACATTTTAATATAACATATTATCAAATTCAAAATTTTAAAAAAGATCAAACTAATCAAAATAGGAAATGCAACATGTACAAAATTAGGAGATTCTAATCTTTATAAGATTTTTCCTTTTCTTTTTAATATTTTTTCTTTTAAAAAATATATTTTTATTTATTTATTATTTGTTTGTTGAACTTTCTTCTTCTGAATAAGTTATTTTTATCTTCTTTTTTTTGTATGTTAAAATATTTTGAAATAATATAATAAATAAAATTAACAACCATAAATTTATATTTGTTTTGAATTGGAAATTTTGAAATTAAAGAATATTGTAGTTATATTTTTGTGTATTTAGTTTTATCTCCAAATGAGTAAATGTTGTTTAATTCATAAAATGAATAAAATAACAATTTTCTATTCCAATAATTATTAAATTTTTTTAAAAAATGGTCATGTTTGATATGGAATAAACTCAGGTTTTTAGTAGATTTTGATAAAAGTTGATGGAATGTGTGGTTGAAAGTTGCAGGACCTACGAAATGTGTTGTTAAAATTAATTGTTAACTTTGAGTTGAATTTTGGTCAACTTTAAATTTTCAATTGGTATCAGAGAGGGTTCACTTCTAGAAAGTGAGATCCGGTTGTCTAAAATGGAATATTCTGCATCTCTTATGCTACATTTGTTAACTGATAATAATTATGCTTATTGAAAAATTCGTATGGATTTTTTATTCAGTCTATTGATGAATGTTGTTGGACATATGTCCCTGATGGTTACACAATACCCACTGTCATCATTGGAGGTGTTGTCACAGCTGTATCTAGAAATGCTTATTCCGCTGGTGAATTAGTTAACGCAAATTTCAATTCAGGTTGATTTCTTCCTTAAGAACCGCCAAGGAAGCATGGATGCTTTGAGGGTAGCAAATGAAGGAACAAATGCTGTCAAAACCTCCAAGCTACAAATGATCACTCTTGAGTCTGAATAACTATCTATGGATGAGCAAAAAGACTTCAAAGTTTTCTACGTCAGATTGAGTGATCTCACAAACTAAGCTGAAGCCCTTGGTAAAACATACTCCAATGAGCAGATTGTACAAAATATTCTCAAATCTTTACCAGATAGATTTCATGCAAAAGTAACAGTCATTGAAGAAAGTAAGGATCTTTCAACCATGCGAGTTGAGGAACTTGTAGGTTCATTAATAACCTATGAGTTAAATAGGCACGAAGAAAGAAAGATAAGAAATCAGGGATTGTGTTCAAAGCAAGTAACGAAGAGCCAGACGAATCTGGAGAGACAGGTGAGGATGAAAGCTTCGTATTTCTCACCAGGCAATTTAAGAAATTCCTCAAAGGAAAACAGAAAGAAAAATCTTCCAACCTTCGAGACCAGAATCAAAATCAACAAAAACAAAGGGAAAAAAATAATTTCTATCCCAGGAACAATGTTAACCCATCTGAAGGAAAGCCTAAGAACCGTATTCAGTACAGAGTATGTGAAGGATATGGACACATAGCAGCAGAATGTCCCAACACTCTAAAGAAGATCAAAGAAAGGATGGTCATGAATGATACATGGAGTGATGGAGGCACAGATGAATCTGAATCAGATTCAGATAAAAGCAATTCTAAAAAGATGTAACTACCCTTTCTGCTTTATAGTTATCTGGTACTGATTCTGGAAACTCATCTTATGTAGGTACTAGCACAGATGGATCTGGATTAAACACTGAAAATTTGAAGAAGGAACTTCAAAAAGAAGAAGAGAGGATCCAACTGTTACAAGCTGTGGCTGAACTCAATAGGAAAAGTCATCCAGATGTATCTGCACTCCCAGATGACGAACAAAATGAGGTAAGTAGGTTGAGCACAGAACTTGCTAAAGCACAAGACAAGATCAAGAAACTGGTACTTGGATCTATTCAGCTTGATGAAATTCTGAACTATGGGAGACCTGCCGCTTGAAAAGTGGCCTTGGATATGAAGGTAAAGGCAAAAATCATGATAATAAAATGATCTTTGTGAAAGAATCTGGATACTGATACAAGGAGCAAAGTAGAAACTACACAGATGCATCTACCTCCTACCGTCATCAATCCAGTCGGAACTCAAAACTCACATCCAGCCGGAACCATACAGGTAGATAATTTCAACCGAATCTATACAAGCAAGATGAATCTGTCCATCAGGCTGGCAGAAAATTTCAACATCGTCAGAATCGGCAAGATACATCTGTCTTCCAGGTATTCTGTAATTTTTGTGCTGAATGTGGTCATGATGTTTTTAGGTTTCACGAGTTCTTGAAATTAATCAACTCACACAAAAGAAGACTTGTTTCTAGGCAAGAAAAGAAAATTAGAACTGACTCTTATATAGTTCAATTATCTTTTAGTGCTTTGATTTCTAACACTTGGTATTTTGATAGTGGATGTTCTAGATACATGACAGGTGATCTCTCTTTGTTGTCACACTTTGAAAAGGGTGAGACAGGTATTATTACCTTTGGTGATGGTCAAAAGGGTAAGATAGATGGATATGGTATCATCAATATCAATGGTTGCCTATATTAACAAATGTTTTGTATGTTATTGGGCTTAAAGTAAATTTGATTAGTGTAGGACAATTTTGAGATGATAACCTGCTTGTCCAATTTTCTAAAGATTATTGCAAGGTATTAAGCTGTGTCAGGAACTCCAATCCATTGGAAAATGTCATGTTTAAGGAAATTAGATCCAAGGACAAATGGTACACACTTGAAAATCACATAACTTGCAATTCTGTAAGGACCAAAACTGAGGAATTATGGTACAACCGATCAAGACATCTAAACTATCATGATCCTATAAAGATGGCTAAACTACATGCCATGAGAGGCCTACCCAATATTAAGAACATTCCAGATGAAATCTGCAGTGATTGTCAAAAGGGTGAAAAATTCAAATGTCAACACAGGCCAGGTACATCTCTCAACACCTCTCATATACTTGAACTTACCCACATGGATCTGATGAGTCCTATTCAAAAGGAAAGTATTGGTTGTAAGGAATACATCTACTTATGTGTTGATAATTTCTCCAGATATACGTTGGTCATGTTTATTCGTGAAAAATATGATAGTTTTACTAATCTTTTTCAGAAATTAAGTGATGAAAAGGCTGATGAACATGTAGCTAAAGCTAATCAGTTAAAGATCCCACCAAAACAGCACGTCAAAACAAAGAAATCAGAAAAAAAAAAAAAAAAACTGAACCAAGCAGGAATTCAAAATAATGCAGAAGAATCTGACAAGGATAAATCTGACTACCCAGATACATATGGTGCTGCAAAACCAGAAGTGCAGAAAAGACCATCTACCAAAGTTCAAAAGGTACAGGAGGATGAATTTAGCATATTCATATCTCAAGCAAAGTATGCTAAAAATTTGGTTAAGAAGTTTGGGCTTGAAGATGCAAAGGTTATGAGGACTCACATGGCAACAACACTAAAACTTTCAAAGGATGACTCTGAGAAAGACGTAGATTCATCTCTCTACAGAAGCATGATTGGAAGTCTTCAGTGTCTGACTGCTAGTAGACAAGACATATCCTTCAGTGTTGGTGTGTGTGCAAGATATCAGGCTAGACCCAAGGAGTCTCATGTTGCTGTTATGAAAAGAATCAACAGATATGTAAGTGGTACATTAAGTTATGGAATTTGGCTTACAAGAGATACAACTGCCCATCTTGTAGGATATTCGGATGCGGATTGGGCTGGGAATGTTGATGATCGGAAGAGTACATCTAGAGGTTGTTTTTACATTGGAAACAATCTGGTGGCGTGGCTAAGCAGAAAACAAAATTCAGTATCCCTTTCTACAGCTGAAGCGGAGTAAATTGCAGCTGGTAGTTGATGTACACAACTTCATTGGATTACACAAATGTTGGAAGATTATGAGATTTCTACAAAACAAGCCACTATGTATTGTGACAACACAAATGCCATCAACATCTCAAAAAATCCTGTCCAACACTCCAGAACAAAGCATATTGATATCAGACGCAACTTCATCAAAGAATTGGTGGAACAAAAGATTATCAATTTGGAGCACGTACATATTGATCTACAGCTTGCATATTTGTTCACTAAGGTCCTCGATACTGTCAAATTTCAAAACCTTAGGAAACAAATTGGAGTATCACCTCCTCCAAAATAGGAACATGCATATTCACAAAAAAAAAAAAAAATTGCATTTTTTTTTTACTTGCATGTATTTTGGTTGAATTATCGTATTCTTATACTAAGTGTAGATCATGTTTTTGCTTGCAGATATATCTGAGTGCTTGAGGCTGATAATGAGACAGATACTTCTGGCTGCTGTCAGTTAACATGTCTCTAGATGAATCTAACCAGCACTCAAATTTGGGCAATTCAAGGAATATGTCACTACTGTCAGAGCTGTCTGCTTGATTACTGATTGAGGTTTTATATTCTATGTGTAGACCTATGATCTGAATCTTTCTTTTAGCATTGCATGCATTTTTCTTAATCCAAATGCAGGGCCATTGGAAATGAATGATGTCTATCCAAGCCAAGTTCATACCCTTTAGTTTCAAAAATAAAAGAATGTGAGGAAAATGTGAAAATATTAAAGAAAAACGGGAAAACCTAGTAAGATAACTTCTGGGGATTGTGTGAATCTACCAATCCAAACCAAGTTCATACCTTTCTTCTATTCTAAAGGAGAACATCTAGTAAGATAACTTCTGGGGATTGTAAGAAGTTATTCCACCTCTAAAAGACATTGCCATTATATTAAAAAGTCGGTAAGCCAGATTTGAGAAAACGCACTTTATATAGATATTGACCGGTCTTATTGTGCACTACGGTTACAAATCAATAAGTTAGGGCAATCATATGGTTTTGACAGTATGTAGATGACTAAGGGTTGCTCAGATCACACAAGCACTTTAATCAACTTAATCATGTATGTGGTGGACTGTACACTACCAGATGTATCTACCTCAACAGATGCCAACAGTGCTCAGACATGTCTCTGGTATTCAGATGCATCTAGATTTTTTATTTACGTATTTTAGATATTTTTTTCTCTGAAAATATTTATTTAAAGCAGTATATTGTGGGCTAATGTGCACGAATCTTGCAAAATAAGTCAGCAAATTGTGGAGCCCAATTTTGGTAATTTATTTGTTACCTAATTCTTGAATTATTCGAAGTGAATTGATGGGTGTAGGACAATTTTGGGCTAATAGACTGAAACAAAGGGGGAGATGCCAAAATATGATAAAGATGTGGAAGAAGGTAAATCTGATAAACGAATCGACAGAAGACGTAGATGAACCTGATGATACAAAGGAGTCTGGAGAGAAAAATGATGCTGAGGAAACAGAGAAATCTGAAGAAGAAGAAGAAGAAGAGACTACTAGGCCAGACAGAAATAATAAGGAAAAAGGTGAAGAAAACAGTATCTGCAAAGAAAATGAGATCGAGCACAAAGGCGGATGACTCTGCCGCTCTAGATGGATCTAGGTATGATCCTTCATCATTTTTTAGCACTACTATGCAGACTGCTAAAGGTGTGTTTACACCTTTCAATTTCAAATTCTGGTCGACTGGTGCATATGTTGATTTCCAAAAATAAGAGAATGCACTATGAGTCCAAAATATTTGTTGAAGAATTTGATGATTTTGGGATTGATGATATTATGGCTCAATTTGATTTGGAGAAATTGTTTTGATGTGAGAGGGACATCAATAAAACTTTGGTTAAGGAATTTTTGGTTTATCCATGGGTTATTTCATGGTATTTGATTGATCAAGGTATCAAGAAGTTTAAAGATGATCTGGTGATCACTCCCAGACAACCGAACAGGGTAAAATGCAAGAAGACTCTTGACACACAAACTCCTCACTGAAAACAAAATCTGGTGCAACAGATGAAGCTGGGAAGAAGGATACGTCTAGACATGATGGGAAAGTTGTTTTGAAAGCTGAAGTTATTGAATTCAAAATCACTGTCAAAAAGTTTGAGGACAAGCTGAATATGCTCTCTGCAAGATCTTCCAGAATTGTGACCGCAAAAGCTGGTACTGAAAAGAGGAAGATCGAGCCCAAGAAGTCCACTGGAGCAAAGACGCAGAAAAAGAACTGAGATCCATCTCAATAACAGAGGCTCAGTCCGGATGCATCTGACCTCACTGATCTTGAAGTTTTTTGAAACTCTACTTTATTTCCAGTAGATATGGTTTGCCTAATTTTTTTCTACTTGTGCTTATATTGGCAGGTTACAAGGCGTGGGAAGCTTCCCCTATTTCTTCCAAAAAGGGGGAGTAATATTTTTTTTCTCATCTTTTCTGATTGATTGAATGTTGAAGTAACTTTTGGATTATTTAGATCCTCCTTTATGTGCTTATTATTTTTCTCTCGTTACATGCATGAATTTTTTGAAGTGAACTTATTATGATGCATGAATTGAGGGGGAGAATTTTGATAGGGGGAGCTTGAAAATTGAATGTTACTTCTATCTATTATTGTGAAAAGATGATTAGGTTTTGGAAAAATAGAATAGTATTTTTCTCATCTTTTCTGATTGATTGAATGTTAAAGTAACTTTTGGATTATTTAATGTTGAAGTGACTTTTGAATTATTTGGATCCTCTTTTATGTGCTTATTATTTGAAGTAACATTTGCATTGAAGGATTAAACCTGCATAGAAATATTTTACTTGAACGCCCCATGTAATTCCATGATGAGGAAATTTTTTGAGCATTTTCTTGAACCTATTACATGCCTCATCAAATGTATTTGAGTCTTGTTTCTGAAATATCAATATATCATGTTTGAGCTTGGCAATCTTAACCGGTGGAAAGAATTTGGTACATATTTCTTGGGTCAAGTCATTTCAGGTGGTGATACTTGCAATGAGACAAGAATCTAACCATTCTAGTGCTCTGTCTCGTGGAGAATGTGGAAATAAGTGGAGTCAGATAGCATCGTCTGAAACCCTCTGATATTTGAATTGCTAGCACATCTCTAAAAAACTAGAGACATGTGTATGTGGATTTTCTTAAGGTCTGCCATAAAACGGATACCCATTCAGGAATAAGTGGATACTGGACAACGTTAGTCTTCAATTGAGAATTTTATTGACCCAAGGATGGATAGACTATGTTTGATTGATTTCGAATAATTTGCAGAGTCATGAAATCACCCACAAGCATGTTTCCTTCATCATTCCCTTGTACCACTGGATTAATTTGTGCATCTGCCATATCTTTTTGCTTTTGGTATTTTAGTTTTTCTACTTCTCTTAATCTGCGGTGGAAAGCTTGATCGATTTTCATATTAGCGACTACGAGATCACTATGTCTCGAACTTCGCATACATGAACCTGAGAAAAAAATAGTGAATGAAGTGAAATAAAATAAAACAAAAATAACGAATTATAAGTCTGAATTAGTGAACATAATCTAAAAATAAATTAAACTACAATCCCCCGCAGCAGTGCCAAAAACTTGTTGACGTAATTTCCTTACCGCAAATATACGGATCGCACAAGTAATATAATAGATTATAAGTCTGTGTTTTTTTTTAATAGTTTGGGACGTTCATAATTTATCATCATGCGGGTCACGAGTTAACATTAATAGTAGATAGTACATGAAAGGAGGGGGACATAAACCTAACCTCCAAGAAAGCAAAAGAAGCAGTAAACGTAGGAGTTCAGCTCCCTAACAATAAAAGCAATGAAAAGTACAAGTAAAATAAAGCCTAACTTATAGCCCTCTGTAGCTGGTTAGGCCATATCTGTCGATCTGTACAAGCGCCCTGAGTATGTGAGATAGATCATGCAGTTCATACTCCTGATAGTGTCTCTTATCCCAACCCTCTGATGCAAGCGCGTTAGCAACCTGATTACCCTCACGGTAGATATGGGAAATAGTATCATTGTCAAACTGAAGGATGTCTCTGATCTGTCTAAGGATGCCCTGAATCCTCCAAGGTCCACCTCCTCAGATGATACAATGGATAGCCACAAAAGAATCAGCCTCAACCCAAATAACTGTAATCCCCAATCTGCGAGCAAGAAGAATGCCATCCAGGATAGCCCACAGCTCAGCGTCAAGAATAAGGTAGTCCCCATAGAATGCAGAAAAGGCCCATATATAATGCCCGCCATGATCCCTAATAATACCCCCTCCACTAGATGCACCGTCCTTAGCGCATCCATCAGCGTTAAGCTTGAAGGCTCCCACTTAGGGATTACGCCAAAGTACGAAAATAGGGGGAGAGGGTGTAGAGGGAGAAAAACTAATACCAAATAAAGAGGCAACAGCTGTGTCCCCGCGCCAATGTTGTGATCTAAGGAGTCGCCCAGTATGTAAGAATGAGAGCATCCGCTATACTCTCCAAATAATCCTCCTCGGCTCCATCCGAATGTCCATGTGCTTGCATCATTCCTCTCGATCCATAGGAGCCAAAATATGACAAGGGGGATAATGGTGCGAATCTGGTCCAGTCGAACATAGCGTCCAAAATACCTCCATCTCTAGAACCTCTGCTTGACATCCTCACTCAAAATCATGGGAACCTGGAAAATATGTTTGAAATAGTGCTTCCTGTGAAAATATTCGTAATCATCTCAATCTGTGAGCAACATTGACATCTGGATGCTAAGTGGCATCCAATACGCCTCTGAATAACTGCGTCACAGGGATGAGACTCTGCCATAACCTCCAAGTGAAGAAATAGACCGTGACAGGTAGGGTATAACTCCACATCATACAATAGGAATCCTGGGTCTGATGAGCCACCCGAACCAAATGCCAAGCTGACTTGGTAACAAATCTACCATTAGAAGTATCCCTCCAAACAATCAGACCAGGAGTGTTAACACATAAAAGAATCGCCCCTATCTGTGCAGCTACAATAGGTGGAAGGACATGAATAAGACGATCAATATCCCATCCAGTGTCATCAAAAAAATCCTGCACACTCGCTGATGAGTGACGTCTGTCTGGGAACAAAGTTTCCAAGGTAGTATCACCAATCCAACAATCATGCCAGAAAAATATCTGTCCTGGGCCAAGATGCCACGCAATGTGTGGCTCAGTAAGTGGTCCAACTCTCTTCAGCCTCTTCCAAGCAAGAGAAGCCGAGTGTGGAATAATAGAAAGTGAAGGATGAGCCCCCATACAATATTTGCCTAGCATGAACTGAGCCCAAAGGATCTCTGCGATCTAAAAAACCACCATAGCTTCATCGAGAAAGTATCAACCATATCCTGTAGGCGTCTGAAGCCAAGACCACCCTCATCAGTAGGAAGGCATAAATCCTTCCATCTCCTCCAATGCAAGGTATGAGCACCCTCCTTGGAATCCCAAATGAAGCATACAAAGATGCTCTCTAGCTTCTTTATTATAGCCTTAGGAGGCTGCAGGATCTGAAGAAGGTGTAGTGGGAGAGAGCTGAAGACTGGTCTAAGTAAAGTAATACGTCCTCCTGGGGAAAGCAACCGAGATGTCCAACTAGAAATCATGCTCCTGACCTTCTGGATGAGCTCATCATAAAGGAACGTCCGCTTGGCCCCTTTGTATAAGGGAACCCCCAGATAAGTGAAAGGCTGTTGCTGATGTTTGAATCCTATTAAATGCTCAAGCCGTCTAATTTGACTGATGGAGGCCCATCTAGGAAGAATAAGTCCACTCTTGTCTCTGTTCACCATCTGTCCAGAAACCCACTCATAGTGCTCCAAGCAGTCAAATACTCTCCTAACCGATTGTTTCTGGCCATTGGCGAAAATGATCATGTCATCAGCAAAAGATAAGTGAGAGACTAAAGAATTACCCCCATGTCGAAATGTCATACTGGGATACCTCTCAAACTGCGCTGTGAGTAGGTGTGAAAATTAATCCGCAGCAATTATGAAAAGAGATGGCGACATAGGATCTCCCTGCCTGAGCCCTCGCGAGGAAGGAAAGAAGCCACATGGGCGCCCATTAAGGAGCACGGAGAACATACACCCAGAAACACATCTCCTGATCCTATTAATCCACAACTGGTCAAAACCAAAGCTCTCCAGCACTGAGTAGAGAAAACCCCAATCCATGCGATCATATGCTTTAGCCATGTCAAGATTTAGCATAGTATTCCCCCCTTTTACTGAGTAGAGAAAACCCCAATCCATGCGATCATATGCTTTAGCCATGACAAGCTTTAGCATAGTATTCCCCCCTTTTACTTTATCATCCGAAGTATAGAGAAGCTCTTGAGTTAACAAAACATTATCCCCAATAAGCCTACCAGGGATAAAGCCACTTTGCTAAGGAGAGATAATACGAGGCAGCAACAAACTGAGTCTGTTGTTCAAAAGCTTAGTGATGAGCTTATTAAACACCGTGCACAAGATGATAGGCCTGAAATCAGTCCACCTGAAGGCTCCATCCCTCTTAGGGACCAGAACAATAGAAGTAGCAGCAAAACCCCTAGGCAGAACTCCACCTTCAAAGAAATCCAAAACTGCATTGACAACATCATCTTGGGAACAATATCGTTCCCACGATGATTGATTTAAAGTATGTGTTAGATTATCAACCTTAACCAAACGAGATAAATCAAACTATGTTTGTGAAAACACAAATTAAACTTGATAATCAATTAACTATAAAATAAGAAATTAAATAAAATTAAGCAAGATTTAAATATTGGTATATGTAATGAATTTAAATATAGTGCTGTCTAGAATCCACTTTTCATTCCATCTTTAATACTTTATTTGAATAATTATCAAGAATTTATATAAATGAAGATCAATGTTCCAAAAAATTTTAAAACCTTCTTTTGAACGGGAATTAAAACATGTTCTTATATGTGATACACCTATATTTCAATGACAAATGCGAACAAATAGAAAAGCATAAAAAAGTTATGAACATTTAAAGATCACATAAAGAATAGCGATATATTTCTATCACCTATCAGACTTCATGACAATTAACACAAGTCTAACGAATTTCTAATCTTTCGAACTTGAGAATACGTCACATATATCATACAATCTTTGCGCATATAATTGTAGATGTATGAAAAATAGAATTAATTGCTCAAAATATAAATTGTCATTGATTAAACAAAAATCCAAAATTTTAAAGTTTAATCATGATCCTAACACAATAAAAGTTTTTCCTAAATACATCTTTGAAAATAAACAATAGTCAATAATAATCATAACTAGAAAATACAAATGAGTCTTGTTGAAGAAACTTTGAATCTTAAATCATTGTGCCTCTTGAATCAATGAAGAACTCTCAAACAATGTGCAGAATAATGTGTAAAAAGGTTGCCCCGATTTTCATGCAATGTTCCATATATATAGCCAGATTGAAGACCTTGTTAAATTAGGCAAACAAATAAAACTATTGTAGAGAAATGAATGAAATTTTTTAGGTAAACGGACAAGCAAGCGATCGCTTGCAAGGACCAATAACAGTTCTGCCTTCCTGATGAGGTTCGAAGCGCGGAAGAAACGCCGGAAAGTTCCGAACCCAGGTTGTGGATGGACGGTGGAATCTTGACTCGACAATCACGACGCGAAGATCGACGATGCGGATTGAAGAACCAAGACTTTCGAAACGCCACAAGGATTTGCCCAATCTCCTTGATAAGTCTCTGATTTTTAACGCCACAAATACTCTCGCGAATATTTGATAAGTTCTGGATGAACGCCACAAGATAATCAATCTTGATAAGTTTGGGTTTGTAATGTGAATCCACACATTAAACAATTGAAAAACATTCAATCTCTTTTTATTCAATCATCAAAGTCTTAATTTACAATTAATCAAAAAGGCGTATAAATAAGCAAAATAAAATCTTAATCGCTAATTTACTCAAAATAGAATTCTAACTAACCTAAAATAGCTAAAATAGGAAAAGGAAATAAAATATACGAAAATCCCGTGAAAATCTGATTTGTTAATACGTCACGGTCGTAAATACCAGGCTTACGGCCGTAAGCCCTTCTCTGGTCCAAAGTTGATACCGAAGTTACGGCCGTAAGTCATGTTCTGCCCAAAAATTGCGATAGCTGCGTTACGGCCGTGATTCCAACTTTTACGGCCGTAAAAGGTCAGCTGCTTAATTTTACGGTTCTTTTCGACACTGTTTGATCTTCAAAGCTCGTCGAACCTGTTGAATTCTTGTTTTGGCTTGAATATTTATATTTTCCCGTCAAGCCTGCTATGACTCCGATTGTCGAGGGTCCGGATCACATCATACCCTCCTTCTTTAGGATGATTCGTCCCGAATCATAGCTTTGTTCCTAGTGTTCCACTTCACCTCCTGGATCAAACGGAAAATTTCTGCTTCCATGCCATGAGTTCAATAAATTGGAATCCTTTGATTTGCTAACACGGAAGAGATGGAGCTTGAACTTCCATTGCCATTCGTAGTGTGGTTGAAGCTCCCAGTCATAATTAACCTGCAAAAAAGATTTAAACAAAATGGGGAGGGACATGTTAGCTTTATGAGGTACAAAGTATGGATCATTGTATTCATGACAAACCACCACCAACTCCACTTCTTGAACCACGAGGCTCTTCTCTTCGCCTCTTTCCTCCTTTGCAATTTCTTGTTCGATTTTTTTATCTTCAAACTCAACCACATCTCCGACCTCCACATTTGAATCACCATGTTCATGTACTATCTCATCACTACCAAAATGTGAATCTTCCAATTCAAAGCTCAAAATTTGAACTTCTACCCCAACTTCTAATTCCTCATCATATTTCGGAGTTTGTTCACACAACTCCACGTTTTCAACTCCTACCACAAAGTTCGGGGTCTCTTCAACTACTTCTAATTCATGTTTCAAGCCTCCCTCCTTCTTTTCAACTTTCATATCTCGAGGCTCAACCATAACATGTATTTCACTCTCCTCTAACCATTTAATCACCGCCTTTCGTTTCTCCTCCTTTTTTCGCAATTTAGCCAAATATTTTCTTTTTGCCTCCCGTTCACACCTCAATCTTTCCTCATAAATTTCTTTTTGAATTTTCAAAATTGCTTTTGGATCAATTTCAGCTCCTCTCTTAACCCCGATTCCATCCCTAGGTTTAGGATCACGCCTATAATCACTATGATTTGCTTAAGATCGCCCCTTTTTCAATTTCCCTTCCATTTCATCTAATTTATCCAACATAACCAAAGCTTCATTCAAAAATCTCCACATACGATCTTTGGCGTTTTCATGGGAATTGGACATTGTAAAATTTATGTGGAAGGACACAGAAAAAGAATAATGAAAACAAAGGATCAAGAAATTCAAGAAAGTGGTTCTTGAATGGACTCTTTTTTTTTTTTTTTTTTTTTGAATTTTAGGATGAATTTTCGGAATAAATAAAATAATAAAAAAAATAATTTTTTTTTTTTTTATAAATCCGAAAATTCGACAACGAACACAAGAAAACAAACGGAACTTAATTCAGATAAGAATTAAGCAAAACAAACACTTTTGAATTTTGTTGGATTTTTATATGGATCAAAAAAAGAAAAAATTTACTGGCACGAAGAACAAGAAAATCAAGAAAAGAATGACTCAACAACAAGATATGGATGATTTTTATGGGACTCGATGATAAACATAAAAATCAAACTGGATAGAAAAACCTAAATTCAGAGTCCAGCTCTGATACCAAATGATGAGGTTCGAAGCGCGGAAGAAACGCCGGAAAGTTCCGAACCCAGGTTGTGGATGGACGGTGGAATCTTGACCCGACAATCACGACGCGAAGATCGACGATGAGGATTGAAGAACCAAGACTTTCGAAACGCCACAAGGATTTTCCCAATCTCCTTGATAAGTCTCTGATTTTTAACGTCACAAATACTCTCGCGAATATTTGATAAGTTCTGGATGAACGCCACAAGATAATCAATCTTGATAAGTTTGGGTTTGTAATGTGAATCCACACATTAAACAATTGAAAAACATTCAATCTCTTTTTATTCAATCATCAAAGTCTTAATTTACAATGAATCAAAAAGGCGTATAAATAAGCAAAATAAAACCCTAATCGCTAATTTACTCAAAATAGAATTCTAACTAACCTAAAATAGCTAAAATAGGAAAAGGAAATAAAATATACGAAAATCCCGTGAAAATCTGATTTGTTAATACGTCACGACCGTAAATACCAGGCTTACGGCCGTAAGCCCTTCTCTGGTCCAAAGTTGATACCGAAGTTACGGCCGTGAAGAATTTGTTACGGTCGTAAGTCATGTTCTGCCCAAAAATTGTGATAGCTGCGTTACGGCCGTGATTCCAACTTTTACGGCCGTAAAAGGTCAGCTGCTTAATTTTACGGTTCTTTTCGACACTGTTTGATCTTCAAAGCTCGTCGAACCTGTTGAATTCTTGTTTTGGCTTGAATATTTATATTTTCCCGTCAAGCCTGCTATGACTCCGATTGTCGAGGGTCCGGATCACATCACTTCCTTAATAGCGACCAGGCGATCACTTGCATCTAAGGCGCTAGATCGCTTGTTTTTAGGTGTTTTCCTCTAATAATTAGACTTTAATTCCCTACAAGTCGATCATTCCCCATAGTTGCAAGTATGTCCTTTTGATTTGCACAATTCAGTCCTTTGAGTTCTGAGTTTCTTCAATTAAACTCTCCATCTCTTGATTTTTTCAATTAGTTCCCCGATTTCTTGACTTCTTCCAATTTAGCTCCAATTGTGATTCTTGATTGACTTTATCAACTTCTACATTGTACATTTAAGTCCAAATAGCCATCCAATTGATCTTTATTTGCCTCAATTTCTGCATTCTCTTAACTTTGAGATAAAAAGCTGAAATAAAAACAGATAACTAAATTAATGGAATTTATTCTTAAAAAACAATATAATTCCCTCTTTTTAACATCTAAATAAGTGTAAAAAAATACACTTATCAAGTTTCGTGAACTTTGTTTGACTTTTATAGATTTGTAATGTATTGAAAGTCTTTCTTAGACTTTTATAAACTTTTTATTTAAAGACTTTTTTATATTTTTATAGAATGAATTTGAATTTTTAATATGTAAATAAAACTATGTGTATATAACTCATTGCAAATCATTATTTTATTATTATTTTTTTTAATTTATGCAATACAATGTTATTCTATTTCGAATAGCTAGCATGATAAAATGATAAAGAACCTATGGAATATTATTATATTTCTAAAAAAGAATATAAAAATATAAATCACCTCAATTAGATAAATAAATAACCACATGACCAAAAGATATATTTTTTTGTGTGTTGATGAATAAGGAAAATATATATATATATATATATATATATATATATATATATATATATATATATATATATATATAATGTTCAACATGTAGAAATTTATTAAATTATACAATCAATCAATAGATATTTTTACATTCTAATTACATATTAATATTAAGAGAAACAAAAATATTCTAAGCACTTTTTTTCTACAAATTGGGGAACAATAAAAAGGAAGATAACGAAAAAGGAAATGATAATATATATATATATATATATATATATATATATATATATATATATATAATTGAAGGGAAAGAAAAGTCTTTATTCAATTTTTTAGTCTATGAAAATTCAAAACTCGATTCTTTAATCCACAAGTCAACAACAACAATCGATATTACTTCAACTTTTTTTACTAGTTATATCTCTTTCTCGACCTAGATTGAGAGTCTTGTACTTATATGATCCTTTGATTATTAATGAACAATGGCTTGTAATATTACGACACTCAAACATCTACATATTTTATTAAAATCGTCAAAATCTAGAGCCTTAAAAATAATCTTCTATTCTTGTAGAATCAAAGTGTGAAGCCCAACAAAGTGCAGCCCAAGTATTCCAACAGTTGAAGCCCAAATGAAGAAGCCCAGCAGAAGTAAAACCCAACCTGTTGAATTTATTGAAGCTGGAGCCCATTTATACTTCTAGTCCATTTCTCATTCAGTCCAATTTTGTTGCCGGCCCACTTATCGTCAACCGGGTCAACCCATCTTTGTTCAATCTGATTCTTCATTCGCCTTAAAATCAACGATTGGATCTCAAGACTCAATCAGAACCGTCCATTATCTGATAAGGGTGTATGACCCTTGGTTGGCTTCTAGATGCTTCGTGTGATTTCATCTGATTTCTCTCATCTCTCTCTCTCTCTCTCCACTACTTCTTCTGAGTGATTCTTCTTCTTCTCTGATCCTTTGTGCAAATCAGAGTTTTTTCTTAGCCCTTGTTTGATGTTCAATAGAATTATCTCTTTTTTTCTACAAAACTCAATCTCAACCATTCATTAAAATCAAACTCACAATATTTGATTTTTCAACCAAATTTCAACCATCTATTTTTCTAAAAATCACTATTCATTTAAAAAAAAAAAAACATCTTTTTAAACAATATCAAACACACTCTTAGTGATTATACATACCATAAATCTGTATAAACTTTGTGGTTCTTCATGTTGTAATTTTGTGCGGGATATAGAATTTTATGAGTTTTCAGATTTGTTTCAACTTTTATATAAACTTGAGTTTATTGTTTTTGATCTTTGATTAATAAAGGTTTTGAAGTTTCTTTGTGATATTACTGAATTCCTTGTGGTTGATTTGTAATTCTGAATTTGTAAAATGGCAACACAAAGTTTCAAGCATATGGATTATCGATGCAAATAATGATAATGATACAACACTTGACATCGTTCACATGAAATGCACTTTCATAACGTAAAAGAAAAAATCTACATGGAATGTATATCTATTTGGTTGACTTAATCTTGATTGAGACGAATATTTTTACTTTTGCCCACTAAATTATGCTTTTATTTATATATTTTTCCTCTTCAGTCTTCCCCACAATGTACATAAAGCAATATAAACCAGTTTTTAAATTATTTTTTTGTTATTTTCGAGGTAAAATATGTGGTCGAAAAGTGGAGAGAGAAAATTTGAATGATCAAAAAGTAGTATGAGAAATTATGTTATTTATAAATTGATTTATAAATTATAATAAGTGCGTTACAAAACAGAGTGTTAGTTTCTTGATGTTTCTTGTCTTAATCCACCTTTTTTTTTTTTTGTGGCTGTGCCATCGATTGTGTACGTGTCAATTAGTAGGATGTACATTAACGGTTCAAAGTTCAATATTAGTAAGAAAGTTAGTTGATAACAGATGTAAAATTCAATTTTGTTATGCAGTTCAAGAAGTGCCTGAAAATATTATCCCACCATTGAAGGATAAGTGCTTAAGGTGGACCTCACATTCAATGTGAACTTTACATAATGAAGCACTTTTGTGAAAAAAAAAAAAAAAAAAGTATTTTTGTAGTGCTCCAACTTCTACTTAATATATAGTTATGGTAATGGAATTCTTTGTCAATAGTCCTCCACTTACAATTTGGCTATGCTGGACCCATAAAAATTTCCATAAGCATCTCATGTTTTTAATTTCCTCCAATACATATCTGAGACCCCAAGGAATTAAGGCTTTTGCTTTTCATTGTTAATCTTGAACCATGAGACTTGAGTATAGGTTTTCCTTTTCCCTTTTTATATATTTTTGTTTAATTATTTTATTCTGTGAAAAAATTGAAGTGCGGCTGTGGTGAATTTAATAGACGCATATTCGTTCGGGGAACGATTGGAACGAGAGCATAATGGTCTTTATGACACAATCAATAATTTGCTTCATTTTCAATTAGATCTCGTTCTAGATTCTTTAAGGGATGTTACTTCCTTACTAGCTTATATGTACTATTTACCTGCTTATGCATTCATAGTAAAAGACTTTACTACCGAATTTGCATTATATATCATCACCAATGTATCATAGGATTCATCATGACGAGCTTTTGCTTATGGAGCCATATGTTTCATTGGAGATTACAATCCGAAGCTAAATGAAGAAAATGTATTGACAAGAATGTTAGATCATAAAGAAGCTTTCGCATCTCATTAATGTTGACATTTCAGACATCTTTCTCCTTATAGTACCTGTTTGAAAGAGAATTCAGTATTTTCTTATCTTGATATCTAAACTTATCATTATTCAATGTTCAAGAATTCTTGTTTGAATAGTTCACATCATCGTCAAACAATCCCTAAAACATCATATTGAACATAATTGGCTGGGACTATATCTTGTCGTTGCATGTCATTACCCTAATTTTGTAGTTTAGGCAAAACAAAGAGCAAAGTTTAACTTTGACTTTCCCAAGAAAGTGAGTTGAAACAAATATTATGAGTTGATAATAACATGAACAACAACAATAGTTGCAGAAAAGAGTAAACATCCATATTTTTATCATGTTTAAGTACATAAAGTGCATATACTACACGCGACTACAAACAATTGGGAGTATTTTTACTTGAGCACTAAGGATTGCAACAAGGAGGACAAAATTTTAAAGAATAACAAAAGCAAAGTGCTAAATCCCTTTGTAATCCACCATAAAAGGCATATACTCATGCAAAAAGGCAAAAATAATCTTAAAAATTGGGTAGTTTAATGAAGTGGAAAGAATTGTTAGGAGAAAGTCATTTTCATTGTTCACAACTTGCACTTTGTCTAATGCCTTACTAACTAAGACATAGTGCCAAGTGATGTATCAAACTTTTTGAACTCACATTGCAGCTTTCGCAAAATAACCATTTCCAAAGGAAATTTTTTTACATTATATATATAGTAAATTTCAATAAAATTAATGAAATGTGTAGTTGAAAATTTACGATTTTGATAAAATGCATGATTAATATTAATTGATGACTTTGACTTGAATTTTAATCAGTTTTTTAGTTAAATAAAACAAGTGCAATATGATTCATGCGGTCGACTTATTCCAAGAATAACCAGCGATGATCGTGAAGTTTAAATGTAATACGTTAAGTGAAACTATTGAAGTATATGGCCGATTCAGAAATATCACCATGTTCATTAATTAGTTTGGTAACTATACATGTCAAGAATCTTTTTCACGAGTTGATGTTTTGCAACTTTTTCGATAAATGAGTGGGCAGGATGTAAAACTGTTCAAAAAGTTTGAGATATAAAATATTCCCTCGTCCGATTTTATTAAAAAAATGATATTCTTAGTAAATTTTAGTAAAAGTTGATAAAATGTGCAGTTAAAAAATTAATAAAAAATATAAAATCCATGAAACGTGTGATTAAAATTAATAGTTAACTTAGATTTCTATCAATTTTTTTAGTTAAATCAAACTTGAACTATGTTTTTTCTTTCTTAAGTGTCGAAAGAGTGTACAAAATTGTCCAATTTTTGTATATTTCTAGTTTTCATGAGATTAGTGAGGATACAAATTTGGTCCTTTAGTTTGTGATAATGACCAAGCCATAAGAAGTGGATGTCAAATTCAATCTGACACTAAGCTCTCCTACAAAGAATTACATGGCTTTTCTTGGGCAAAAAAGGTATTTTAATGTTTATTCAACGTGGATGTGTAATAACTTTAAAAAGAACTGTCAATAATTAGACGATCATGTGTCATTCTGCATCACACTATAAGTCATGGATGTTTATTCGACATAAAAAGTCTGAAACTGGATTGATGTTTCCGGTTTAGAACAAAATTAAACTCACATGAACTAGTCATAAGTTGATTATTAGATGATCTAAACTTCATGCATATATACACCACTTATAGAATTTATGTGAACCAAGTGTGGAAATTGTAACGATAAGTCTTCTGACCATAGTTTTCATCGAATTCGTCCTTTCGTCCAGGGGTGAATCTAGAAAACTCATTCAGCACGAGTGGTCACTACTATGTAAGAGGGGAGAAATTGAAATCCAGATTAAAAAAAAAAAAGCGGCGGATGCGGCAGGAATCGCCGAATGCCCTAGCCGTAAGCTGGATCCGCCCCTACTTTTGTCTCGACAAGTCCATAACAAGTTTGACTTCAATTGCACCATTATGTTGTCCATTGTAGTCGAGCTCCAATATGAATTGCTTTCACGTCCATCAAGACTTCTCCATAAATGTTGGTATTAATTGAACATTTTGTTAGAATCAAACCCAACAATTACCTTTCAAAATCAATAGGCTGAATCTAATGGAACATGGTTATGGGATCGTATAACTCTTGTCGATGGAATATAGATCAATGAGTGCAGTTATATATATGTAAAGGGAAAATGTATTTGTACAGATATCTGTACGTATAGATGTCTCATTGTAGCTGAAAAGACGAGAGAGATATCTGTGTCGACTTCTCTGGTACAGTGAGACATCTGTATGTACAGACATATGTACGTGTAGCATTTTCACATGTAAAATACTCGAAAATGTATATGGATTTGACCAAATATTCTGATTTTATATAATTATTAAAAATTCAAGGGATAATTGCAGCTGCAGTTCCAAACCTTTCATTTTCCTGCACAATTTATCCTAATATTTTGTTTGTAGCAGTCATTCCAAACATTTCATTTTGTTGCACCGCAAGGACAAATAGACAAATTCCTTCCATTTGATCTTTAGTTGACCCAAAAGGTTGACTTGGACCATATTTGGACCCATCTTAAAAGGGTAATTGGGTAAATTTATATTTCTAAATAATACAATTTAATCATTAAATAAAAAAGGAAAAGAAAAATAATTATTAATCTTCTTCCCCCACCCACCACCGCAGTCCACCCAACTCGAAACCAAATACAACCACCACCTCCACAGTCGACGCTTTTACATAAGAACATGAACACTAGTAGAAGCCATTTCATTCCTCGCCATTCTTTGCCCGTGTGCGGACACCATTGGAAGCCAACATCACAAAAGGCCAAGATATCTTATTTTGCAAGAAACAAACAATTGCCAACGCCTCCACCCTACAAACAAAGATTTAGGTAAAATTTGCGAAAAAAAATGAGCGTGTTGGAACTGCTAATGCAATTATCCTTAAATTAAAGCTCGAGGAGTCAATATTCCAAGTTACCACATATAATTGACACGAAGCCTTGTTTGAGATATACTTGTAATGTATTAATTTATACGAGAACGCATAGTTAAAAGTAGTAAAAAATTTGATTTGTGTAAAATTATTTGTTTGTTTGAGATATATTTGTAATATATTGATTTATAGGAGAACGCGTAATTAAAATTAGAAATTTTTTTTGATTTATATGAAAAATTATTTGTAAAAAAATATGATTGAAAACTAATTTTAAAAATGATGCATCCCAAACGGGCGAAGTAATATGTGAATCCAAAAAATGAACGGCCAACTGATGAGTTGACTCGTGTCAGAAGTGCTCCAAACAATCAATTGCTTTCCCGACCCACTGAGCCGACACAATAGAATCACTAACCTTCTTATTGACCAAACAAATATGTCCTAGATTTCCCGTGACGCGTGTTCTATTCTAATTATTCTTACGGTAATGCATTTCCAACCTGTCCTGGGTATCAAAAACTCATTATTGATTAAAATTGACGACAATGGTGGCCAAAAATAAGATGATTGTCTCTGTTCGCTAACTAAGATTATAAATCGATTTATAACCTTCATAATTTTCAAATTATTTTTTAATTATATATATGTTTTTTTAATATTTTTTAACCACATATCTTATCTCGAAAATACAAATAAATCGATTATAATCACTTCGTGTTTATCTCAACAGAGGCTGTGTATTAATTTAGGAATTGATGTGATAGATGACGTGATAGGATTGTGCCATTTTTATGTCAATCTCATTGTCAACATCCAAATACAAGTAGCACCATAATTAAGCCTTTGTTTGGCGGCCAAAAGGCCGTTGTTATTTTTAAAGTTTTGGATTTTTTAAGGTAAAAATTTGTGATTAAAAAGTGATTTCGAAAAATGTATGTTTAAAACGTGGTATTGAAAATTATAATTTTTATTATAACCACCACCGTCGAACGCATGCTTAATATGTTTCCTGTAGCCCTCGTTTGAGCACCTTTTTTGAGATAAATATGCTTTGTATCAGTGGTTTTTAAGGAATGTGAGATTAAAAATGGCACAATCCTATCACATTTTGAGGTGTTAATTCCGAAGAAAGCGACTACGGAGTTTATTTTCGATTTTCGCCCTATATCCTTGTGTACTGTTATTTACAAAATTATTTCTAAATGTCTTGCCCATAGGTTGAAAAATGTTCTTCCTTCTCTTATATCTGATACTCAAAGTGCATTTATATATGATAGATTTATCACGGATAATGCCATTATTGCTATTAGCTTTTGCATTCTATGAGCAGGCGCAACGATGGCAACAAATGATTCTTGGCCCTTAAACTTGATATGAGTAAAGCATATGAACGCATTGAATGGAGTTTCATCGAAGCAATCATGAGACAAATGGGCTTCCCAAATCAATGGATCGCGCGAATCACGGATTGCATTTCAACCTCAAAGATTGCTTTTGCCATTAATGGTCAAATTAAAGGAGGTTCCCTCGCGCGAACTTAGGCAAGGATGCCCAATCTCGTCATATATCTTCATCTTATGTGCAGAAGCATTTTCAACAGGAATCCAAGTAGCAGTTTCTCGAGGTGAGCTGAAAGGAATGAGGTATAAACGTGGCGGTCCGCAAATTAGCCATTTATTTTTTGCAGACAATCGATTCTATTTACAAGGGCTGAGACGGAGGATGCACCGAACATAATGACAGTAATTCAAGATTATGGGGCAGCTTCGGGGCAACATGTGAATATGCAGAAAACGAGTATTTCATTCTCCCCAAATGTGTCAACAGATCGTCGGAAATCAATTGGTGCAGTTCTGGGACTTCAACTCCTCAAGCATCATGAGACATACCTAGACCTTCCATCCATGGTGTGGAGTAAGAAAAACATTTGGTGCTATTAAGGATAAAATATGGAAAAAAGCTCAAGGTTGGCAGCATAATCTGTTTTCAAGTGCTGGAAGAGAAATCATGCTCATGGAGGTTTTGCAAGCCATCCCAACATATATTATGAGAGTTTTAAAACTTCTTATCAGCCTCTGTTATGATATTTGTGGTATCCTCTCCAGATTCTGGTGGGGCGCTAAAGTCGACAAGAAGAAACTTCATTGGATTAATTGGAAAATTATGTGCAAGAATAAGAAGAAAGGAGGGATGGGGCTGCGGGACATCTCCATATTTAACAAATGTCTGCTGGCCAACCAAATTTGGCGCTTGATTTAATATCCTGAGCCTCTCTTGAGTAGAGTTCTGAAAAATAAATACTTTCCTAACTGTAGTATACTTGAGGCGGAGGTTAAACAAGGCTGCTCGAAGGTGTGGTTCAGCCTTATGTACGGACAGGAGGTGATTGAGAAGGGTTGCTGATGGAGGATTGGTGATGGGAAGAGGATGAAAACTTTTCAGGATGCATGGCTTCCGAGTGGCAAGACATTGAAGATTCTGTCTCCTCGAATCCATGACCTTGAAATGGTCTCGAGCCTCATATCAGTTAGTGTGGGATAGAACGTCGATCTTATTGAATCTTCCTTTTGGCTTGTTGAAGCCTCCTGTATTTTGTCGCTTCCCCCAGGTAACCAACATGAACCAGATATACTTATTTGGAATTACTCAAAGGATGGCAGATATTCCGTTAAAAGTGGCTGTTATTTAATGATGGATACTGGCCCGCAAGAAGCTAATAGCAATGGTGTAAATGCTGACCCTTGGAGGAAAAAATTATGGGAGCTGGACATTCTTCCTAGAGCAAAGCATTTGGTTTGGTGCATCCTCCACAGAGCCATTCCGACAACATATAATCTTTGGCGTAGACACATCTCAACTAAACATGACTGTCCTAGATGCGGTGGTTCTGAATCTTGTGCCCACATTTTCCTCAAATGCTCTTGGACAAAGGAACTTTGGAAACACCTGGGAGTTTGGAAGCATTTGAAGGAGGCCTATCGAGCTCACCAGGATGTCGATTTCAGCGAGTTGGTGGCTCATCAGCAGCCCAGTAATACTCCAGCAGCGCTGGAGAAGGTTTGTGTTGGACTTTGGGCTATCTGGAAATCTAGAAATGATATGAAGTTCGGGGGTAAGTCTCAATCAGCGAAGTACTATATCTGGTGTGTTGAGGTTCAAATCAGGGACTTCCAAGAAGCAAAAAAAAAAAAAAATCAGCCGTTAATAGGAATTTGGAGGTGAACGGTTAAACAAGTGGATCGGACCTAGCTCAAGCTAAACGGACTTACCCTGGTGACGGACGCTGCGGTTCAAAAGGATGATGGATTCTTGGGCCTTGGAGGCTGGTTTAGAATCAGAGATGAGTTTGGGGTGGTTCATGCGGCTTTTGTAACCTGTCTTTCGCAGTTTTCGCTGATGCTGAGCTCGCTGAAGCATTGACAATTAGAGAAGGGATTAATTTTGCTATTGAGAACCAGATTACAATTAATGCGGTTGAGAGTGATGCACTACACGGTGTTACCATATTCCTCGTAAGAGGAACATGGTAGCACACAAGTTAACACAATTTGCTACTTTTATTACATGTAATCACATTTGGATTGATTGTATTCCTAGGTTCATTTCCTAGAATTTCTCGATTGGGGACTGCACTTTGCTTTTGAGTTTGAATGCAATTATCTATTTTAAAAAAAAAAAAAAAAGAGTTTGAAGAAAAATAAGGGATAGTTCTCTTTTTATTTATTTCAGCTTTGAATTTATTTTCAGTTTTATGCTTTGAGTATCTATTTTTTAGTTTTTGAAAATGTGTTTGCTGTCATTTTGAAAAATTATTTCTCAAAAACTTGTTTTTCATGTTTTTACGTTTTCAGTTTTTTACATTAAAAACACCGAAAACATTCAAACGACAAAAAGTCGTTTTGAGTTTTCTTTGCAATTTTTTCCTTATTTTTGAAAAAGCGTTTTTTAAAATACGAAAATGAACAAGTTTTCAACCCTTTTGAAAAATTGAAAATAAAAAATGGCATGAAAATAATAAAAAGAACAATCCCTAAGGTTTTTTTTTTAAAAAAATGGGTTTCAACATGAATTCAGTATTATTACAGTGTAAAAAATTATTTACACTAAATTTTTAGTCTTATTGCGTATCGATGCCTCCAATCATATTTTCGTTCAAGTATAATTTTGAAATCCTGAAAAGATTGAGATGTAAATATTCGTCCCATGATATGTGGGCATGTGGTGGGGCCTTTTTGTCTAAGCCTATGTTCGGAGGCACAGTTTTTTTTTTTTATAAACACTATAATTTTCAATACAACTTTTTAACCACATTTCCTCTTCAATTTTTAACGCTCTAATCACCTTGAGATACGTGAAAAAAAAGTTTTTTTTTTTTTTCTTTTGCAACAACGCCTCCGAACATAGGCTACATTCGAATTAATATTTAACTAGTATTATCTCGTACGATGCACGAAAGTTACTTTTCATAATATCTATTTCGATAAGTATTACCGTATTAGTAAAATTTCAATACTTTTAGTTAGCACAAATATAAAATGTATAAAAATAATAATATCCTATAAATAACAAATGATTTATGATCGTAGATTTCAATAATTATTATGCGTTTTTTTTAAGTTTTAACTTCATTGAAAATATAAATTTACATAATTTCTGCATTTGATTCTTGTGTTTAACATTTTTTTTTCAAGTTTCATTCAAAAATCTATCACAATAATTATAAATGTGTGCTTAATCTCGACCCACCAAATATTTATATTTAACCAATAAAATTATACTTTTATTTACAAAATCAAGTAGTTAAAATAATAATTATGAAAATCTCTAATTATCATGATATGACAATCGGCAACATGGGAAATAAAAAAATCATATCGAAAATCTTATACCAAATAATCTTTACATAGTTAATAAAATTAAAAATGATTAAAAATATAACACCCGTTCGGTAATTTTGTCTATAAATTTATTTACAAAGCACATTTTCACTCGCTTTTTAACTATACACACTTTTCGAAATCACTTTTCAACCACGATTTATAAACAAAAACATGGCTTTCGATCAGTGGTTTAAGTATTTTCTATAAATTTATTTACAAACAAAACATTTTTCATCCATATTTACCTACACGGGTTCAAATACGACACTAATTTAAATGGAAATTACATTAATCAACACGAATTTAAATTTGACATTAATCTACAAAGATTTTTATTTTATTTTATTTTTATTTTAGTTTTTTCCAAACAATTGTAAGTGCAATTTGGGGAAAAAATTGCATTTAATGCTTCTCCCTCCTTACTTTTACTTTTATATATGTATATAGATATAGAATAGATTTGTCTATAGATTTATTTACAAAACACATTTTTTACTCACTTTTTAACTACAAACATTTTTCGAAACCACTTTTTAATTATACACATTTATCGAAACCACTTTCAACCGCAATTTATATATAATAAAAAAAAAACATGACTTTCAAACAGAGGTTTAAGTATTTTCTATAAATTTATTTATTTAAAAACAACAAATTTTTCATCAATGTTTACCTACACTGGGTTAAATACGACATTAATTTGAATGAAAATTACATTAATCAACACGAATTTAATAATAATAATAATAAAATAATTTTTTCAATAATAATAATAATAATAATAAATTAGTTCAAACTAATTGTTTCAATTTTTAAATTATTACATTAAGGTTAAAATGTATAATTATGTTATAATTATAAATTCTAATTAATAAACTTAAAATCATAATTATATAAGAATTTAAATATTGATAAAATTACAATTTAAAAAATTTAAAACCATATTTGAACTAAATAAATAAATATTGCAAAATATAGTGAATACATGTTTTTTTTTAATGCTTATAGTTTTATTCATATTTTTTATAATTATACTATTATTTTGAAAATTGGAAAATATGCATTATGTATGTCAAATCAAAGATCTCAACAAAAACTTTTATAGTAACTCACAAGTGAGAGTTAACTATAAATACATCGTCTCTAAAATCACATCAAATATTAAATGTAAATATATGTTTGATTGTCTTACTTTTGCCTATAAAATGCCATATCATGAAAAATATTTTCCACATTTTGTGTTTGTTTGATGTTTGATTGGAAAATTTTACTTAAAAAATATTTTATATGGTATAATCAATTGAAGCATACTTTAGCTACTTGCCTTGAAAATATTTTTTTACTTATTTGGTGAGAAAACATTTCTACCATAGAAATCAAACAAAGCTTAAAAGTTTTATTTTGATAGACGTTATAAAAAAAAAATGAAATCGATATTTTTACATATGGCGATTTGGTCTATAACCGTCATTCCATTAAATGGTACACTTATACTTAAAGATATATACGCTCATCTTCCAAATTTTTTTTGAGATATGTTCATTACTTTTTATATATTGTTGTAATTTTGTAAATACTTTTTTATAAATTTCAATTAATTGAGATTATATTTAGTTTAATTATTAACTACTTTGGTTAAATACAATTCAAAGAAAGTAATAGGAACTTTAAAAAGTTACTGACGACATATAGCATATATAACTATGTCACAAATTAAAATGTTAAATATTTTGACTATTTGATCTTTACGGGCTTATACATAAATATTTTTTTTACTTACAAGTATGAAAAGTAATTGATAATAAATGTCACTAACCCCGTCTAATCCTAGATTGCCTTTCAAATTTAATCGAAGATAATTTCCTCTAATTTCCTCATATGCAATGAAAATCAATAAAAGTTTAGGTCAATCGCTTTCTAATTTTTTTATTTTAAAGAAATCAGTTTTTAGCCACGGTCAACAATACGTTGTCGTTTCAAGAGTTACAAATCACAATGTTTAAAAATTTGATCTGCAACAAGGATGACAATCAAAATAATTCAACGACAAACGTTGTATTCAAGGAAGTATTCCATAATTTGCAATCGCGTATATGTTTTTCATTCCATTTTTTTTTAAAATTCCTAAAAAAATAACATTCAATCTCTGTAAGAATTTTTAAATATCTACATATTTTTCCTCTAATATGAACACAAGTATAGCGAAAATTTTATGAAACTAGGTGATGAGATAACTGTTTAGTCAGCTACTAAGTAGACATAACTTCTAGGCTCCATACTTTAGCTATTTGCCTAATTTTTTGATTACTTTCATTCAAATTTTTCATAAATATATTAAATTTAAGATTATTATTACAAAAAATAAAATCCGTGCATGAAATACTAGTTATTATTATGAGTAAATAAAAAATACAAGAAGAGAGATTCTATGGTATATCCCTGTGGATACAGAACCGTTTATGTTCTATATTTGCTTGACCTCCCAGCAGCATACGAAACACTGAACGAAGTTGACAGTGAGTGAGAATATAGAAACAAAATAGCTAAGCGTCTGAGTGTTTTGCCCAAAAAGAACGGAAAAAGAAAAAGAAAATCTTTTCCGATGTTCGAGAACTGTGAAAATGGATGGATAGGTGGAATTTGGAGAGCGTCGTGTTGGCCTCTCTGAATTCTCATAATCTATCCTTTTCTCGCTTCCAGTGATCATCAATTTCAGTAATTTTTTTCCTTTTTTTTTTTTGGGACATATCCAAGAAATTGCTAGGAACGTGATAGGAAAAGGTGAGGGCGGTCCTTTTTTTTTGCTGAGACTTGATTCAGCTGATCAGCAGCATATGGAGATGGAGGTTATCAACTGGCACGGTTCTTGACTCTGCAATTCTTCTTCTTCTTTTTATTTCGTAACACGATTCTTCAATTTTTTGAGGTTTTGTTTGTTTCCTTGTTCTTGTTTCTTTTTAATATTTGTTATGATATGATATTTTGAGACAATACATGTTTGCATATGTTATTTTTATATATGTGTGCTTGTTGTCTCGAATTGCTGTTTATGGAGATTAATTTTACGTGTGAATTTTGAATTGAGTTTAATTTTTGCTGTATTAGGATTTAGGGGGCATAGAATTGGAGTCTAATAATTCGGATTCCAAGAATATTCTAAAAGAAGTAGAATTTCTTTTTTTCATTCCAACTACAGTATCCAATTCTCCGTCTTCAACAATAGCTTTAGGGTTTTATTCTGTAACATTTATTAAGTTTGAAGATGTAGAAAAGATCTAGCAAAAGAAAAAAAAATATTGAGTTTATCCATTTTTAGGGTGTTGGGGTTGGGATTGGGAGGGGAGGTCTAGGTAAGTAGACTATAATCATGTTGAAATTGAATTTTTCCAAATAAATGCATGGCATTCCAGTTCTTTCTTTCATGGAAAATACCAAATTTATTATTAGTCTATAGCAGCGTTTTAAAAAGAAATTATGGAATATTTATTTAGTATTGAATGACCTTCAGGAAGATCATTTTGGTGATATAGCCCTATTCGGATTTCTCTTTCGTTTCTAATATAGGCCTTGATGGGCTGAGCACTTGACCAGTAAGAGATCAGGCAAAATCAAGGATAACAAGATGATTTTGATACGCTCCTCTGTTGCATTACCTTCTTGAATTAAACTCTAGGCGCTCTTCTTTGTGCTTAAAGTATGTGTGTTTTGTTAATTATAATGTCACACTTCTAGCAGTTTTTGTAAATGTATCATAATATAGCCAGATAATTCTGTATTAGATATGAATTCTTTGTGGATTACATTTGTTGCATGTCAAAAATCTTATCTGTATTCTTGAAAAACGCAGTTTGCAAGATCCTCTTTTCTAGGCTGCTTACGTGAAACCCAGTAGCTAGATAGTTTTGAACCTCCAGTGCATGATTACTACGCAGCAATAAACAAATCAATTATAATATTCAAGATTTTGTTTTTTTTTTTACTTTCTTAATACTTTTCAGTGGTATTCAGTCTTCCCTACCAAACATGCAACTAAATTACAAAAAAAGAGGCATCCGCTTCAATTCTGCCATGAGTAATGAGACTGCAATGTGGATTCTGTGCAGATGACATGAATATCAAGGGAAATGAATACAAGATAAACTTGAGTTTCTGAAATTTGTTTCTTCAGGAGTTACAATCAAATAAAAATGACCTTCATTAATGCAAATAATTGAAAAATGAAGCTGGGTTCAAGTACATGTTGTCAAATATGTACTCAGTTTACATTTACAAACAATTTCTCTTTACTTTTGTAGTTGTCAAACATTTTCTACATGAAGAAAATATTACAAAGAAGTTCCTCAGGGTATTTACTGCAACAATTTTAGTAACATTTTCATAAGATGCTTTATAGCTTTCATTTAAAAGAACTTGTAATAATACTGGAAAACAATATTGGTTTTCCTGTTATTATTGGAAAGCTAGCCTTTTTTCGTGTTTTCTTTTCACCTTTGATTCCTAATTTTATACACTTTCTTCAGAATATGCTGTACAAAATTTTGAAACAATCAAGTGTCGGATATTTTATTATTTACTCATTAAGACTTGATATGATGATTGCTTCCACTTCCTAGAAATGTAATGAATGATAACCAAAAATCGTAAAAAAATTGAGAACTTCTCTTTTCTTGCTTTTCATACACTGTCATTCAAATATCTACCTTTGTTCCTCACTCTCTGTTATTCTTGCTTTATATTCACTCTCTTTTCAATGGCCAGTGTACATGCAGGTTCCATGGAGATTTAAAACTGGCAACAATAATTGTTTGACTTAAGAAGAGTGGTGATCGATAAGTGTTGTTTCTGGTGGCTCAGCTATATTTGTCAGTTGAAGCTCTTACTGTGCGGAAAATCTCTCTCCTTTGGCATTGTGTGGAAGCTGAACTTATTTTCGGCAACACTTGGGCACATCTCCTTTGGCAATAGATATATGGTCTCTGAAAGAAAGATAAATTTCCTTCAAGTCTTTAGCAATATATGTGTATGTGATATTGGTTCAGGGCAAATCTCCTTTGGCAAATTTGAAGTTCCTCCAGTTGGCTGTGTCTATTTGCGATAATAGCTGAGGAGGGTTCAACAATTTTAAGCTCTCATCTTTTAAGACCAGTCAGGAGTCCAGTCTTTGAGGGCTTAGCTCCAGGTTGGGATATCTGACTTGAAATTTCTACCAAGACCCTCTTCATTTTATGAAACTTTTTGGCTCGACCATACCTTCTGGTCAGAATTTTGGTCCATTTTTGGGCAAATCTCCTTTGGCATTTTGGAGTCTTGAATAGACTCCGTTTATCCCTTTAGTGGGCAAATCTCCTTTGGCATTTAATCTCCATTCCTGGAGATAATACAGTACGAAAAAAATTGGACTATAAACAGTGAAAACTGCACTGTTTATCCTCTGATATTTGGCAAGACTACTGATTAAAATTGCAATTGCAAGTTCTTGTTCAGTTTGGCAGAGGCCTACATTCCAAATTAGTCAGTCACGATTGAAGAGTAACCCAGCGGTAAACCACTTTCTATTCTAGTCCTTACTATTATATTATATTATACTTCTTTTTTCATTTAGTTAGCTTCATCAGGAAACATTCATAAGCAGCTTTGTTAGTGTGAAGCGAGTTAATTTGATGATTGGTGTTGATTTGGGTCTTTTCGATTTAACACTAGTTCTAAGTAAATGAAATAACTAGCAGTAATGATACAATTACCATAAGTCATGTTCTAGTATAAGTTATCTACACTCGAGCTTCAATCTACAAGTGAATTTTATTTCATTTGCTAAATTCTGGGGTAATAATTAGGTCTTCTAGAGATGAAAATAGCAGAGGAAACATATTTTTGAGCAACGCAAGAGAAATTATTTATATGGCATCCTACTTCTATATCTTAGCAATCTTCGTCTCCCGTACTTCCTCTACAATTACCATAATTTATGTTCTAGATAATGTTGTCTAAACTCAAGCTTCAATCTACAAGTGAATTTTATCTAGCTTCTAGGGTGACAACTAATTCTTTTAGAAAGGAACATTGCAGAAAAAAATATCAGAGTAAGGCGGAGAACATTTTTTAGATTGCATCCTACTTCTATTTCAACAATCTTCAAACTCTTCATTTTTTGATTATCATGTTGTTTATAATAAATTTGCAGTGGGATTATAACTGAACGAGTCTTATCTGGCATCATCATTATGGATTTTATAGACAGTGACTTTGACGGTTTCAGTGAGAGCAGCAGTTCAGAGGATCAGGATGACATTGAGTCTATGTATGGTGGACAGGCCTGTTCTATTTTATCTAGTCTAGAGGAAACTATTGGAAAGATTGATGATTTCCTCTTGTTTGAGAGGGCATTCATGCATGGGGACATAGTTTGCTTAGCGTCAGATTCGTTGGGCCAAATGGGAAAAGTGATCAATGTCGAATTAACAGTGGACTTGGAAAATATCTGTGGAAGAAAAATACACAATGTAAGTTCCAAAAATCTTCAGAAGATACGTTCCATTTCAGTTGGAGATTATGTAGTTAGCGGGGCATGGCTTGGAAAAGTGGAAAAGATAGTTGATCGTATCATGGTCCTATTTGATGACGGTACAAAGTGTGAACTAACCACAATTGGTCCGGAAAAGATTATTGCACTTTCACCTAATGTACTTGAAGATTCGCAATACCCTTTCTACCCAGGACAGAAAGTTCAAGTTGAGCCCTCTTCTGTTTCCAAATCAGTCAGTTGGTTCTGTGGCACTAGAAAGAATAAAAACAACCGAGGAACTGTCTGCAATGTGGATGCTGGACTTGTATATGTTGACTGGCTTGGCTGTGCTGCTGTCGATGGTGAGAAATGGTCTACTCCCCCATGTTTACAGGATTCAAAAAATTTAACATTATTGTCCTGTTTTCCCCATGCAAACTGGCAGCTTGGTGATTGGTGTGTTCTTCCAGTGGGGCAGATATTTCCATGTGCATTTTCCTCTGGGATGGTCAAAGGGCATGAGCAATCAAAAAAGATACTTTCAAGAAACAATCACAGATCTAATTTTCAGGAGATTTCTGTTATTGTTCGGACAAGGACTAAAGTTGATGTCCAGTGGCAGGATGGCAGCAAATCGCTGGGATTAGATTCACATTCTCTGTTACCTGTGAGTATTGTTGATGTTCATGATTTTTGGCCTGATGCATTTGTTATGGAAAAGGAAACATGCGACGATTCAAATGTTTCCTGTGTCCAAAGATGGGGTGTTGTGAGAAGTGTGGACTCAAAAGAACGAACAGTGAATGTAAAATGGTGTAATTCCCCTGCTTCCGGGGAAAAAGAAGTAGAGGAGATTGTGAGTGCTTATGAATTGGTTGAGCACCCGGACTACTCATACTGTTTGGGTGATGCAGTATATAGAATGCAAAAGAGTGGAGTTTCGGATCTAGCAGATGAAAACTGTTTCACGAACCATACAATATCTAAAATTGATGTGTTGGAAGAATCTTATCTTAAGGCTAATGATAATGGTGAACATCAGAATAGATATCTGAAGAGCAACTTTTCATCTCATATTGGTTTAGTAGTGGGCTTTAAAGATGGGGTTATTGAAGTGAAATGGACTACTGGTGCCACTAGCAAGGTATGCTTCTTCCTTTTGTTTTTCTTGAAATTTATCCTCTTCTCAGTTGGACAGGAAATGAAGTTTTGCAATTAGTCATATATAAACTGAATTGTTTATATTTAATTCTCATTTGGACGTTGCGTGTGTATGGTGGGAGTTCAGTTGATTTTGTGTCGGTGCATATTTATGGAGAATATAGTATTGGCCCTCTGACGTTATTTACCCCTTTGTGGATAATGATATTTCGTTAATTTCTAAAATACATGTATACTAACTTGTTTTATATATACTCTTGTTGATTACTCAACAATATCTTAGGTCGCACCATATGAGATATATCGGATTGATAAATGTGATGGCACAACTGCCACTTCTATTCTCAACGATGAAAATGTTCAGCAATCAAATGGGGACATTGCAGAACATGAGAACCAACTTTTGGGCCAGAAAGGAAAGGTGACATAGATCTCTCTTAACACTGTAAAGAAGTGAATAATCTCTGAAGTTAGACTTAGACATAACTCATAGCAAGTTGGTAAAAGAGTTCAAAAATTGGAAATAGCTAAAGTAAGTATCAAGAGTCAAACTTTTACTCATAGTATGTGCAAACTCCGGTGCATTGAAAATGTAAATTTCCCACATAATCAATAAATTCTGGCTTAGTGAAATTTTGACTTTTGAAGTTCAGTTCATATTAGAAAATTTTTGTAAGGAAAAAATTTCTAATGTCAGAGAGCCCAATCCTAAGATGTCATAACAACAATCTAAAAATAGAGGGAAAATCGAATCATGAAGAACTCAGTTATTGATAATGGGTATAGACTGCATATTTCAGTTTAGTAATTTTTGAAGGTACTATACTAAATTTAAATGTATTTGTCAGGATGTGTTGGATTTGAACTATGACAATTTAAAGGACTCTAGTTCACATTCCCTTTCTCAAGTGGTTATTGGGGTTTTCACTAGTTTCACGTCGAGCCTGTTGGGGTCTTTGGGTTCCGCTGTTGTTTGTGCATACAAACGTACACCACAGGATGTTCCAAAACTCAGGATCCCCAGGGAGGAGGAAGCCCTGGAACTTTGCTCTATGCACACTGTTGATGAACCACCGGATGATTCAGAGATTTATGGAAGAATGACTTCAGAGCCGAGGTCCAAAGAAGGTAATGAGGACATCATCTTGCCTTCGGGAAGCATGCTTCATGAACATTTTTGGCTGTTTGATATGGTTAGTGTTGACTCAGATCACCACTTTGTTGATGGATCTGGCACTGGAGTCCTGCAATCTTCTAAGGTTAGATATATAATCTGGTTCTTAAAATTGTAAATCAGTCAGCATCTCCAGTAGTTGGTTGAATTTTGGTTTCGTACAGATGAAAAGAGGCTGGCTGAAGAAGATTCACCAAGAATGGAGCATTTTAAAGAAACATCTTCCCGGTGAGAAATATATTTTTGACTTACCATTATGATAACAGTATAAATATGCATTTCAAATGTACATGCAGTTGATCTAATTGTACATGTACTGAATTGTCCCTACAATAGTATTGAAGTAAAAAAATAAATAGACATAGATTAGAAGCAACATGTTGCTAGAAAGATCTCTGGACGAACCAAATGCGAGCTCAAATTCGTGTGGATTCTTTGTGCTAAACTAGATAGATCGGTTTAAAGATATTTACTTTGGTGGTTCATAGATGAACATTTTGGTAGTGTTTTGATAAATTCGCAGAAAATCCTCGGTGCCTGTAACAAATTCCTTCCTGTCAAATGTTTATTTTTTCATTTTTATTGTCAGCATGGTGGCATGGCTTTTACAGCTATATTTTTCATTTTTTCCCTTTTTTTACAGAAACAATCTATGTCCGTGTCTACGAGGAAAGAATGGATCTGCTTCGAGCAGCAGTTGTAGGTGCACCTGGAACTCCATATCATGATGGACTGTTTTTCTTTGACATTTGTCTACCCCCACAATATCCTGATGAACCACCTGTAAGTAAGCATTATTAGTTGGGTACTTAATCAATGGTATTTCGTGCAAGTAATTGCTTATTATAGACCTTCACCAGCGATTTACAGAATTGATGTTCTTTTACTGAGTGATGAGCGGATATGATAATAATATAACATATATGTACAGAGAGAGATGATGGAAATATTGTAATTAACATGAAATATGACAGATGGTGCACTATAACTCTGGTGGACTTCGCATCAATCCCAACTTATACGAGTCAGGAAAGGTCTGTCTCAGTATCCTCAATACTTGGACGGGTTCAGGCACTGAAGTTTGGAATCCAGGATCCTCCACGATTCTTCAAGTTCTCCTCTCCCTCCAGGCACTTGTACTCAACGAAAAGCCTTATTTTAACGAGGCTGGATACGATGCACAGATTGGCAAAGCTGAGGGTGAGAAGAACTCAGTTAGTTACAATGAAAATGCTTTTCTTGACAGCTGCAGATCCATGATGTATCTTCTACGAAAACCACCAAAGGTATATTTGTTGTTCGAGTATGCTTTATTCTGGCAACAGTATCGCTTGGGAGTATGCGTCTTAATCACTATCCAATTTTCTCGACAAACAGAATAAAACACATATATGGATGTTTAGTATGTCTTTTTGTTCACATCAGAATGATGTTACATTATGTAATGCAAATTCTTGGAACTCCCTTTCATTTTGAATCAAATGGTGCAGCACTTTGAGGAACTTGTGAAGGCGCACTTCAAGGGACGATGCAAGAATATTCTATTGGCTTGTAAGGCATATATGGAAGGAGCTCCAATAGGTTATCCATTCGGAGACGGTAAACCCGAACATGAAAGTCAGAAAGGAAGCTCTACGGGGTTCAAGATCATGCTCGGAAAGCTCTTTCCGAAGCTGGTGGAAGCATTTTCTGATAATGGTGTTGATTGCAGACAAATGTTGGACCAGGTTCAGTAACCTCTGCCTATATATATGTAAGAATGACAATATCTAATGTAAAATATCATCTTGATGATCAAAAGTGAGTATGTTTGATGAATAAAAATTTTTAAAATGTGAAAAAAAAAAAAAAAAAAAAAACCTTATCAGGGCAAGCACTACGTGTCTGCATCTTGACTCTTGGTGCTTTATGGCTTGCAATAAATTCTGTATAGAAGACATTTGGTGTTCATTGTAAGATATTGTGTCATGTAAGAAATTCTGCATCAGTGAAATATAATATATTGTGTGATCTTTTGTTTAGGTTTTCTTATTTGATTAGCTACTCCTTGAACTTTAATTACGATGCAGTCGGTCCGGATTTTGAGTAAACTCCCTCGTCGGGTGTGACTCCGTCACGAAATTAGGACTTTCCCTTTCTTTTGACTACTAAGAGTCGGCATTTTGCTTTCGTTAGTTTGGTGATATACAATATAATAAATTGACTCCCGACTCCATAGCTATAACCCTACGATCGCATGGCTTTAGTAGCTTCAATCACATGGTCATGCCTACGGAAAATATTCCACAGTTAACGACGATGTGTTGTGATTTCGATTACGGGACGGGAGGTGACTTGATTCTCCACGTTCGAGTTTACTATCGTTACATGGCTAAACTCACAAAACGAACAAGAAGTTAGGCCCAATATTCATCGGAACAAATGGTTACTGGATGAATATTTTGAGGGATGTCTACTATTAGCCTGCACACTAGTCTTGTGTTTTATGGATGTTTAGTGATGGAGGGTAAATACAAGCTCGGATTTATGTTCATTCTAAAGATTGCATTGATATTCAAATACCATAGGACAATCATCGAACTATTCTCACTGAAAGGTTTGAAATTTTCCTTTTTATAAGATTAAATGACCAATTTGCCCTTTTAAAAATAGTTAAATTATGATAAAGTACTGACTTTTGGTCAATCAACGGATTTTGGGAAGGGCAATTCTATTGGTACCGTCGGACTTACTGCCTGCAGGCGGTAAACTGTTTGCAGTACAACCGTATTTTTCCTTTTTAGAATCCAAAGCTCCTTTCATCCACGATTTTATTTGAAGAGAAAAAAAATGTATGAAATTATAATGGGACTTAAAAAGGACTGGGAAGATATATGAATGAAAAAAATTAGAGGAAAAATATTTTTTTTAGAAATAAGGCTCAAACCTTGTTTCATTAATTATACTAGTTATTACTGCCCCAAACTTGGAGTTAATTCACTCATCTCCAATTTATAACTCACATGTCACTCAACTCTTGGAAGCATTACGCAGTTATCAATGTCTTCTGTTTCGTTTGATGAATTGAATGGCAAGCGACTTGGCAAACTTGACAAAACTCATCCCTGACGATTACTCCTAGCCAACGAACAAAATGAAGATGCCTTCTAAAAATGGACTCCCATCTTTACCGGTTCATCGTCATTTCCCTCCCCCCATTCACATTGAAGGCACATAGAACCCTAATATTTCCTTCCAAATTTTCCCTAAATTAAACAACTCGATTTTTTTTTTTTTTTTACATAGTTTGTAAAATGGAAGTGCCCTAAATATTGTGCCATTTTTTCCCATTTTCAAGCTGAATCTCCTACCATAAATCTTCTCCCGTTTTCCCAATTTTTAAGCTATTTCGTGAGTCACTGTAGAGGATATGGAAGACCAGCTGCCTTCGAAGAGGACGACTTTTGTAAGAACTTTCTCAGATGTTCTAAAATGAAGCATATGGAGGTAATATTGTTGATTTTTTTTTTTTTTTTTTTTTTCATTAGTGTCTGGTTCTTCTCTATTACAGAATTTAGTCATTCTTGCTGAGATGTAAAGTCCACATATTTTAGTTGTTTCTATGGATTGTCTCCAAAAATTCTAATCCTAAAAAGCCATTCCAGTTTTGGACATTGATGAGCAAGAAGTGGTCTTGGAGAACTGTAAATTCAATGACAGCTATAGCGAATTCGACGATTATGAATTCCAAATTGATAACAAAGCACCAGATCGCATTGCTATAGGATATAGCACTGCCGTGGGTGAAGAAGAAGCTGCAGCCGAAATGCAAGAACATGAAAAATGATGAATATCCCTATTCGAAAGAGTTGGGTATGGAATGTGGTTCAGGTGAGGAACAAAATATTAAGTTTCCTTAGTTTGAACCCGAAAATGAGATGACTAATCCCCAGTTTCTGGGATATTGAACAATTTAGGAAAGCTTTTGGGAACTATGTTGTGATGAGTAGATGTGCAATCAGATTGCATGTAAATTATTAAAAAAAAATGGAAGATCTTACAAAATACGTGCATGATTGCTAAAAAGTGATTATGTACTTATCTTGCTATGAAAATATTGTGGACCCAATTAATGACAATAAGTTATGGCCTCTTATTGATGGCTTACCTATCCAGCAATCAGGGTGGTCTGTACCCTGAAAGGGTAGAAAACAAAGGAAAAGAAGGATGCAAATACAAGTGATATCCTAGAAAGAAGGAACATCAAAACTGAAGAAAAAAGGTTTAGTGTGAATGACCTGTTCTACCTGTTCTATTTGTGGGTTACAAGGGCACAATAAGAATTACCATGATACAAGGCCAATTTAACCAACTTCAAGCAAGTTTTAACGACGTGTATTCTCACACTCTCTTGAATTCCAGGCCAATATACCTACAAATCTGACCTTCGATTATCCCAAAAGTAAACAACTTCATTACACAATAAATTAGTTTGGAGGATCGAGAAAAGAACACAACGAATGCATTCGCCCCCTTCATCACTTGAGCTGCTACTCCATTTGGGATATACCGGCACACTGAAGATGGAGAGAGAATCGGTGACCGTTGAGGAGAAAATTATGGTTGATTTCGATTTGTAAGGTGAGAAAATTTAGGGATTATGGGTTCTTCCTTCAAGTAGAAAACGGTGAGTAAGGAAGAGAAAGCGTGTGTCTTCTTATTGATTTCAAAATTTCTAAATGAATATTTTTTTTGACATGTTTAAGTTAGCATTGATTGATGTCTAGGTGGACCATGTAACTCACTTCGGCATCAACCAATGCCGAGGTGACACTTCGATATGTCACCCAAAAATGTCAGAAATAAATGTTTGTGTAAAATTACTCGATTGATTTTAATCTTGTGCATATTTGCTGACTAGGAACGTTTAGGGATGAGTTTTATCGGGTCAGAAAAACGTTTGCCAAGTCAGCTTTGTCGTCCAATTCATCAAATCAAATGAAATGAAAGACAGTGATGACTGAGTAATGCTTTCAAGAATTGAATGATCTGTAAGTTACAAATTGGAGATGAGTAATGCCATGTTTTAGCCCCTAGTTTTTGAAAATTAAGGTGACGTTATGTTTGTATTTTATTTTGTATTTTTATTTTTCAAAATATTTTATGTTTCCTATTTTTATTTTTATTTTCAAGTTTGCTGAAAACGCGTTTGGTTTATAATTTCTGAAAACTGATTCTGAAAATAAAAAGCTGAAAAACACGTTCTGTTTGAAAATTTGCAGAATACTACTTAAACTATTTTTAATAAATTTGCTTGTGGATTAACTTAAACAATCTATATTGTTTAACTAATTGTTGCTGGACTAATTAATAATGTCATTAATGTTCAACTCCAAAAAATATTATAAGAAATTAACAACATAATGTTCAGGTCTAAATTACTTCCCCAACACATGTAACTCAAATTAATAACACAAAGTTTGACTAAACAAAATAAATTTCAAAGTCATCTTGACCTTCTGAAGTAATCAAACCACATTTGGGTAGTAATTTCTTCTCGCACTTGTCCCATTTGAGCTATTTGACTCGCATCAAGCTCTATAGGTTCTCGAGTATCACTTTATTCAGGCACATCATCAAAAATCATATTCTCCACTGAATAAATGAACTCTCATTTGTATCGATCCATTGTAATGATGCAGTAGTAGAATCTTTGTGACCACTCATGTTCTCTACGCAAATTTATTCTATGACCAATATGTAACTTCTAATGAAAAAAAAAAAGTAAAATCACTAATGATCAAACCAATAAATAGATTGTTTTTTACTTCATAAAAGAATGAAAAAAGGAATTTAATAAAAAATAAAGCAGAAAATTAATACACTTTGGCACATTTCAGATCACCAATTTATGTGATAAGTGAGATTGCCGTCACATTCTCCCATGAATAAAAATTCATTCCACAGATACCGGTGATCGTTAGCAACATGATATATAACATTTCATGTAAAGAAAGAGAACAATGCTAATTTTTACAATACATATTTTACTAACAGTAAAACTATAGGAAAAAAAAAAAACACATGAATTTTTAACTCACGATTCAACCTTCTTATTGAAATCGAAGCCGGCAATCGTTGTGAGCAGCTCCAAATCACTTTTCCGGTTAAAGCTCTTTTGGATTTGTCTACTTAAAGTGAAGAAAAGGGAAGTGGAAGAAGAGGGGAGCGACTTGGAAGTAAAGGGAAGAGGTGAGCGGGCAACGGCTAGGATGAATCTGAGACCCTTTGTAATGTTTTAGCCTCTGTTTGGAAAAATATATTTTTTTATGTTTTTAAAAAACACAATTCTTCAAATCACTTTTTAATCACACACATTTTTTCTTTCTACTTTTCAACCACATGTTTTACCTCGAAAATATAAAAAAACATGTTTTTAAACATACAACTTTTAACAAACAGAGGCTAAATGAAATGGTTGAAACCGAGTATGTGTAAAAAGAAAAAAAATTTGAGTTACATTGGCGTGAATCAAACAAGGGACCTCTTGTAAGGAGTGCAAGATGCTGACCACTTGAGCTACGCCAAGTTTTGGGACAAAGTAGCGTTTTGCACATTTTGAAGTTCCGGTTAATTTTAGTTAGAAATGTCCAAAACAATGATTTGAGCCTTTTGTATTTTCTTTGTAATTTATTTAGTTGTTTTGGAAAACTTTTTTTGGAAACGGTTAAGAGAACGCGTTTTTAGTATTTTCGAAAATAAAAATAGAAAATGGTTTGAAAATAGTAAAGAGAACATGTCCAGTTTTTAAAACACTCAATTTCAACCATCCATTTTAGTCAAGCCCATAATATTTGAATTTTTCAATAATTTTTAACCACGCATTTTCTTAAAAATACTATTCTAAACTACAATTTTCTCCAAGAATGGGGGCCAAAGAGGGCTAAGTTAGTTGTAACCAAATGCTAAAGAAGTGTTTGATTGGCAAGGGTTTTCCTGGAAGTAGGAAAACTTTTGCCATTTTCCATTGTTTTATTTGTTTGATTCATTTGCCTTATTTGGTTGGGAATTGTGAAATTCTTGATTTTTAAGGCAAATCAAAATCTCTACACTTTGGTATGAATTGGTTTGCCACCTTGGGTGGCAAATCATTTTCGTTACGTTTGATCATTTTTGTTGTTGTTAATTGACTTATTTTTTTCCAGAAAATTAATAGTATTATTATCAAGTATCAATGTGTGAAAAAATTAAAAAATATAGGGTAATTGGCGCAATTGGTCCCTACCTTTCACACTTCTTATGGAATTCGTCTTAACGTTTATTTTTTTGGCAAATTCACCATTACCTTCACCTTTTCTTACTAAAAACGTCATCACTGTCTAATTTCATCCAAAAGTCCGTTATTTGACCCAAAAAATATCTTATTGACTATTTTTTTTGATAATCTTTTTGACTATTTTACTGAAGGGAAAACAAGTCATTTCCTATTGTTTAATTTAAAATGATGTAAAAGAAAGAATAAAACAAAAACAAACAAAAACAAAAAAATATTTGTTACTGTTCATCTTCTTCTCAACCCATTCCCACTCGTTCAATATAATTAAACCCTCTTTATTTTTTTCCAATTACTGTAATTGATATGGTAGAAAACAACAATTTCTGTGCATTTAATTTATTGGTGGAGATGGTAGAAATTTAAGGTTTCACAAGTTTAGGTCTGAAATTGACGCAAAGAAATTGACAGGCTCGAGGGAGATGATTAGGGTTCCAATCTGAATCATTTCCTACTTTAACACCAAAAAGATGCCCCGGATACAATTACAACAATTGAAAAAAAATAAAGAGGATTTAATTGAACTGTACGAGTGGAATGGGGTCAGGAAGAAGATGAACAGAAACAAATATTTTTTTTGTTTTTGTTTGTTTTTATTTTATTCTTTTTTTCACATTATTTTGAATTAAATAATAGGAAATGACTTGTTTGACATTCATTAAAATAGTCAATAAGATTATTAAAAAAAAAAGAAAGAAAGAAAGATAGTCAATAAGTGATTTTTGGGTCAACTAACGGGTTTTTGGATGAAATTAGACTGTAGTGACTTTTTAGCAAGAAAATGTAAATGTAATTTTCCAAAAAAACAAACACCGAAACTAATTCCACAGGAAGTGTGAAAGTTAGAGACCAATTGCGCCTGTTGAATCCAAGCCCCAAAGAAAGGTACGACGGTCCACTAGCAAGGGCCCAACTAAGGCCCAATGAACCTTGACCCATAGCTAAGATTCGTAATATCACATTGGGACCAAATCCGAGGTGGTTTGCCAAGCAAGCCTTTCTAGTCGAACTGGTTTACTCGTAGCCGATGTGCTTTATGGCATAGCCGGGGCACTTTACGGCGCTGACCAGTAGAGAGATGGAGTCAGTGATGGGACATTGCCTTTACCAAAATGTGACATGCGCCCATCCCCTACGAGATGTAACAATGATTACAGCAAAAAAGCAAGGTTGTCACGTCCAAGAGCTAGGGTAGAGACAAGTGTAAAGTATGTCACGTGTCACGATCTAATACGACAAGTTCCTTTATAAATAAAACACGATTGTCTCCAAGGAAGGGGTTAGCATCCTTACTCTAAAAAATAAAAAGATCTCTCACTCCCTTTTCTCTCTTCTACACATTTATATATTTCCCGCACCTAGTTTATATTTGCGAAAAATGAGTACTGACTTAGGCATGGAGTGCAAACGGGAGCCACCTCGGCCCCCTTTGCAAACTGATTGTTTGTCCTAGTGCGCAGGAGATCTACGTGTTCAAGAAGGAGGAGCTGAGACATGTTGGTCAAAGGTCCAGCCGGATTTTGTGGTCAACATTTTGGCGCCATCTGTGGGAAGCCGTACTGCTAACCACGAAAACGCGTGGTAAAAAGCCATACGTAGAAAAGTAGTCCTGAAAAAGGACGAATAGCCTCTTGAAAAAGAGCGGAAAACTGCAAAGAGCTTTGAAAGATAAGCTGGTTAACCTTGAAAAAGGTAAGAGCTTTGAAAGATAAGCTGGTTAACCTTGAAAAAAGGCTTAAAACTTTGAAAGACAAGTTCGGTAACCATGAAAAATGGCTTAAAACTTTGAGACATAAGTTTAACAACCTTGAAAAAGGCTCAGAGCATCGAGATATAAGTCTATCTATACTTGAGAGATTAACTGAAACCAATAAGTCTCTCTGAACATGGACAAAAGCGACGGTGATGTTAACCCCCGTAGGGGAGGAAATGGCCGGAATAGTGAGGAAGAGGTTCCTCAAAGACCTCATGAGAACGCTAATGAGGAAGTGGCACAACCTAACCCACCCCTCCGTCACCGTAATCGCCACATGATGCGTGACATGACACGCATGGCGGCTCAAATGCTAGAAGTGCAGAAGTAGCAGATAGAACAGACGGCTGCAATGAATGCCTTTATGGCCAGAGGGTATGTTATGAACGAACCCGTGATGCCTCAGTAACACCCGCAGCCACATTATTCACCATCCGAGGCGGCCACTGCCTCGTATTATTATCAAGATCCACAGTCTTATGCCGAAGTGGATTCCGAGCCCCTCTACGAGGAAGTCCCGGAGCGTGGAAGGCCTGAAGAACAAGACCCACTCCCAGCTAGACGCAGGGAGGCTTCTCCTGCAAAATCCGGCAGTGTCTTTAGCCGAATAGGAGGGTTATTCAGAGGCCAGCGAAGGGGGCAAACGGACCCAAGTCGGTACAACGCAACTGAGCCTAGAAATAGGTGGGAGCGACGCGCTGAAGAAGTCTTGTCGCAGGGTCAAATCCATAAGGATCAACATGGAGTGGGAGTAGAAAGGTTGGCCTCAACACATGGGCCTAGGAATAGGCAGGAAAGAAGAGCCGAAGCAGGTCGGACAAAATCTCGCAACGAGTTACCAACCCACGAAAGGCCAAACTACGGCCGTGCTTTGCCACCACAAAGGCAAGAATATGCTCCGCCGCTCTATGACCAATACCATGATCCAATAGATTCCGGTCGCGATGAGAACAGTGAAATGCCCTAGTATGAGCTAGATGATGAAAAGGAAACAAGTCCCTTCACAGAGGGCCTCCGTAGGTGCCTCGTACCTCATGACTTTGAGATGCCAGAAATCGCAAAATACTCTGGCTGAGGTGATCCCGATGATCACCTGTTAAACTACCGATCCAGCATGGAAATAGCCGGAGCCACCCCGACATTGAAATGTAAAGCCTTTGCTTTGACCCTTGAGGGAAGTGCCATACGATGGTATAAAAAACTCCCTCCTGGCAGCATTCACAGTTGGAGAGATATGAAGACGGCTTTTAAAAATGGCTTCGTTTCCTCCAGGCCTGGCCAACTCTCGCTACAACGCCTTCAGGATCTGAGGCAAGGAAGGGACGAGTCTTTGAAAAATTACCTAGCTAGGTTTACTGAAGAGATGCATATCTGCGAAAATATCACAGAAGCGGAGATGTTTTCCTCTTTAAAAGGAGGGCTAGATATGACCAGCATGTTCTGGAGGGATGTCCGGAGCAGAAAACCAAGGGATTACAATACCCTAGTAGACCTGATGAAGGAAGAGATTGTGTCGGAGGAAATGGCTAGGGCTAGAGACAATCACCCCCAAGGGAGATATAACCTTGGATACTCCAACGAACCGGACCTCAAGAAAGGAGGAAACAAGGATAGGGTCGGCGGTAACCGAGGTGGAGTGCCTCTTCCATTCCCAGGGACGGGATCCAGCTTTGCAGTAGAAATCATGGAAGCTATCCCTCACTTGCACTCCAACACCCCTTCTCAAAATCCTCCCACGGCTCAAGGGAGAGTTGAAAGCGGCCGAAGTGGAAAACAGCCCATGATTGGGGCTTACTGCGCCTATCACAGATATTACGGCCATGCAACGGAGGATTTCAGGGAAATTCACATGCTAGCTGACCAAAAAGCGCAGGGGAGAAGGGGGGTGATTTTCCCCTCGACACAGGGAGAACCCAGAAAACTGGTGGTCAGAAGTTCAACCGAGCAGAGAGGAGAGCTCCGTGGAAGAACTCAACTAAGGAAAGAATTGACAATCGTCAAAGAGACAGGAATAAGGGCTATGATACCGCCTCGGCACATGCTAAAGATACACGGGAGCCACCTGTGCCTGTGGCCGACCTCCCCATTCCTGAAATTGATACAATACTGGGAGGCCCCCACCCAGGTGGGAGCACCAACAACTCCCAGAAAAGGTATATAAGAGAGTCCAAACAGCTTGCCAACGTGAATTATCATATCCATTCACATCCTGTTGGGATGCCTCGGACGGAATCCATCACATTCGCGCAAGACGATGCCATTGGGGTGCACTTCCCACACAACGACGCATTGGTTATTAGGGTGGTGGTAGCTCGGAATGGATTATCACGGATGATGGTGGACGATGGTGCCTCGGTAAATGTAATTTACGGGGTAACTTTCGATAAAATGGGGATCAATGCTCCACTCATCCCAGTCCCTGACCCGATATATGGATTCACAGGATATAGCATAACCCTCAGAGGATCCATAACCCTAATGACTGAAGTAGGGCAAGCACCAACCATTTCCAGAATCCCTATGGAATTTTTGGTGGTGGACAAAATCTCCTCTTATCATGGTTCAATTGGGAGGCCCGGTCTCATTGACTTAGGGGCTGCAACGCATACAAAGTACATTTGCATGAAGTTCCCCACAGAACATGGCGTTGCGACTGTAAGAGGGAGCCAAACCGAGTCACGGGCCTGTTACACGAACGCAATCCAAAAGTTTCAAGATCGAAGTTTGAACATGATTAGCGATGTAGCTATGGCAGAGGCTGCACCGGACCCTGAAAGATTGGGTGAAGAGATTTTTGGAACCAAGGATGTCAAGATGACACTAGAAGAGGACCTGGAAGATCTGGACCCAAGAATGGTAGGAGACAACTGCTCCACTCCAGCCGAAAGGCTAGAATGCTTCGGCGTAGACCCGCTTGATCCAATCAAGGAATTACAGATCGGATTGCATTCACCAATTGAATACAAAAATCAAATGAAGAGCTTCTTACTTGAAAATCTCGATGTATTCGCATGGAAGCATGGGACATGGTTGGGATCGATCCTAAGGAGGCCTGTCACAGACTCCAGATTGATCCACGAAGCCCTGGGCATAGGCAGAAGAGAAGACCTATGAGTTCGGACAAGTATGAGGCCTTGAAAGACGAGGTCATGAAGTTATTGAAAAATGGCTTCATCAGAGAATCGCGCTATCCGAAGTGGGTATCAAACCCTGTTTTGGTACCAAAACACAATGGGAAGCTTAGAGTATGTATTGATTTTTCGAACTTGAACCAGGCATGTCCAAAAGACAGCTTCCCACTGCCCCTGATCGATCAATTGGTTGACTCTACAGCAGGGCATGAGCTGCTGAGCTTCATGGATGCTTACTCTGGATACAATCAAATCCCCATGTGCGAATCGGACGAGGAGCATACCTCGTTTATAACAGATAGAGGACTCTATTGCTACAAAGCAATGCCGTTCGGCTTGAAAAATGCGGGAGCTACGTATCAGAGGCTAGTAAATCGCATGTTTGTAAAACAATTGGGAAACACCATGGAGGTGTATGTCGATGACATGTTGGTCAAAAGCATGGTCACCGCGGATCATATCCGCCATTTATCAGAGGCCTTCGATGTTTTGAGGAAATATCGAATGAAGCTCAACCCAGCAAAGTGTGCATTTGGAGTAGCATCTGGAAAATTTCTTGGGTTCATGGTAAATAAAAAAGGAATTGAAGCTAATCCCGACAAAATCAATGCTTTGTTAAACATGCAATCGACTCGAAATCCAAAGGAAGTGCAAAGCTTAACGGGAAGAATTGCAGCCTTGAATCGATTCGTCTCCAAATCCACAGACAAATGCTTGCCATTTTTCAAAATCCTAAAAGGGGGGAAGCGATTCCAGTGGACACCGGAGTGTGAGCAGGCCTTCGCCGACCTGAAAACATCCTTGGGACGACCCCCATTGCTATCGAAGCCAAAGGCTGGCGAGCCTCTCTACTTGTATTTAGCTGTGTCCAAGGAGGCTGTTAGTTCCGTGATGGTCAGAGAAGAGGAGGGGAATCAATTTCCAGTATATTACGTGAGCAAAGCCATGCTAGATGCGGAGACACGCTACCCAGATATGGAGAAACTTGCCCTCTCACTACTCACCGCTTCTCGCAAACTTCGTCCCTACTTTTAGGCACACTCCATACACGTGCTCACCAACTTTTCCATGAGACAAGTGTTGCAAAAACCAGATGTATCTGGGAGATTACTGAAATGGGCAATAGAAATCAGCCAGTTTGACATACACTACGCGCCTCGGACTGCGGTAAAAGGCCAAGCTTTGGCTGACTTCGTAGTCGAATTCACACACCCACCGGAGGTCGAAATGGTTGATAACACAGATGATAGCCAGGAGTGGAAATTATTTGTTGATGGGTCCTCGGCTAAGGAGCGATCCGGGGCGGGCATATTACTAATAAGCCCAGAGGGGTTTAAACTACATAGCGCAATCCGCTTTGAGTTCAAATCCTCGAACAACGTTGCTGAATACAAGGCATTGTTAGCTGGGTTAAGACTTGCCAAAGCTTTGAAGATCAAGTCCATAGTGGCGAACAGCGATTCGCAGCTCGTTGTAAATCAATTCAATGGGCAATTTTCTGCCAAAGAACCCTCTATGATCGCTTACTTGAAGAAAGTAAGAGATCTGGCGGTACACTTTGAAGAAATGGAATTGCAGCACATTCCCAGAACAAAAAATTCCAATGCTGATACTCTGTCCAAACTAGCAAGCAGCAGTGATACAGAGCTATATAAACTGATCCCGGTTGAGCGCATGTTGACCTCTTCTATTGAGCCAGGACCAGAGATTTTGACAGTAGAGGAAGAGAGATCCTGGATGAATTCGTTGATTGCATATTTGAGGCACCAAACAGTGCCAAACGAGCCGGAAGTAGCTCAGAAATTGCAAAGGGTAGATGAGCTCCCACAAGTGCTATGGGCGCTTCGCACCACTTCTCACACCGCAACTGGTGAAACACCGTTCTCATTGGCATATGGCGCCGAGGCGGTATGTCCCGTTGAAATTGGGGTCCCTTCACTTCGACAAACTCATTACAACGAAGTGAGAAACGAAGAAGCACAAAGGGCCGGTTTGGATTTCCTCATGGAGAAACGGAACGATTCTCAAGTGGTGATGGCCAGATACTAGGAAAAGATGGCTCGATACTACAATAAAAGGGTAAAAGGGCGACACTTTAATATTGGGGACCTAGTCCTAAAAAAGGTTCTTCCTTCAACTCAAGAACCAGGAGTAGGGACTTTGGGTCCTAACTGGGAAGGCCCTTACAGGATCACGACCGAGGTGGTACCTGGTACCTACATAATTGAAGATTTATCCGGGGTACCTTTGTGTAATCCTTGGAACACAGATCACCTTCGTCGCTATTTTCAATAAGTCAAATTCCACTTCAATGAGGTACAGCATTGTCACATGGTTGTATGAAATCGCTAGTAAATTATGATGAGGATTGCACCAAATACTAATTACCCATGTGTATTCGCCATGCATGAAGTTTATTACAAACAAGGGACTCTTATAAGCCTACACTACGGCCGTTACATAAGAAATCGAATGTGTTAGCACCGCAAAGATCTTAGTGCAACCAAAACTGCATACACAGACTTTACAAAGTGTGACTTATGTATGTTTAAATGTTTGTCGAAATCAGATCTCGTTGGTAAACATAAATGTCTCGAACCACTCAGATACCCATTAAACATGCAATACGCGATACGTTTGAGAGGCATTTTCTAAAGGCATTTACATTTTGGAAACACTCGAATTCAACCAAATGTCGTCATATAAAAAAAAAATTTGGTCAAGATCAGATCCAACTAGCAAGCGTGAACGCGTTAAGCTCGCTAGATCTGAGGGACTACACATCTACAAACACTTATAATTTCCCACATTATCATCATACAATCACGAAGCATTCACTTAAACAGTTTTGAAACGTCACTGCGGCGAAATCATAGAAAATTGTTCCATTCGTAAGAATGAGAGATTTACAAATCAAGTAAAAGTTGCATTTACAGTATCAGGTGCCGGGGCACTTACAAAAACTAAAAACTAAACTAACTAAAAACAAGGCAAAAATGGAAGAGGGTCATTGTGGGGGAACGCCTTCTGGAGGGCCCTTGCTGGATGCACCTAAAGGACCTCCAGGAGCATCTTGGGGCTCAGGGTAGAATGCTTCAATGGAGGACAAGTCCAAGGTAGGAAAAGCCTCCTTTATGTCCCCCAAGGCCATCCTGGCCCCTAAGTTCCCAAACACCCGCTGCATAGCCTCGTACTCCGGGGTCTCCTCAAAAGTATCCTTGAAGTTCTGAACTGCTTTCGACACTTCTATGTCCAGAACCTCCTTCACCCTGGCCTCTATGGTACGCTCCAAAGCCTCGGCAACTCTGGAGTCAATATGCTTCTCCAGGGAAGTGTAATCTTCCTCAACCTTCTTCCTAGCCTCCAGCTCCCTCTCCAGTTTCTCATTGACTGCCGCCACCTCAGTTTCCAGCTTCAACTTGGCTGCGTTAGCGACGACCAGGGCCTCAGAGGTGATAGATTGTGCGCGGTTGGAGTCGTCCAGTTTCTTGCACAAGACCGCCACGTCTGACTCGGAGGCCCGGAGGTCATGCTTCAGTTTATCATTTTCGTCCTGGAGGCGCTTCGCATTAACCCTTTCTTCTGAAGAAGATTTACGGGCTATGGATAGCTGGTCCTTGAGGTCGTTGATCTCCTTGAGCATATTGTCCACGTGCCGGAGAGCAGTCTCAGCATTCTTTTTGTCCCTCTGCGCCTCATCCACGGACGACTCCACCTCGTCAATAAGGGCCAATGCCCTGGCGTTCATGGCCTTGGCGGCGATCAACTTCCGGGACGGACTAACGCTGGAGGAGAAAGCAGACCAGCCCTCTGTCTAAAACTGTTCAGTAATAAAGGCGGCTCGAGCTGGAGGGGAGCTGGGAGAGTCAAATAGTGAAGGGCTGAAGGTGACATCCCTGGGGAGAATGCTGGTTTTGATGTGTATGAGCTCCTCTGCTCCCTCCGGTGTCATTTCATAGACCAAGCCCGGAATGGACACAGAGGGCTCATCCTCCAGGTCTTCAATCATGGGAGGCGGAGGTGCAGAGATGGATTCCTTGCCCTTACCTCTTCTGAGTCTCTTTAGGGGGGCAGGCTCCTCCTCAGGAGCATGTTCAAATATGTCCTCGGATAAAGGAGGCGGCACTGAGACATCCTTAGCCTCCCTGTCTCTTTTGGATCCGCCCCTGTCAAACCTTTTCCCTTTCCCCTTCGGAAGGACTCCCTTAGGGTCGGCCTACTTTTCTGTGTTAGGCTTCTGAGGGCCCACAGGCAGCAAAGTAGGCTGTGGCATTAGGGCTGGAAGAGGGCCCTGAAGTTGAGCAGCAGACCTCTCAGACGTTTCCTTCGCCACCCCAACTTGCAAGTTGGCCAGGACCGCTTTCTGTTTTCTCTCGATTTCACTGCCATGGCGAAGAGCAGGGGGAATCTTAGTAGCCATGAGACCCTTCAGAGAGATCTTCGGAAAATCCTTAGAACCTAGCAAAAAAAAAAAAAAAGGAAAATAAAGCTGCAAGCAGAGAAAAGGGGCGTAGGATGAAACAGTAATAAGGAAGCGAACTTACCCATAGCTCGCATAAGACCGTGCTTCACAAACAGCTTGTTTTGCTGAATGACCCATTGGAAGGTGCCCCTATAAGCGAACAAGCGCCTCACTGCCGCTAGGTCTGCGTCGGGGAGGAGGTGAGCAAAAGTATCCCCTGTCACAAATCGTAAACGTGTTTAAAAAAAAAAAAAACCAGCAAAGAAAGGTGACTTGAAAATAAAAACAAGTGACACATGACATTTAAGGACACTAAAGCAAACACACGACTCACTAGGAAGGGAAAAGTTCGGGGAACTAAAATTTCTGGACAAGGGTCCACAGGAGAACTCTGCCACTCCCCAGTTACCTAGAACCATTGATTCCTCCAGTTCTTTATAAAGGTCGGCTGGCCAGTAATGGCAGGAGGATAGGAGCCCCTAGGGGACAAATAATACCAGTCTTTCACGTCGGCTCTCACGTCCCTCTCCCTTCTCACTGACTTCTTCAGAGTGTACAAAGTATGTATAATGTATAGGGAGATAGGATGGTCGGGGTTGACCTCCTGTCACACTAGCCAAGTGCCCACGGCCTGGGTCCAGAAGTTAGGTGCCAACTGGTAGGGACACAAGTTGTAGCTCCTAAGCAGGGCCCTGAAGAAGGGGTGCAGGGGCAACCTCATACCGCAGGACAAAGCATCGTAACAGATGGCCGCTTGGCCTGGAGGAGGACTGCATGGTCGGAGGAAGGCGTAGGATGCACCAAATGGATCCCTTCTGGCATTCTGAATTTCGCCGAGGCCCCAACTAAATCGACTCCTCGGATTTCAGTAGTGACCTCACTGCTCTCCCGCAAATCTGAGTTTGGGTCAGGATCCACATGATATCCTGATGTTTTGTTTACCAGGTCCACCCAACCTTCGACCTGGGCTATCTCCTCCTTTGAGAGCCCCAACTCCTCTCTATGCACCCGGAAAGGGGCCCTGGTGCCCAAATCAAGATTCTATGGGCCAGAAGAAGAACCCGTTGATCCCTCTCTCCCCCTGTCTCTATCACGCTTGCTTCGGACTTCTCTTAGCGCAGATTCCTCTTCAGACGACAGATGGGCCATGTAGTTCTGGTTTCTTTCTTCTTCGCTGTCAGAATCACTCAAATAGATTATGCCACTATTTTTCCTATTTCTCCTCTTAATCTGCTCCCTAAAGAAGCGGGAACTAAAAACCGACAGAGAGATGGGACAGAAGCCTTTGACGGGAACCGCCATTGCTAGCATCTCCTGTGAACCCATTCCCCCAACTCTTTCCATTTTTCTTTTGTTTTAAGAGTGGGTCAGACTCAATGAAAGGAAAGCAAGGTGCAAAAGCGAAAATTTTCAAACCCAAAAAAAAAAAAAACTAAAAATAGAGGAATCTCGCATATACAGAGACCAAGGAGTTTACCTTCAAAGAACGGACGCTTGAAATTGTGCGCTTGGAACGAGGAACTCGCCAATAAAAACTGTGGAGCGTTAAGGACGGGTGATGGATGGAGAACCCTTGAAGAAAAGACTCAAAACTCGCAAGGGAAGAAAGCAGTACAACTTTTCGCAAGAGTGTTGCTGCTGAAGGAAAGAAAAATTTGGAGGAAATGGCAAAGGAGAAATAACGGAATGAAGAAGGGTTTATATAGATCCCAATGATCTGGATTCCTCGATTTTTGTGAACTGTATGATTAATGTAATTAACCCATGTTTCTTGGGAAATAAGTTAATCAGAGCGCCAGCCGTCAAAAGGGAGGCATAAGACCCTTCAGTTGCCAAAGTGTCTCCCACGCACGATGGCGTGTCCTCCTCCATACTCATCATTGTTCTGGAAAATGGACACCAGTAGCCCCTTTGTATTAAATGCTCTACCAAAGAGACGCGCTCGTGCAATCCCATTCCTAGTAGGAGAAAAAATCCGAAGTAGAAGGTCGTCTATAACGAGGATCCAAAACCCCCCAATAAGGAAGGTCATCCTAAGCGTCAGATCTACAACATCATACGAAAGCCACCATAGCAAAATTAGTGCCTTGGATGTACAGCAAATCCTCCACGACCATGAATGATCGCTTCGGATTTGAGGGACTAGTGTTGAATCTAAGCCCCAAAGAAAGGTACGGCGGTCCACCAGCAAGGGCCCAACTAAGGCCCAATGAACCTTGACCCATAGCTAAGATTCGTAATATCACATTGGGACCAAATCCGAGGTGGTTTGCCAAGCAAGCCTTTCTAGCCGAACTGGTTTACTCGTAGCCGATGTACTTTATGGCATAGTCGGGGCACTTTACGGCGCTGACCAGCAGAGAGATGGAGTCAGTGATGGGACATTGCCTTTACCAAGATGTGACAAGCGCCCATCCCCTACGAGATGTAGCAATGATTACAGCCAAAAAACAAGTTTGTCACGTCCAAGAGCTAGGGTAGAGACAAGTGTAAAATATGTCACGTGTCAGGATCTAATACGACAAGTTCCTTTATAAATAAAACACGATTGTCTCCAAGGAAGGGGTTAGCATCCTTACTCTGAAAAATAAAAAGATCTCTCACTCCTTTTTCTCTCTTCCACACATTTATATATTTCCCGCACCCAGTTTATATTTGCGAAAAATGAGTACTGACTTAGGCATTAGAGTGCAAACGGGAGCCACCTCGGCCCCCTTTGCAAACTGATTGTTTGTCCTAGTGCGCAAGAGATCTACGTGTTCAAGAGGGAGGAGCTGAGACGTGTTGGTCAAAGGTCCAGCCGGATTTTGTGGTCAACAGCGCCAATTACCAAAAAATATATATATATAATTTGATTAAAATACTTAAGTTTTACTTTATTTTTCATGGAAAATAATATCAATCAAATAACAAAATTTGAAAAATTTCTCACTTACTCAACTTAAAAAATTAAACTAATCAAATACATTAAACTTCTAATTCTGAGGAAAATAAATTATCAGTAATTCATTTCCTTTTCATCCTAATTCCACGTTGGCTATCAAACCGGCCCTAAGTTCAACGACTATCAATTTAACTCCCCCAAATTTGTCGTTGAGATCAATGTTGTCAAACCTGACCCGCTCCAACCGAGTCGACCCGAAAACTCGCGACCTGACCCAAAAATCGGATCGGGTCCGGTCATATTAAAAACCCGATTGGATCAAATCCGGTCAACGACCCGGGTTGACCCGGGAAACCCGATCGACCCAGACCAGGGTTGACTCGGGTTTTATATATTTTTAATTTTTTTTTATTTTTTTTAATTTTTTTGATTTTTTAAATATTTTTTAAATATTAATTAATGCTCGGGTCGATTCCTGGTTGACCCTCCAACCCTTGACACAATCTCTCGATCGGGTCAATGCTCGTTCCGGTTCTGAAAACATTGGTTGAGATACAAAAGCCTCGAGATAAACAATAGAAATAGTTAAGAAAATTGGAGTGTGTTTGATATTATTTAAAAAGAGTTTTTTTGAAATGAATAATAATTTTTAGGAGAATAGATGATTGAAATTTTGTTTGAAAAGTCAAATATTGTGGCTTGACATTTAATGAATGATTAAGATTGAATGAATACTACAGAAAAAAAATTAATGAATATATCAAACTAAGGTTGAAATAAAATAAAGTCTAAATTAATATTAGATTACTTAAAAGACAAAATAAAATACAATATCCAACAACCGCGGTACCGACACAGTCCCATATGTAATCGAACCTCAGATTCATCAGTTGCCAGAGTTATGGCGATCAATTTCAAAACTCCACCTTCTCCGGAAAACCTAACAAGGTTTATGATTAGATTCTCAATATGCCCACCACAATTACCTATATCTCAATTCACTATATTCTTCCTCCTCATTTTTTCCGGCACCGCCTGCTCGGCTTCCCAAATTCCATACTCCCCACAGTGCAACAAAGTCGTTCCGGAGCCACCCAAATCCTTGGACTCAGACCCAAATACCCCACTCCATGGATCAAAATTCCTCACTCTCCGCAATGCGCATTTTGATTACACGGAGGAAAACGGTCAGAAGGGAAATTTTCTAAATCTGCAAAGGTCTCTCTTTTTGTTAACCCACAAAGTTTACAGAACCCAGACCGACGGGGTATTCAAAATCGATGCGTCCTTGCGTCTAACGGGTGTTCCGGGTCAGGGGTATTTTGGAAATTTTACGCGCCGCGAGTTGCGGCTTGTGCATTACCGGCCTCCTAGGGTTCCGTTGGCGCCGAAGAACGCATTTCATGTGCTGGGGTTTCTGATGACTGGATATTGGGATTCGAGCTCTGGGAAGGTGTGTATGGTTGGCTCAGGTTTGGGCAAACTAAGATCTGTTCGTTCTGTTTTAAAGCTAGACTATCCTGATTCTTCCAGTATTTTTAGTAGTTTAGTTAATGGTACGTTGGAAAGTTCGGATGTAAATGATAATTATTTAAACCTCAAGCAGGTAAAGATACTAGGCGTGAACTTGAGGAACTATAATTATGAGCTGATTGATAAAGAAGTTAAAAATAATGGTTTTTCTGTTTCTTATGATTTGGCTAATGCTTCGCTAGGCGTAGAGGACTTGGGACTAACTATGTGTCAATTTATTAGATCAGCCGGAGTTCTTGAATTGGATTATTTGAGTGACTGCAGTAGGGTGAATTGTGATTTTCTTGGAGGAGGCAATGGTAAGTCTATGCCGAGGGTGATGAATTTTAATGAGATTGAATGTACGGGGGATGGGAGAGTTAGATATTTGTTAGGTTTTGGGGATCTTGTGTATAATGGGTATCAGTTGCCTTTTCAGCCGAATATGACTTTGGTTAATGAGGGAAAATGGAATGCGGAGAAGAAGAGGCTTGACATGGTTGGCTGTCGCATTTTGAGTGATTCTGGTTATAGTTCGGTTGGAGAATGTGTGATTAGATTGAGCTTGAGATTCCCAGCAAGGTGGACGGTGAGGGAGAGGAGCACAGTAGTTGGGGAAATGTGGAGTAGTAGAAGTATTAACGAATCAGGTTATTTTGGTAGAGTGGCATTGGCAAATGGAAAAAATAAGAATTTAAGGGTTGCGCATTTGAAATATGAGTTTACAGAGATTGAGAATGCAACAAGATCGTGCAGAGATAGAATGGTGCAGAAGGTTAAGGGGGGGACGTACCCTGATGGGCAATCATCTGATATGAGATTTGATATGATAGTCAGAAATAAGAATATTAAAGAAGCATGGGGTTACTTGTCTCCAGTATATGTGGATGAAAGGTTTTATCGTGCATCTGTAGTGATCGGGAGGGAAGTTGAGTCCAGGTACCACGTGAGGCAAAACCATAGTAGCGTGATTAATGTCAGCTACGTGTTGAGCTTTGCGGCACCACTTGAATTCAAGCTCAGCAATGAATTTACGCAGGTCAAGTCGGTTGAAATTTCTGCTGAAGGGTTATATGATTCTCGAAGTGGACAACTTTGCATGGTTGGTTGTATGCAGAGCAAGTCCCCTACTGTTAAAGTTGGAAGAAACTATTCTTTAGATTGTGAAATTCTAGTTGAGATTCGGTATCCCTCGTTGAAAGGAAAGAATGGAGGTCTGGTGAAGGGAACCATCAAAAGCACACGAGTAAAATCTGACCCTTTTTACTTTGAACCTTTTCTTATTCTTTCACGTTCCATTTATGCAAAACAAGCCAAAGAATCCATATGGAGAATGGATCTGGAAATCACCATGGTGCTGATTTCCAATACACTTACATGCATCTTTGTAGGTTTCCAGTTATTTCACATCAAAAGACACCCAGATGCTCTTTCCTTCATTTCTGTCATGATGCTTTTTGTGCTTAGCCTAGCACACTTGATTCCATTGTTGTTGAATTTTGAAGCTCTTTTCATGGTGAGCCGCAACCGTGGCAACAGTCTGAATGTATACTTTGGTAGTGATGGATGGCTCGAATTGAACGAAGTACTAGTGAGGATAATAACCATGCTAGCTTTCTTGTTGGAATTGCGTCTTCTCCAACTCGCCTGGTCGTCAAGATCCAGCAATGAAAGTCAGACATCCCTATGGAGATCTGATAAAAAAGTTCTGTATTTATCTTTACCTATGTACATTTTTGGTGGGTTGATTGCTTGGTTTGCCCACCTGTTAAGGAAGTCTTACCCAAGGCCATTACTGAGGATCAGCCATGTTGGATATAAACAGCAGTCCTTATGGGGAGATCTCAAATCATATGCAGGGTTGATATTGGATGGCTTCTTGTTCCCGCAAATACTGTTCAATCTTTTCTGCGATGCCAAAGAGAAGGCTCTCACCCCTTTCTTTTACACTGGGACTACTATTGTTCGTTTATTGCCTCATATATACGACCTTTACAGGTCTCATAGTTCTACTTGGTCATTCAATTACATATACGCGAACCCAATAATGGACTACTTTTCGACTACTTGGGATATTGTTATATGTCTTGGGGGTTTGATATTTGTTGTCCTCATCTACTTGCAGCAAAGATTTGGTGGCTGTTGCTTTATTCCCAAGAGATATAGGCAGAGCTCTGCATATGAAAAAGTATCTGTCGTCACCACTGAGGTGACTGAATCATTTTGAAGTGACCTGGTTTTGGTGAATTTGAATTGGTCTCTTGGGCTGATAATTTGTATTTTCTCACAAAACTTGTACTTCATATCTATCCAATTTCCTTTTTTCAGAGGTTTTTTGCATCTTGATGATGATTTTGGGCTTAATTGTTTGTAATGGCACTAGAATTGAGATAAGAAGTTGAAGATCAAACCAAAATGTGCAACTGTGAAGAATTTTTAATGAATGGATTGATCATCTCCTCTTCCATATTCTCAACATTTGACTTGTTTATTGTCCATAAAACGATTTGCTATGAACATTCTCGTATGGTATTACAGGATTCAGGCTAATCACATGTAATATACTATGTAATACAGCATATTTCCCTCCTATCTTAAAAGAGGGGAAAGATTGCAGTATTCACATTTTGTCCCCATCGGTTTCACACCTGAAAAATAAAGAATCTCTCACCATAATCTCCTTCAAATTTTGATTCAAGTTCCTCCCCTTTGATGGGTTTGTACTGGGGCATGCTTCTTGAAATAGGTGATTACCTTTTTTACACTTTGATTTGGTTTAGTCTCCTGTTTTCATTTGTTCTGTTGTTTTGGGTATCTGAAATCTGTTTAGACCTTTAAGCAAGTTTTGAATCATTTGGGGGGGGGGGGGGGGGGGGGGCGGTTTTTTGTTGCAGCATGGAGTGAAAATTCATCGAGTGCTTGGAGAATTTAGAGTTGAATAATTACTTTGGTCTTTAGTTTTTTGTTGAGAATGGCTGACAAAATTTTGCCTATTCCAATTTAACCATGCAGAAAGTCTTGGATTGTGGAGTAAAGAAGAGCACAGGTGATAAAAGTCACACGTAATTGGTATAAGTTTTTTTATAAACATTAAATTATATTTTTTTAATCATCATTCATCACCAGCTTAAAATGATTAAAAAAAAAAAAAAGATTCAAATGTGTGTGATATCAAAACGTGTTTTATCAACATCCATTCGGTTATTTTATAATTTCAAATTATAATGGACATAATTTATCAAATCAATTTTTAACTACATACATTTTATCTCTCTAATTTTTAATTACACATCTCGCTTGGAAAATCCAAATAATATACATTATAAATCAAATTTTATTTATTTCAACCGCCAAACAAAGCCAAATGCTTATAATTACTCCCAAAATTGTTGTCCCTAATAACGTCACTTGAAAATCAAAGCTCGTGCATTGCACGAGCCATCAACTAGTATAATCTTAGAAGTAGATATATTGTAAGTTTTGTCTTCTATTCCTAAATTGTTATTTAGGATTCTCTGAATTCAAAAAGGTTGATATCTTATGGGAAGAGAGATCAGACGGTTCAAAATTTCCAAAGGGCTCTCCAGGTGAACATGTCAAAACACTGTGAAATGACTAAATTCTGGAGAATCCTGGTCGATAATCGGTTTCGAGTACGGAATATAATCGGTGGGGAGCACAATCATCCTAATGATATTCATGACATCAGTCAACTCTGTGGGATAGATGTTGCACAAAAATACTTTGTCGATGTGAGCTTTGAATATCATAAATCTAATCTCTTAAAATTATATTGCATTAACGCTAATAAATTCGACTGCAAAACAATTCTCGAGTCTTCTACTAGTATTATCAAAAGAATCTAGAAAGCAGGAGAGACAAACAATGCAATTACTGACGAAGGAAAGAGTAATACTATCCATACTCACACGGGTTGAGCTCCAGAAGAGCTCCAGAAGATGTGGCATCAACTCATTGGTTGGTGCAGACATGTTTTCCAGTAAGTGAGGATGAACAGAAATTCCTCCCCTCAAAATTATACAGTATGGAGCGAGAAAATATAAGAAGATAGATATTCACAGGTCAATCAATGCTGGATCTTTTTCCGGTAAGAACGCGAGAAATCTGGAGTCCCCGGCTGAACGCTTCATTAAAAAGTATTCTTGTCTGCATTTCTTGAAATCCAGGCATCCATGAGAGAAACGCCAAAGGAGTCATGACTATTAATCCGAAAACCATATCATACAGACGCGCCAAGGACACGACGGTCTCCCAAACCACAGACGACTGCAGGAAAGGCCTGAGCACCAGGGCAATTTGTATCATACCCCATCCGGTGGGGACGAATGCCAGTATACTTTTAATGAAGTCGAGAAAATCGAAATGGGTGAAGTGCAGAAGTAGAACAATCACAAGTACAGTCAAGACAATAACAAGAAACTGAACCAGCCTATAGTATATGTGCTCCTCTGTAGCATATATGTCCCGAGCATATGCTATAACTATATAAATAGCCACTGCCACAATTATGTAGATCCAAGACAGCAAGTAAACTGCAATACTTGTGTTACCACCTGTAACTTTCAAATGGTAAACGATTCCATATTGAAAAAAGAAGAAACGAAGATCTAAAATAATCTCCACAAGTTTTCCCCATATACCAGTTGTTCTCAAGTGCTCGTGTTCCTCGTACCACCACGTTTCCCAACTCTGCTCCGCTTTTACTAAAATTCCTCTATACCATATCCAGTTCATGAAATCATCCAAGTCGTACACAGTTTTCAGCCAGTCAAAGCCAGAAGGGTTGAACACAAAGGGTGACATAATCCATGACAGCACAAGGAACCAACTTGAGATGTTCATGGCAATGTAAACAAAGGTATTTGGAGATAGTGGACTTTCAGAAGCATAAACAATTAAAATAACTCCAAGTTCAATTGCCTTTACAAAATGGCTACGAGCGTATAACCTGTAATTTTCAGCAAAGCTCTTGTGCTGCACGACAAAACCGCGGCCAGGAGCTCGGTACTTGGCACCCCCATGAAGAATAGTTCGGCCAAAGAAATGCGCACGGGTTCCCATTGAGAAACTGTAAAAAATTGAAGCAAGCTGGAACTGCATTGTGATAAAATCCCAAACAGCTGGAAGGAACCCATGTTCCAGTGTGTTCTCCACAATCATTGGGAGGAAAGTGAAAACACCAATTTGGATGATGAACTGCTGATTCAAGATTGCACCAAGTGCTTCATTGTTGCTGGAATTAGCTCTGTTTCGGATATTTTCCTCTAATCCACTGAGGGCAAGATAGAAGCGTCCCCACAGAAATGCATAGACCATGATCACAACCATCATATTGTTGAAGAAGAGACCTACTGTAGTATAAAATACTGAAAGCATCCGAAAAAAGTCGAGTCTATGGCCCAACCTGTATATATCTCTACTCAAAACCTGCTCACCGTTGCCACTTGCAACTTTGGCCTCAAACATGGAGATCTGATTTAATCCAACATCCCGTCCCTTACCCACTTGTATGTATTCATGATGCGTCACGTTGCCTCCTCGCAACATACAATTGAACCCAGCATATATATCTTCACTTGTATTAATCACTCGCGAGGCCTTGCTGACGCCACCTCTAGTCAAAAACCAGAACCTATCAAAGACATCTGGATGACCATAGTGCATGCGGACCTTGAGCAGATTTGCTAAAACACGCTGCCCCAGAGTGACGAAACTCATCTCCTGAGCTGACATGAACCTAGCAAGTGATGACACAGAACCAGTAAATATATTTTCCCTCACTCCCAGAATGGTTGGCTTCCTGATACCATAAGTGGTTTTGAATTCCTCCAACAGATTCCGCATCTTGAGTGCTTCCTCAAAATAGTTGTCTTGGTTCATGTCAATAGTCTGAATAGCGTCACCACGAGTAAAGATTATCGCATGGTTCTGATTTTCAGGTTTACCCTCCCCGAGCCTCAGAGGGCCAGGCAACTTAATGCGATAGATTTCCACTTCTTTATTCAGTTGTTGATCATACTTCACTAGTACAGAGTAGTACTCCGCTTCCTCTCTTCCCAAGTAAATCTCATCAACATATGCAACTCGAAGGGCCTCATTGTTTTTCATCAAGTATAAGATCTCCTCAGCACGGGGATCACCCTTTTTCTTATGGACCCCATACATTTGGCAGGCGACTACACAAGTGTATTTCATCATAGCAGAACCAAACTCTTGTCCTTCTAAAAGCAAGCTCGCACTGCTACTTGCTTTGTTGTGATTACAAGAATTTGGCATACCCGAGCCTAGACCACTCAGGCTGCCATTCTGTTTCTGCGATCTAAGTGATGCAATTTGTCGTGATCCTTGTCTTATGTCCGTCCCTGATGCAGATTCAAGAAAGGAAAGCATCTTAAGAGCCCTGTAGTAATACATCATCCCTCTTATGGTACGAGACAGTGTTTGGCCTCTGTATGACGCCCAGAGTCTGAGATCCCTAGCTTTGGTGTTCCAGATCTCATTGTCATCTTGCATGCCTTCCCTGCGCATTCGCTCCATAAAGTTTTCCCACTCGTCTTCATAAATTTTCTGCAGATAAAACAAGGTAGAAACACCATCTTCGATAGGACTTCTAAGCATTTCTTTTCCATACAAAACTTCTTCATCAAAGTAAGGAGTCAAGACACTGAAAGCCATGGTTTTGTCAACTTGGGGAGCACGAGGCATGTTCATAAATACTGAATTGCCAAAGAAAGCAATCCGTCGTCTTGCCTCTATATTTTTTGGGACGTTGTGCATTGAATCTCGAGAAGTAAGCAGAGTGTGCAAACGCCGCAGCTGCCTGTAGAAGAATGCATCTTCAGCATCAGGTAATTGAATTGCATTTTCAAAAAGCAGCCCGGCATCACTACTTGGATTAGGAGGTGCTAAACCGTCCTCCCTCAACTGAGCCATGGACTTCTTCACCTTTGGAAGCTCCCGAACAGAAAATTCGTATAAGGCCTGCAATATGTTCACCACCCTACTCATGTCTTTCTCAGGCATGAGAAGAAGCTCAATAAGAGATATCAACTGTTCATGAATCTGAGGTAAAACCGTCGTCTTATAGCCCGCTGTGAACTTCTCAAATCGAAGATAATCATCGACCTCCATGAAAAATTTTGTGGCGATTGAATGCTCGTCTGTACCATATTTAATTATCTCAATAAGCAAGTATTTGATGCTATCGTAAGATTCAATAACCGCACACCGCCTATACTCATTCTTGCAAATCCGTAACCACATCCCCCGATCAGGTACATCTGCTAGTTCTCTCGCCTGGCTCAAAGCGAGCAGCAACTCATTGCAGAGTAGAAAACATGGCCAACGTATAACTCTGATATCCCAACAGTTAGGTGGAAGTTCCATTAGCTCCAATTCTTGATCACTTATGAGATCTTCTTCCCTCATAGCTATGATTATCTCATTCCATATCAATGCAAACCTGGTTGCTTCAACCTGACTTGATTCAATCTTCCTGTATGGTTGTCCAAGGCCATATCGGAGTTTAACCCGGTGAATAGCATCGCGTAGCTTGTGCACAACTGTTGCCTCAGAACTAAGAGCATGATCCTCTGGCATCAGATTGAACTGCAATGCACTTGCAAAGAACTGGAATCTAAGTCTTAGCTGTTTAATATTTCGAATCTCGCCTATATGCGAGAACAATCCAATTGCCGAGCCAGCAAGAGAGGAAAACACTGTATACCAGATTTGCATATCCACTAGATATATCAACACAACTGGAAGCCACAACATTACTACTGCCATTCTGTTGGTGCTAGTGAAGAATTCATGCCACCTGTACTTTACACCCCTGAGATTCAAGAGAGCTCTTGTTGGGCCAACAAGAGGTTTGATTTGAAGAAAGTAACTGAACAAGAATTTTGAAGCCAACACTGCAAACCAGAAGACAGTGTACCTCACATTGTCAACAAGACCCTCCCTGACTCCTCTGCCCACAAATATTCTGGTGTGAAACCACCATGTTAATATATATACAAGACTCCAATCTGCTCCTTCAATAACATTGCGAATCCAGGGAAGAATGAAGAGTACCAGAGCAAGTAACTCTGGGATGACAAACACTAAAGCGGCCTCAAGGAATGTGAGAATTCTTTGGTTTGCTTCATATGACCACATCTCATCAGAATTCTTCTGGCTCCAAATCCTTTCATAGAACACCCCAAACATGACAGTCCAAATAAGGGCAACCATAGTTTTCAAAACCATCCTCACACCAAGCAATTTTGTGTCCCTTGATATCAAACTATACTGAGTCCCAACATCAAGAATTGATTGAACCAACCTTAAACCAGCCCAGGTTACAAAAATTGTAAGCATCTGCACTTGCACATCTCTAGTCTCCAATGCCTGCCATGGATAATCAGTCCCCTCCCATGCAACAATAGTAGCAGCCTGAAAAAACAATAACAACACCACCCACAGCCTATCAAAGCTCCGGAATACATTCCAAAATGTCCGCTGCTCCACGAACCCTGTCTTTCCCACCCTCTTATCTGCAGTGTAGAAAAATTTACTGCGAAGGTTAATAGGCCATTTTATCCTCTGAAAACACCTCCTACTCCAAAAGTACTCATTTATATCATCATAGTTTCTCCAAGCTGAATGTGGGGCAGTCCCATTCCTACTCCTCGCAACCTCGTCCTTCATTGTTGCATAAAATGGTGTAACAACGTTATTCAAGAAACCAAATTGACCACGTGTGGAGGGAACAAAAAGTTGCCAAGTATTTGCATCGATGTGATCATCAAGAATGTGATTGAGTTCCATTGCCATGTGATGATATATATAACACAAACATTCGGGGGCAAATCGCAGATTTGCGGCTTCACCCCATATCAATAAATAGAGACATACATAGAGGAGTTCATTACGCTGGAAGTTGTGGTCGTGGCGTTTTGGAAGCCGAATTTGAGACCTTTTCCCTAAGTATGAGCACCAGGAAGTGTAATTCTTCAGAAGCTTTTGCAGGAAGCGGTGAAGAACGCCGGGGTCGAGGTGGTCCGGGGAGGCGGGCGGAGGCTGGAGGCGCATTTGAGAGTTGGCCAGCTGCAGCACCAAATGCTCTCTCTGGTTCTTGACGTTGTCTTCCTGGAACCCGAAGAAGAGCCCCAGCCAGTCCAGAAGGTCCATGTTGTCGTGCCATTGTGTAAATGACGGTTTCCGAAGGTCCCCAGCAGCGAGTATGGCTGAGATGGCGGCGCATACCTCTGGGTACCGACTGGAAGGGTGGTCTATCAAAAGGTTGTGGATTGGAATTATGTTGAATGGCGGAGGCGTTTGCGAATCACGACCCCGCGGGGGCAGCCGGCGTTGCATGGGACTCATGGCATCTGCCTTTTGAAATAATTCCAATTTATGGGTTCTTCTGAAAATTCTGGTATCTTCAACTTCTAAAACTCACAAACATTAATCGCACATTTCAAGAGTTCCCCCGCAACTGACACCTCACTCTAGATATATATATATAATAATAATAATAATTAATATCCGCATCTACCTGTATCTAATGTGATTGTATACAGTGTAGTGGAATGAATAATGGAGCTTTAGATGGAGTGTAGTGTGGAGAACATTGAGCTTTTTGATTGATATACTCGGTTGTTGAACTTAATCATTCGCTCTGGTGCACCAGACGGGGGGCCCACCTGTAGGTGTGAACCAGAGCAGAAGTCTGTATCATATATGTTATACGTTAAGAGGAATTCCCCTTGTAGCCACCCCCTCTACAGTGAGGGGGCCACTGTAAAACTCCCCTGTACGGGAGCACGACTCATTCGTTAAACTTTTCGTCAATTTACTCCTTGTAACGTATATCTAGCATTTCTGAGAAACAAAAAGAGCCATTTTGGCCAACGTGGGTTTTTGCACCAGGAGAGATTACAGTTACAGGTGGGGAAGAAGGAGGGTAGACGAGAGTCATCCTATTTTACCATACCGAGTGTCATCCCTCATGGGAGTGGGGTTACTCATTATGAGGTCGGTCTCACATCCACTCATGTGAGAGTGAACATCCAGTGTGATAAAATGAGATAAGTAAAATAGCATAATTCGTGTAGACGAATATTGATGCGTGAAAAGAGGGTCTCTTACCTATCTGTTGCATGATCAAAATATTATGGTTTAACTTAAGACAAAATGAAAGTACAGTTTTACACGTGCAAGGCATTATCCGTTTGTCCAAACAGATGCATCAATTTTTGTCTTTAAGGTTTTATGTCAACTTGTAATGTGAAGATAAAGATGTCTCAACTTGGAATAAAAAAATTAGCCCTGATGTAGCTGTATCGTGTGAGGGGATCGATTATCAAATAATTGGTCAATTGGTTTTAACCACTTTCACATAATTAGATTTAGGGCCAGGTGAAAGCAAGGGGTGTATGGACGAGGAGGAGCCCCAATAATTATCGCTAGGACCTTACTACGTGTACTAACAAAATGTACTAACAGTTATACTAACGGTTAAAAGAAGAAAAAAAATTGAATGTTCAATTACTATATTATCCTTCTAGTTATAATTCTTTTAGTTTTCTGATGTTATGTCTATATCTCTAAATTTATTGTTTACATAAAATGCGTAATATATACTATTATATGTTAAACTCTTTTCTTCAATAATTATATTTAATTCTTCAATTTTTTTTCCTCTAGATCACTAATTATTCTTCCTTTATTTACTATAATTCTAGTAAATTGTGAAAAATCTGTGAATGAGGGTTCTTTTATTGCGTAGTCTAATAAATCATAAAATCTTCCTAAATCTTCTCTTATAATTTCTAATTGTTTAATTGTTTCTTCTCTTAAATACTTAAAGTCGTTTACTTTTGAAGGATTTAGTTCTATTAAATGTTCTGAATACTATTTAAATTTAAGCTATTAATTCAAATCCTCTTCCAATAGTTAATTATAGGAATAGTAAAAACAAATTTTCAACATATGTAAAAACATGCAAGAGATATCATAAGCAAAATGATAAATTTAAGACTATGATAACAGTACTTGAATAATATCAATAAAAAAAGACGATATATAATCCACCATAAATAATCAATAATACTTCTTTCTATCTATGGGTCCATCACGCTTCTTTGTAAATCTGATTTTAAAAGATTTTTGACCAAATACTCTTCAGTTATTTATCTAAGTATTTGTAGCGATCAAGATTTTTACGCAAATTAATAATTATTTTAATATTTAGAAAATTGTGTCGCTACTATTTCACCCATTGTTTTGAAGTTAACGCCGCGACGGATTCGTCTAGCCAAGTCAAGAAATATCGAATTTGTTCGATTTTAAATTAAAATCCGAATTTCTAAAATTATGTTATTTTAATATTATTTTCAAAATCATTTTTGAATTCCAAATTTATTAAAATATCCCAATGATCCTTATCAAATTATTTCAAGTCTAAATACGAAATCCAATTTTATCTCAAAATTTACTTACTTCTCAAATGTATTTTTTCAGTCCAAAATATATCTGTTTTAAATACATTTCTTAATCAAAGTTAGTCCAATATTTATCATAATCAAAAATTTATCTAACCTACATTTCCACCCACGATTTTTCCTCTATTCTAATGATTCCCATGTTCCCTATTAACCATTTTCTTTTCTTTCTTTTTCTTTTCAAGTCATATGCCTCCTCTCTTTATACATCACCCCACAACCCTGAATGGTTGTGAATCTTTATCATCATCACTGACCAACCCCACAACCCTGCACCTTTTTCCTTTATCGCCGAAAGTCATCTTCCTCCTCCCCTTTTATAGTCCAGCCCACACTTCTCCCCTGTCTCTCCAATTCAACATCCATTTCACAACCCATCTTCATCATCCCATCACCAGCACCAGCGAACCACCAGCAGCTCCATTACCAACCTCCAATATCGATCACACAATAGCCACCATCACAGTTCACTACCCTCAATCACCATCACACAACTCAGTCACACCTCCAAGAAATCAATTCACAGCCAATTCATAAAGCCACGGTCAACCAGCACTCCTCAATCCAGCCATCGCCAACCGTCTGCAACCACAGTTCAACCTCAACCATAGCCATGAACTTCCATCATCATCACCCCAATTCCAAAATCGATCTCAACACACTCACTGCAATCACCTACAATCTGACACTACTGCCACCTCCAACTCCCCACCTCCACGATCGGACAACAAACCATCACCGCACAAATCCATCACCATCACTGTTCAATCCCAACCCAAAACCTGCAGCTGCCCTTCGTTCCCAAGAACCGCCACTCGAAGCCGTAACTGCCCAACTCCCATATTCACATCATATTCAAACCCAATAATAAGTGAACCCAGAACCTTACCTCGACCCATCTCTGGCCTGATTTCCGCCGGTTGTATCACCGGTTCTTCGCAGTCCAAATCACGATTCAAGCCTAGGTTTTCGCCCCAAACTCGTACCAAATCTACCAAGACCTAAACCCAACTTGATCGCCACTCACCGCCACCTTGCTACCGGTGTTGCGTCGATTTTAGACACAAGTTGAGAGAGAGAGACCTCAGATCGCCCGTCTCTCACTTTTCTCTCTCCTTGCCCGACTTTCAGACTTGAAATAAGAGAGTAAAGTTTTATTTAATATATTTGATTTTCGGAAATTTGCACTTTGGTCCCTGAAGTTTCAAAGGCTTTCAAATCAGTCCCCAAGTTTTAAAAAGGTTTTATTTCAGTCCTTTCAGCTTTTAAACTTATCATTTCAGTCCTTGCTGATTTACTTTATTTGATTTTAAGCCCAAGTTTCAAAGTATTCATTTTTAATCCCTCAAATTTCAAAATATCTATTTTAGTCCCTGAACTTTCAAAAGTATTCATTTTAGTCCCTCAACTTTCAAAACATCAATTTTAGTCCTCAAATTATAATTTATCATTTTGAACTATATATTCGATAGACTAAAGTGACTTATTGGCTAAGACGAAGCGTACGGAGAATTTAAAGAAATTGAAGTCATTCCCGCTCAACTTTGCACTCGTCGGATTTGAGGTAGACTCGCACTTATTAATTGATTTAAGTTATGATTTCATATGAATGTCATGTGACTTGTGAAAGTCAATTTTTAAGAAAAGCAAGTATGTTTTTATGAAAGGTAAATATACCTTATGTTGTTATGAAAAGTAAGTATGTTTTTATGAAAAGAAAATATACTTTATGTTTTTACGAAAAGTAAGTATACCCTATGCTTCACGAAAATGTTTTTTTGGATCATTGCTATGAAATCAATCTACCAAGATTGTTTTGGGTCCCATATGATAAGTTATGATATGTTAAGGGGACCGGAGTTTTAGTAGCGCTACACATAAGAATTCTTGCCACGAAGTTCGGTAACATTCTTGTGTCTCCTATGTTTATGAGGATTTGCCACGAAGTTCGGTAAAATTCCTGTGTTTCCATATGTTTATGAGGATTTACCACCTAAGTTCGGTAAAATTCCTGTCGCATATGTTTATGAGGATTTCGATCCTATCTTATGTTATGATGCAATTGATCCCTATGAATTTCAAAAATTATGCTTGGTATACTTACTGTGATTTTACTGTTATTATGATTTTACTGCATAAGAATTCTTGCCACCTAAGTTCGGTAAAGTTCTTGTATGTTTATGAGGATTTAAATCCTATCTTATGTTATGCTTTCAAAAGAAATTATGCTTGGCATAATTAAAATGTTTTTATAAGTATATGGTTTTCAAAGAGATGTTTTCAAAGAGCTGTTTTCAAAGAGCTGTTTTCAAAGAGATGTTTTCAAAGAGATGTTTTCAAAGAGCTGTTTTCAAAGAGCTGTTTTCAAAGAGCTGTTTTCAAAGAACTATTTTCAAAGAGATGTTTTCAAAGAGCCTATTATTTTCACAATATGTCTCGTGCTGTAATGCACAATATGAGTTTTATCAAGAGCAATTTTATAAAGAAGCTCTATCAATGGCCGTTTTATAAAGAGCCGGGATTTGTGTGTTTAATCATCTTATAAATTAAATTAATTTGCGATGAGTCTACTGAGTATTTCCCCCATGAAATACTCACCCTACTTTTTAACAGTTTTGCAGATTTCGGAGACGGTGGCGAGTGATGAATGATGGTGGCAATAATCGTTAAACGGTTGAAAGTTTGACGTTAATGATTTCCGTATTTTTCCAAACAATCGAATAATTTAGAGAAGTTCATTTATTTGAGAAATTATGACATTGTCAATTTCTTTACAAAATTAATGGTTCGATTTACTATTTCAAATGGTTTCATAAATGTTTCAATTTTATCGGCCATTACAGTATATTTAATGTTGCCAAAAATGAATTTCAATTATTTCTTCCGCAAAAAAATATTATTCGAAAAATTTAGACAGAAAATGACGTAGTGAATCGGGTATACGGAACTCGGGGCGCTACAGTATTAAACATATCTTCATAGAAGATCGTTGCTGCTCAAAAGACTTACACATTAAAGGATGCTCGAAAGACTTACTCCAACACTTTCTGTTTAATACTTAAACAAACACTTCAAAGAGGTTCGGCACAATCCAGTTTCGTTTCCTACCTCTGGATGTATTCTTTTAACAAAAGTTTTATAAAGAATAAACTTATGGACTCATAAATAAATAGAGTATTACTAACTATTTTATGGCTTCATATATATCTATGTGAAGTTTAGTTACTCATACCTTCTGCTAACTGTTTCTGGATTGGTTTGATGAAAGAAAATTTTGAACTAGGAATGAAAAGAAAGACAATAGATAGAGAATATAGATTTTTATTGCTGAAAACTCATATGATTTTCGGATGCTTACAATGAGGAGAGACTCCTCCTTTTATAGTTGGTAAAAGCAAAGTTGGGAAACAAGATAATATTCCCTATCTTTTACATACTTGGCTAAGATTTAAAGTAGATAAAGTAAAGCTAAAGTTACAATAATTTTTGCTGCTTTTCTAAAGTTTCACATGGGTCTGAACCCCCATGCCTTGAATAATTCGTGTTCAGACAAGGTATGCTTCATCTTCATTATAGTTGAGTAGGTCCCCACAATTATTACATTTGTGACCCGTTTCTACCTCCATTAGGTGATGTAGATATTCATAGGCTCCTTTGCTAAGATCCAAATTGCTGACAAGTATATTCTCAGCATATTCTCTTAATTTCCATAATTGACAATTAACTTGATTAATTCTTGCAATGCTGTAGATCAATAATTTGTCATCATTAGATTCATATACCCAAACATTAGTTTGTGTAAGGGTATCCCTTAATTCAGTGTACATTACTCTAAATCCCAATGCCCTTTTTTCTGGAATAGCTTTTATCTGTTCCTCTTTGTTAAATGGTTTTATTTCTGGTTCTGAAAGAATAGCTTTGCTAGTTATTCCAAGTTTTACAATATGTTCTGCCCTTAGAAATTCTTCATCAATAAATTCTGGAATGACTGAGTAAATCTTGACATAGATCTTTTCAGCTTTGGTAATTCCACAATATGTTTTCACTGCTGCCTTGATAGAATTAGGTAATAATGATATTTCCTTCATATCCTTGCTAGGGTAGATGCACTGAATAAGTCCTTGGTCAAACAGTCCCCTGACTGTTCTTGGTTCTGCTCCTGGAAAAATAATTGCTTTATTGATTTTTTGATGGCTAATTGTCCTTAGCCATTCTCCTTCTTTTGTCATCTTGTTTAGATACTCCACATATTTCAAGAATGTCTCTAGTTTCTTCATAACTTTCTCCTTTTCTGATAGTTCCTTTGTTACGATTGCTGGTTTCTTCGCAGCTTCTAAAAAAGTTTCTTTAGATGGTTCAATAGTTTTGCTAATGGCTTTGGAAGATGAACTTCCAATAATTGATACATTAGATACTTATTCCTCAATAGGAAGTCCTACAGATAAATTCTTCACTGGAGAGGATTGGGATTCTCCTTTGTACATTTCCTCAAGAGAATTAACCCTTGACTTGTAAAAGGCTAGTTCACTGTTAATTTGTACAATCTGCGCCATGCAAGTATTCACATGGTTGAATAGATTTGAATAGTTGATATTCATTTGACCCATGGCCAAGTTAATTTCTTCTACTTTCTTAAGTATGTCTTCCATGTCTTGATAAATAATCTGCAATAACATTGTCAGTACCCTTAATATAAATAATTTCAAAATCATAATGGCTAAGTTCTACTTGCCATCTAATTAACCTTTTATTTGCAATAGTTGGATCAATTTCTTTAGTTAACCAATATTTAACTTGTGTATTATCTGTTCTAATTTTGAATTTTGTAGTAACAATAAATAATTCAAAATTTTTAATAGCAAATTTTACAGCTAATAATTCTTTTTCATTTATATGATAATTAGTTTGAGTTTGAGTAAAACTGCCACTAGTGTACTGTGCAATCCTTTCCTCATCCTCATTTGGATAAATATATTTAAGTACTGCTCCCCATGCTGTTTCACATGCATCGGTTTCTATAATCCAATCACATTCTTTTTTGGGTAATTCTAATTCTGGTAAATCTTTACAAAGGTCTTTAATTTTTTGTACTTCTTCTTCTTCGTCTTTAGACCATGGTGTCCATCTAGTTTTTCCTTTTAATCTTTTTTGTAATGGGATTAAATGTTTTGCTAAGTTAGGTACATATTTCCTAGTCTGATTTACAAGTCCTAAAAAGCTTTGTAATTGTGTTTTATCTTTTATATGATTGTCAAATTCTTGTATTTTTGTACCAATATGTTTTTGAAGTTTTATTCCTTCTTGACTTATTATAGATCCCAAAAATTCTACCTTTTCTTTAGCTATCTCCATTTTTGTAGCTGATAATATAATTCCATTATTCCTTACAATATCTATAAAAATATTTAGATGTTTTAAGTGGTCTTGTCTGGTTTCAGAGTAAATAAGAACATCATCAATATATACTGTAATAAAATGATAATAATCTTTAAATATTTTATCCATGTACCTTTGGAATTCTCCTGGACTATTTTTAAATCCAAAAGGTAATACATTCCATTCATAAAATCCTTGTGGTACCGTAAAAGCTGTTAAATGTCTAGATTCTTCAGTTAACATAATATGATAAAATCCTGATTTGAGATCAAATTTAGAGAAATATTTCTTTCCTCTAATTTGATTAAATAATACATGTTGGTTTGGTATTGGATATTTTAATTCTTTTGTATAAGTGTTTAACATTTTATAATTAATTATCATTCTAGATTTTCCTCTTTTTTGTTCTGAATGTTTTATTATAATGAAGGCTGGACTACTATGTTTACTATTAGATTCTCTAATAAATTTCTTTTCTAGCATTTCTTTTATGTGCATTTCAAATTCAGGTAATTCTTTTGGTGTATGTTTAATTGATTTTACACTAATAATCTTAGTATCATCTTCTAGTATAATTTCTGCCATAGGCTTATTTATGTCCCATTTTTCCAAAGGATTATCTCCTGATAATTTTAATAATTTTTCTGTAATATTTTTTATTACAATTTGATCAAAATGTTCTTGTACTAGATTTATTCTATTTTTATTAGGTATAAATTGTGTTATTTGTGTTAATTTTTGTCTATCCTCACCACGCTGAGCTGCTATATGAGGCATTTTTCCTCTACAGTAAGGATCATTAATTCTTATTGCTATTGCTATATGGTGGCAAGGGGTAGATAAAAGTATAACTTTTTCATCAATAGTTATTGGATAATATTGTTTTATGAAGTTATTTCCTAATAATATATCCCCTGGCATATCATCAAATTGATATACATAAGGTATTTGTAATTCATATTTTCCTATTTGTATTTTAACATTCCTTGCTACTTTAGTTATTAGGTTTGTACTTCCATCAAATCCTGCAAGTATTACTCTTTCTTCATTATCTTTTTTATTACTCCACATTTCTGGGGGTAATACATTTTCTTTAAATAAACAGAATGATGCTCCTGTATCAAACAATGCATGATAATTTCTGCTAAGATATCCATTGTAATTCATTTTGGTTAGTATATAAATATGTTCTCTTCCTCCTTGTATTTTATTCATAATAACCTTGGTATAACTAGATTTTCATTTTGTATTGTTAATAACATTCTATCATCTTTTATGTAATATGGTTTTACTTGCTCTAAGAAGTCTGTTCCTAATAGTAATTTCGTATTTACCTTTCCTGTATGTTCTACGTACATGTTTATGATTATTTCATTTCTTTTATTTATTCTTATTGGTAATTCTACATAAGTATCCATGGGATGAATATTTCCAAAATAATCTTGTATTTGAATTGAATTATTCGTTACTTTAAGTTCTAAGTCTCCTATTATGTTTTCTTTTATATGAGATACAGTTGCTCCAGTATCTATTAATACTTTCTGCTCTTTCCATTCTCCATTTATTCTAATTTCTATCATAACTTCAACTTGTTTTGTCTCATTTCTTTTAGATAGATTCATTCTTGGTATTTTTCTATGTATTTTTGTCATTATTTGTTTTTCTGAATCATTTCTATTTTCTATTTCAGGTAATGATCTTGTACTAGTATTTCTTCTTAGGCTAATGGATCTTCTTCCAAATTCTATTTGTGGTTTATCCATATTTACTAATCTTCTAGCTTGATTGAAATCTATTTCTATATCTTCTGGTATTGTCATTCTTGGATTTTCTTTAGCTGGTTTGTATTCCAATAAATTCTGAAATATGGGTTCCATTATATGTGTTCTTGTAGCATTCTTAATTTTTACTTCATGTTTACTAGTAAAAGCATATATTGTTCTAATAGTTAAACTTATAGTTTTACTTTCTGGTTCCATATCTATCCCTATTAACCTGTAATATAATGTTAAGGCTTTATTTTTATTTTGTTCCCATATACTTATGCTGAAATTTGGTCTTATTGTAAATTTTACTTTTTGGTACATTAAGTTTCCTGTTACAATTCCTATTAGAGCATCTTGTACTGAACTTACAATTCTATCATCCATAATATAGAATTCTATAGGTGTATCTATTCCTTCTCTAAAATAGGCTTTTGTTATAATTTGTACGGCTCCTAAATATATGTTCTTTATTTTTCCTTTTAGTTCAGGATTCAATAGATTTATTTCTTGTCTTATAATTTCTTCATTTATTATAGGTATTAATGTATTTCCTGTAGTATCTCTTATGTCTATAGGGTGACTATGGTTTCTTGCTACATACGCTATTTCTTTGTTTTTCTGCCAAAATGGTAAATTAAATATTTCTTTTGGTTCTACATCTAATTTTGATTTTAAGATCTTTTCATACATTTTAGGATTAAATATTAATCTTTCATTTAGTTGTTCTTCATTTTCTTCTAATTGATATTCATATTGTTTAGATGTACCTTCTTCACTAATTTGTCTAATCATATTTATATATAAATATTCTTCTTCACTAGATTCATTAGATTCACTTTCTTCTGAAGATTCTAATTCCATTATTGTATTTATTACTTCATGTTCTTCTAATTCATAAATTTCTTCATCTTCAGGAATTTCTTCCCATTCTTCTTCTTGTTCAATAGGTAATAAGTTATAATTTTCTTTTTCTATTAATGAGATATACATCATATTTTTCTTTTTATCTTTCTTAGGACATTCTGGAGATATATGTCCTATTTCTCCACATGAATAGCATTTACATTTTCTAGGATTTTTAGGGTATGTTTTTGTTTTGTTTTGTTTTTGCCTTAAATATCTCTTGTATGGTACTCTATACCTTTTAAATGTTTTATTATATGGTTTTTTATATTTATTAAATTTATTAAATTTATTTCTAAATTTATCTTTTCTATAATATTTCTTTTTCTTATATTTTCTTTCTAGATGACATCCCCATTGTGTTGGTTTATATTGTAATTTATCACAGCATAATGATTTTTTACTTGCTTTATGGAATTTTATCATATTATTTGCTTCCATACATTTTTCTTGTTGTCTCATTTCTATAAATTGTATTCTTGCTCCTAAACTATTATTACTTAATGGTATTTCTAATTTTTCCCAGTCCTTAAATAATTCTAAATTCCATGGGTTTGTTAATTTAAAGAATATTTGGTTCATAATTTCCATACCATATGTTTCTTGATTATATTCTGCTTTTTCAAAATATTCTCTAAATTCACATGCAAATTGTTTAAAGTAACACATATCACATATTGATAGATTTTCTAATAAATATCTATGTCTTAGTCTTGAGCTAATTTTGGTATCTCTGTCTATTACTAATGTATATTCTCTTTTTAATGCATCTTCATATCTGCTTAAAATAGTTCCTATTTCATCTTGGTCATTTCCTCTAACTTGTCCTATATAAGTTTCCGTTAAATTTCCCCACCATCTTGCAGTGGTTCCTATAAATGTGTTTTCTAACATTAATTGTAATTGCTTTACTGTTAATTCTTTGGTATAGGCCATCACAGCCATAGATTTCATCCATAATTCTAATTCATGATCTACATCTTGCACACATCCTAAATCTATCCATCTTCCTTCTGAACTAATTTGTGTTTCCATACTTCTCCATGGTGTATATTCTATATGATAATTTTTACTTGGCTTGGTGTAGTATTTTTGTTGTGGTATAAAATTATTTGTTTTGAAATTTGTGTTTTGTCTTTGATTCATATAGATTTCTGGTGTATTTTGTGGATTAGTATTACTTGTATTTTCTTTTTTTAACTTGGTTAGTTCCTGGTTGTTGTATATATTCTGGTGGATTTTGTCCTGCTGGTATTAAAGCTCTTTGTTGTTCATTCATATTAATTTCTTCTATTTTAAGATTTTTAAATTTTTCTATATACTCTTCTTCTGTTATGTAATCTTCTTCACCTTCTTTTTTAGGATTTTCCATAAATTTTTCTATTTATTCAGTAATCATATTTATTCCTAATCTATTGATGGCTTTAAATTCTTTGTTGGTTATTATTCTTTTAGGTTTTCTTTTTTCCATTTCATCATATATTTTTGTTATATTTTGGTTTATAATTCCAATATTTTGTTGTATATTATCTATTCTTTTATGTAAATCATTTTTCCCTATTTCTTCTTCTTTAATTGTTCTTATCATATTTATTTGTTTTATAATAGTTTTTTGCTCTATAATTCCTATTGGGTTTTCATATACTCCTACCATATTTCCTATTTTATTTATTTTATCAGTTATTTGCTTAATTTGGTTTTCTAAGGTTATTAATTGTTTTGATAGGTTATTTACATATTGCTTTACTTCTAATATTTGTGTGGGTATATTTTTATTTATATCCTTATAATCATTAGTTATTTCTATCATTTGTCTTATTTCTAATGGTAAATTATTGATAATTTCTTGAACTTGTTCTGGGTTTTTTGCTTGTTCTAAATTTTGTTCTGTAGTTTTATCTAAACTTATTCCTAATTTATTTAGTAAAAATAAATTTGTCCAGTTTAATTGTTTATATTCTCCAAATCCTCCTTCTCCTAATAGTATAAATGGTATAAATTTTCCATATGTTTCAGTTATTAATGGCCAATGACTATTATTTGGTAAATCTTTAGATTTATAATTATATACTCTAGGTTCGATTATTGGTACTTTTTTAGACATTTTTCTAAATATATTTTAAGTATAACTACTGGCTCTGATACCACTGTGAGTTGGATCTTGAAAGTGAAATTTTATTTTGCGAAATTATAATCTTTGTCTAATTCTTCTTAAAAATCTTTCTTCAAATTCATCCATATATCTTATATCTTCTTGTCTAATTAAGTTTTCTTCTTTTAATTTTAGATATTCATTATGTTGTAAAACTAGTCTTTTAATTTCTCTATATTTTTCTATAGCAATAGGATCAGTATTAAGGTCTCTTCCTATTCTTTCCAATTCTAAATATTCTCTATGTAAACTTCTAACTAATTTTTTTCTTTTTTCGTGAAGTATATGGGGATCATAAACATGCATAATATTTTTTAATTATGAAATAAGTAATAAAAATTTTAAAGTAATTAAATTTTTAGAATTTATTATGTGTTAAATTTAATAAGATAATATGTGAAATAAGATATTAATTATATTTTTAGTTAAAAGGGTAAAATAGGTATTAATTTATGTTAGTAAGTTGTTAATATGATTTTGTTAGTAAGTATAGTTTTATCCTCATCGCTATTGTTCCTTAGGCTGCATGCCTAAGCCGACCCTTACGCCTACTTGTGGCTTCTATTAAGAAGGCTCATGTTAAGAAAAATGTTTATAAATGTAATTTTTTCAAGGTAAAATGTTATTTATAAATTTATTACCAAATAGATGCTCAGTCGACTCACATATTGAAGAAGATGACAAAGATGGTAAATTTCCCCATGAACCTCAACCGCAACCAATGTAGCTGGAAGCATGGACGGATCCAACTATAGTTCAGCTCGTTCGACGGATCGTGTTGGATTCGATTTAATTTTTTTGGGGATAAATACATATATAAGGAGTTTAAAAGACGAAATTTAAAATTTAAAAAACTTATGACTTTAATACAAAAATCAGGTTTTTAATTAAAAAATAAGTAATTAAATAGGTTAAGGTTGCAATTATACAATTTATGGTCAAAACACAAATAAAAAATTTTATAGGTCGCAAATTATAAAATTTCCCAGTCACAAATTATAAAGTTTTTTGGTCACGACTTAATTTCAAGTCACAAATAATAAATTTATATGTTACGACTTATTCTTGGTCACAAATTATTATTCAGTCACAAATCACAAATATTAAAGGTTACGACTTATTTATCGATCACAAATATAGTTCACAACTAATTTCTCGATTACAAATATTTGGTCACAACTTATTTCTTGGTCACAAATTAAAAATTTATATATCATGACTTATTTATCAGTCACAAATCATGAATTTTATTGGTCACAACTTTTTTCTCTGTCACAATTACGAATTTTATAAGTCAAATTTTTTTTCTCACAAATCACAAATTTTGTAAGTCACGACTTATTTATCGGTTACAAGTCACGAATTTTATGGGTCACAACTTATTTTTCGATCATAAATTATTAAATTAATCGATCACGATTCTCTTATCGGTTACAAGTCACAAATTTTATAGGCCACGATTTTTTCTCTGTCACAAATTCTGAAAATTTCGGTCACAACTTATTTTTCTAATCACATTTTACAAAATTTGTAAGACACGACTTATTTGTCACAAATCTCAAATTTAGTAGATCAAACATTTTTCTTAGTCACAAATCTCGATTTTACAGTCAACTTATTTTATGATCACAAATTTCAAATTAATTGGTCACAATTAAACAAATTTACGACTTATTTTTTGTCACAATTACAAATTTCTTAAGTCACAACTTATATATCGATCATGAATATCAGATTTTATAGGTCATAACTTTTTCCTAGTCACAAATCTGGATTTTCAAAGTCACAATTTATCTTACGAACTTTTTTTCACAACTGAAACGGAACGCTTCAATTACGTTTTATAGTACTTATATGTTGTTCGTATTGAATAATATTTTCGTATTAAATAATATTTTGTTACCGGGATCATTGATGATTGTTGGTCAATAGTCAAAAGTAAAAGTTTGCTCTAGCTCAACCAATATCCTGAATTCGGCACTGGCTGGAAGGAATCAGAGTCAAACCCTATCAATTTGTTCTTCCACGCCCAATTCTAACTCCAAGGATCTGTTTGATTGTGAGCGTGAAATTTGAGTGGAAAGAAAATGAATTTCAGGAAATTGAATTTCGAAGAATTTATTTTTCTGGGAATTAGAGTTTTAATATGTTTGATTGATTTAATTTTTATAGGTAAAAAAAAAAAAAGTGATTTTTTTTCAAGTTTTATTGTTTATTGACATCATTTTTCATGAAAAATAAAGCATAATTTTGCTATTTTAATCAAAATTAATTTTTTTTAAAAAAAAAAACTTTCCATGGATTTATATTTGATAATAATAATCTTAATTTCTTAAAAATGAGATAATTAACAATAACAAACAGATCAAACGAGACGAAAATAGTTTTGGTGGAAAACTAATTCTAACCAAAATGCCAAGAAAATAAATTCAATGAAAAGTGGGAAAAAGAGGTCACATAAGCTTTGAGTGAAAAATGTTTTGCTTGAGCTGCGTTTGATAGAAAGTGTGAAATTTGGGTGGAAAGAAAATGAATTCCAGAGAATTAAATTCCTAGGAATTGAATTCCTGAGAATTTGAAATTTAATATGATTAGGCTGCGTTTGATAGCGATGGTGAAATTTGGGTGGAAAGAAAATGAGTTACAGGGAATTGAATTCTAGAGAATTAGAAATTTAATGTGTTTGATTGGCTTAATTTTATAGGTGAAAAAAATGAAAAAACTTTCAACTTTTATTATTTGATTGACATTATTTTCCATGTCAAATAAAGCAAAATTTAGCTATTTTAAGAGAAAAAAAATTATTTTCTCACACATTTGTACTTGATAATAATAATAATAATTTTTGGAAAAAATAAATAAATCAATTAACAATAACAAAAAGAATCAACGTGACGAAATTGATCAAAGTTTTTCTATGAAAAATAAAACTTCCTCCCCCACTTAGAAAATGAATTCCTTGAAAACATAGAATTGAGGTTGATCTGACCCATGCCAAGAAAATGAATTCCATTGAAAAACTTGCCAATCAAATAGGCCAAAGTTGAAAAATTGGGTAGAAAATCACATTTCCCCACTTTTCCACCTAGAAAATTAACCAATTAAGACTGCGTTTGATTGCCAAATTTTTCCATGAAAAATGTGTTTTTCACCCAATTTTTCAACTTTGGCCTGTTTGATTGACAAGTTTTTCAATGTAATTCATTTTCTTGGCATCGGTCAGATCAACCTCAATTCTTTATTTTCAAGGAATTCATTTTCTAAAAGGGAGGAGGTTTTATTTTTCATAGAAAAACTTTGATCAATTTCGTCACGTTGATTCTTTTTGTTATTGTTAATTGATTTATTTATTTTTTTCAAAAAACTATTATTATTATTATCAAGTACAAATGTATGAGAAAAAAATATATATATATATATTTTTGCTTAAAATAGCTAAATTTTACTTTATTTGACATGAAAAAGAATGTCAATCAAATAACAAAACTTGAAAAAATTTCAATTTTTTTCATCTAGAAAATTAAATCAATCAAACACATTAAACTTTCAATTCTCTGAAATTCAATTCCCTGTAACTCATTTTCTTTCTACTCAAATTTAATCATCGCTCTCAAACACAATCTAAACATAATAAATTTCAAATTCTCAGAAATTTAATTCACTGAAATTCATTCTCTTTCCAGCCAAATTTCACACTTTCTATCAAACGCAGCCTTAGCTTCCATACCAGTTATGCTACAGTACAACTCTTTTTAACAACTTTTGTTTACAACTCACAAAATGAAAAATATTTTCATTTGTATAATTACCAAATTGTCCTTTTTCTATTAATATTACAGGATATGTCTCTTTTTCCTAGAATAATTTGTATATTGGTTCTATCTTGTATATCTTGTTCTATTTTGCATTTTGTTATATAAATTCATTCTATGATCTAATAAATAGAATAGTCTATAACATATTGATCATGGTTTTCAGCATAAGCTGACTGTACTGCAAGCTACAAGAGTTAAAGAATTTTTTCAAGCCAGAAAAATTGCTTTTTTCAGACCACTGTATATTCTGACTTTCAATCTGGTTCATCCATGTCAAGTAACAAACCAAACTTTACCAAGAACAACTCTCAGTAATGGTACATATGATCGCTGTACATATGGGCCGTCATATTCAACGATCTAAGCATGGCCTCTCCTTGTTTATTAAAGCTGAAAACAGATAATCCACCATTGTTGATGTCAATTGCACGGAACCTGGAAAAGTGATCAAACTGAAAATATCAGGAATAATTATAAAGAACTCATTTTTTTGTAAGATGATTTCCTGGAATTCGGAAAAAGATATGTTGCAGAACATTGGGATACTACACATGGTTGGATAAAGAAAACTTCTTAGTACCATTACTTAGAATAGCTGTCTTTCCGTTCAACTTTAGATTAATGACATGCATAAGCCCCATTATGTTGATAAATTTTGATGATTTTCGGGGCAATTACCCCATTAGACCATTGTTTATGCATCACTATCTGAAATGCCAGCCATACAATCCAAGCTTATATAAACTCTTGGTCCATTTTTTGTTACTTAGTATTAGATGGTCGTGGACAATACAGAGAACAACATTCAGCTTATGGTTCTCTTTAATGTTAGGGTGTGTTTGATTGTGAGGTGGAAAATGGGTGAAAATAAAATATTTTCAAGGAATTAATTTTGCTTGGAAAATATTTTCGTGGAAAATCAATTGAAAGTGTTTGATTGATTTAATTTTCTAGGTGGAAAAAGTGGAGAATTTTCCAAGTTTCGTTGTTTGATTGACATTATTTTTCATGGAAAATAAAGTAAATTTTTGCTATTTTAATCAATTTTTTTTTTTTTTTTTTTTTTTTTACTTTTTTAATATATTTGTACTTGATGATAATAATATTATTTTTTGGAAAGAAAATAAGTTAATTAACAACAACAAAATTGATTAAACATGTCGAAAATAATTTTCCATCTACCATGGAAAATAAAAATCCACCAAAACCCAAAAAAAACTTTTTCCACAAAAACAAGGAAAATAAGCTAGTGAGTGGGATCCGCGGAAAATTTTCGCAATCAAACAGAGTAAAGTAGAAAAGTTGAAAAAAAATTTCATCTTCCATGGAAAATTCTCGCCTATCAAACACACCCTTAATGTTTGATATTGTCTAGTCTACCTTATCTAACACGCCAATGATGTTTAAAATACTTGTATGGAGTATTCAAAACAATAACTCAATGCCAACCAAAGACAATTTAGATTCTTGACATACCTCTCAGGCCCTAGTCCAAGAGCCGTGCAAATCAATGCCCTCAGTATCGACTTGTGAGTTACCACCAAGAAATTTTCTCCCTGACCAACAAAAACACAAAGAATTATATAAGTTTTTATGTAGAGAATTGGCATTGTTATTTACATAAATATTGTCAAAATATAAGTCTTACAGATGCAAAGAGTATTTCCAACCAAGCTTCACGAGCCGCATCCCACAGTTTTCGAAGAGGATAAACACCATCAACGCAAAAATTCGAAGGATCTTCTCTCCACATGGTGAACTCTTTGGGGTATTCCTTCCTGGCATCCACTGCCTCCAAATACTAAATATGATTTTACAAAATGAAAACTTCTAAGGATGATATAAGAAGAAGAAACCATAATTCAATGTGATCTTAAACCTTATATAACTTTTATATCAATCACGTTTCACTATTAAATATATTGAAGTGCTATTTTATGTAGTAAAGAATAAAGATTGAATTGACTCTAATGATAGGAAGTCTGAGGAGAGGAGGAAGGAGACAGACCATTTTTCATGCCTTCAAGGAAAAATAGATGAGCCTCCTCAAGCGAGTCAAGGAAAACCAAAGGCTGTTCCCTCCCTTGCCACAAAATTTCAGCAGTGGACTGCATTGTACACAGGCAGTTGAGAAGATGACAAATTACAAGGCACTGACTGACTTAATCATAGCAATCAAACCTTGGCACGAGATATTGGACTTGAAAAACACTGATCGAAGTGCATGTAGGCTAAGGCCATTCTGCACCTTTCTGCTTGGTTAACCCCTACTTCAGATAAGACCGACAGGTTTGAGCTGCCCTACATGCATAAAGGTAAGGTGAATTGAAATATCATGACTTTTCAAGGCACAAGTGAATGAGGAATTCTTCAAGTTTGATAATTGATTTTACTTGAAGAATGTTATTTATTTAAATCGATTAACAAGATTGAGATGTATTCCAACTTCAGAGGATTTTAGAAGCAATGTTTAAACACTAAATTCTCCACAATCAGTGGCGGACGCAGACTTTTCGTCTTACTGGGGCACAATTTGTGTTTTTGCCGACGGCTTGTAAGGGGGTGCTGCCCCTGAAACTTTTTTTTTTTAGGAAGAAGACTGAAAATGAAAAAGTACTTGAAATTTTATTAAAATTGTTCTCTATGCGTTTTCATACTTTGACAACATTCCATTACATCATTGTCAATATTAAGTACACATCATTCTCAATATTTGTTCCATCAAATTTAAGAGTGTCACTCCTAACATCTCCAACATTATCCCAGACGTTGAGACATATCTTCAATTTCAACATCAATTTCTTCACCAAGTTCCTCAACCCTTTCATTCTAACTTCATTTTCATTACTTTGCTTATCAGAAAAAAAAGACATGGATTTACGCTTAAAATATTTTTTCAAAACTAATACAAACAAACAAATAAATAATTGTAAACACATATTAACCCTTAAATCTCAAATATTCCAATATAATTTTAGGGAATCAGGTAATAACTATGTTCAAGAATCAACTGTTTTTTTTTATTAAAAAAAAAAAAGTCGAAATTTTACTGGGGCACGTGCCCCGGCGGGCCACTAGCTGGGTCCGCCCGTCCACAATGATGGCACATTGACATTCACACTCTCACCAATAATAGAGTTTTGGCTCTGCAGGGGTTATCCCTGTGGTTCTATTTTCATTCTGAAAAACTTTGCCAAAACTTTTCTATTCCTCTTGTTAAATTATTTCAGCGAAAAATCTATTTCAAACTATATTGGATGTTTTTGTTACATGTATTGTAATGATAATACACTAACCATTTAAAAAGTTAATATCGACATTGTTACATGATATCCACATGTTCATTCTTGTTAAGATTTCAAGTGGAAACAACATTTAAATTATTTTTGAATTTTAGAAGACTTCGACTTCAGACTCTGCAACAAGAATATTACTTACACATGCAATTGATGAACTATGAGACCTACAGTTTCTTTATACAAAAAGATACTAAATTTATGGTACAACAGCAGTGTATAAATGTCTGAATTTGATATGCTGTGACCATGGAATCACAACTTTATTTTCCAGCTAGGTAAATTAAAACATAAAGATAGCTTGGGAAACTTCGGAATTTAAACAAATTTCATATTTTGTAGAGTTTCTTGAAGCTGAAAATGCAGCTATATAACTCGGACGATAAATCTAACTATCTAAATATGTTTTTATACAGAGTTCATCATGATATGTAAGCTTTTATCAATTTAGGAACGGCATTCACAAGTCTAAGGAACATAAGAACGTAAAAGGGAATTAGAGATACAAACCTGAATTCTACCTTCTATGTTCCAAGAGCTAAGACCATGCCGTACAAGAGTTACCTTCTTTGGTGAAGACAACAACTTCTGAGTAAGTGAAGTAGTTGCTCTTTGGAAATCATATGCACCACCAGTTAAAGGAGAACTATTTTCAAGTCCATCTGTGTTGGATACAAATAGAGCCATTTGGATTTGTTATATTGATTAAAAACAAAGTTGGGCAGACAGAAGGGAGGGAGACATCACTAGAACGCAGAAATATCAAAGACCTTCACTTTGGGCTCTGCCAACTACCTCTCTGCATTAAGCAGACACATTCATCGATGAGTCTATCACTGTTATTACACTGAATGTTGCCATTCACCTGTTACTCTATGACATTCTATTTTATCTGGTAAAATTGAAGGATCAAATTCTCCCCACAATTTCAGTAAATATCTTTTTATTTTACAAAACTACGAACTTCTAGCTCAATCAGTTGCTATGATTTCCATATCTGAGACTACTGAATATATTGATTTTTAAAGATAAAAAGTATTGGGATAATACGAAAGCACCGGATCATCGAGAAAAATAAAATAGGATGAACTTAATTAGAATGGCTTTTCAACGTATATGATGGTACCAGAAAGTATATACATAGTAGAATTTCCTAGCCCAGCCCGCTTATCCGCAAGACACATACAAATAAACAATATTATTCGTTAATCATATAGTATAAATGCAACCGGCTCAGAAGGCACACAAATCTGCATAATCCAATACCCAATACAATCTGGAAAGTATCATTTCTTGGTTCAGTAATAAAAACAAACACATAAAAGATAATGAACAAGCTGAAGCTTTTCTGCAGTACCAATTGTGATGGGAGGTTCTGGACTTGCAGAAGAGCACGTAATTCGAACGGTTAAACATGGGCAACCAAGAATCTTAGGAGATTTTCTTAAACCGGCTATTGTAATTGAGGAAGACGAGAAGGGAGTGGTGGAAAGAGCTGCACAATTCATATCTGATAAACTCTTCTCGAATGCTAATTTTCTCTGAACTCAGTGTCGATTTGCTATTACTAATTGAAATATCATTGAATATATATTGGGGGGCATTGCCATCAATGCCATGTGTGATGAGGAATGGCCATTCATTGCACGAGTATCTGATTATATGGTTGCCGTTCGTCGCTGCCAATTGGATTTTGCTTGCTTAGTTGGATTTATACTCTCGAGTGAGTAGAATATTCTTGAATTAATATGTCAAAAATATTTCCCTTTATATTTTATTTTATTTTTAACTATTTTGGACCATCTTGCATAATTGCTAGGGATGTAAGTTAGATTGGAAAATTCGATTCCGATTGATTTGAAATTCAAAACTTTTCAATTCCGAGATTTTTCAAAAAATTGGATTAGAATTGGAACGATTTTCAAAATTCCGAAATTCCGATCCAAAAACTTCCGAAATATTTCGAATATAATCCGATCCAAAAATTTTGATTTTTTTTCCAATAAATTTTGAAACTTTTTGTATTTATATTACAATTAATAATATAAAATTTAAGAAAATAATTTATTGAACAATTAATAATATTAAAATATTATTAATATGAGATTTATCATATAACTGATAATTAATACTTTTACTTAGTAAAATATGAGTGAGAGAGAGAGAGAGAGTAGCGCTTCAATTTTAGCATAGGATTTTAAGTAAGATAAATTAATGATGAAATATATTTCACATCAGATATAATAAAAAAATTCAAATTAAATCAAAAGTTCAAAATGTGGTGTCACAAAGTTTGCTTTACTTATTCACTATTTGAGTGATCATTAGGTTTGGACTTTGATGCTTGACACTGTTTTTTTACTAGAAAATAAATTTTTGAAGAAAAAATATTAGATCTACAAGTAGTTTTTTAGGATGAAAAATGCAAGAATTGTAACATTGTAGTCCTTATTTATTTTTATTGGATAATGATGAAAAAACTTATATTCAATCTATTTATGAATATTATGTTATTATTTTGTTATCATTTGTGATTTGTAAATTTAATTATAGTTTTTGACTAATTAAAATTTTGAACTCGTTTAATTTTAGAAATTCAATTCCCCGAATTATTTTTTTATATACTTAAAATTATTCTAAAACTTTATAAAACTAAGTATTGGAACTTTTTTTGAAATTTTCGAATTTTGATTTGGAATGAAATTTGTGTATTTCAAAAATTTTTGAACAGAATTTTGATTCCGAAATCTTTTAGAACACCTGTTTCCAATCCGTTTCGTCCGAAAAACATCCCTAATAATTTTTATCCGAGTGAATTACATCATTTATTGTTAACATTAAAGTGAAAAAATAACATTTTTTAAGTTTCTATCAAGATTTTTTTTTTTTTTTTAAATACTAGTAGTAAGCATATGATTTGCACTTGATACATGTAAAGTATTAGTTCTGTCTTCGATAAAAGTTGAGTTAATTGATTTTGTTAAAATTAAAATTAAAATTGTAAATTTATTTTAATTTTTAATATATTTATAATTTATTAAAAATTCATCTAATTTCTCGAGATATATATTATATCATCGTTTAAAATGCCATCTTTAATAAAAAAAAATTCACGTATTATATTTCAAGAAGTAATCTGATATCATAAAATATTAGGCAAATTGAAAATTGATTTATAAAATATTTATGATAAGTAGCGGAAAAAAGTGAAAAAGTTGTGCGTAGACAAATCGAATTAACTTATGAGCATATTTTTTATAATATTTTTTTTTTTAACATTATGTAAGTTTAAAAAAAAAAAGTTTTGATTTTTGTTTTGCAAAAGAATTTTAAATTATTTATTTTATATTCTTAATTAGAATATAATCAAGCACCCGTTTGGTAAACAAAATAAAGTGGTTTATAAATCAATTTATAAACTATATAATTTTTCAAACTACTTTTTAACCACACACATTTTCTTTCTCCAATTTTCAACCACAACGTCTTACTTCAAAATTATAAATAAACTAGTTCATAAATCAAACAATTAATTAATTAATTAATGGTTTGAATAAGAATCCAAGGGTGTTATTGATAAAAGAGAAAAAATATTTAAGTATATTGTAGATTAATAAAAATAATTAATAATAATTATATTTAATGAAAATAAATTAAATATTAATGATAATATGGTCCGAATATATAAAAATTAAAGGATAAAATAGGAAATCAAAAACTTTCCACCTATCCCTACTTTTAGCCTTTTTTTATTATTTTTATACCAAATTTTCCAAAACTCATTTCCTAACTACACATTTTCCTATAAAATAATATTTACACGTAAAGCCAAAAAATTTCTTTACCTTTTAACCATGCATTCTCCTACAAAACACTATTACAAAATTCATTTTTTTAAAATAATGAATATCAAACTTGGTCTCAATATATTGTAGATGTAAATGGTAACCATGATTAAATGACCCAATTCAATAAATATCAAGTTTTCATGGCACATCAAGTAGTTAGTTTACAAAAGTCGAAATTATAGCCACGCCTACTTTATAAGAACAAAATAAAATAAAAAAAAGACTAAACATATAAAACTTAAAATATCAAGATATAATTAAAATTTAAATAATTAAATAAAAACATTATAAAATTAAATACCTGAATCCTATGATTCCTACGCGTTACTTTTCTGAAACCTAATTGAACATTTCCTCTCTCTATCGCTTTCTTCTCATCTAATCTCTCTGCTCAGCAACGAACAGCAGTAGCAAAGCACGGTGGTGCCTGTGCACGCTATGCCTCCACGCAGGAAGCGTCACGACCGCAGCAGGACTCTCGATGGCGAGCATTGGCAGAGAGGCGACGCCGGAGGTGGTGGTGTGTTGGTGATATTGGAGAGGTTGATTTTCTGGTTTGTCTATTGTTTTGGTAATGGGGTGGAGCTGGTGTGATCGATGTTGTGATGGAGGTTGTGATGGTCAGAGGTAGTGATGGTGGTTGTGACCTTGAAATAAAATTGTAACCTATATTATTTTAATTGTGACCTCAACGCTAGTAGCGGTGTGATGGGGTTCAGGCTGCTATTACGACGGTGTAGTGAAGGTTGATGTGGTGGTCTGTCTGTTGTTTTGGTGGTAGGGATGGAGTTGGTTGTGGTTACTCTGGTGTGCTGGCAGTTGTGGTCATGGTGTTGGTGTTGGTGGTCGGAGTTGGTGATGGTGATGATGGTTGTGACTTGAAATAAAACTATGACCTATAATATTTTACTCGTGTGACCTTAAAATAAAAACTCATGATCGAACTACCTATGACTATAAGAGTGGTGGTTATGATCAGAATTATAAATTGTGACCTCATGTTTTGATAAATTGTGACTTTGAAATTAATTATGACCTAAAATATATGTGCTTTGTGATTAAAAATATGCAACCTTAAATATATATATTTAATAAAAATATTGTAAATTATTTAATTTAATTTATTAATTCTAATTATAACCTGATTTTTCAAACTTGAAAATTATTTTGTCAATTTTGAAAATTGTATTTATAACCACCTTATTTATGTATTTTCCCCAAGTGGAAATTACATAGAGACGTGCTTTTCAACTTCACAATCCAAAATTAAGATTTATAAACTATTCATACATAAATTAGGTCAGTTATAATTGTTAAGCCTCTGTTTGGCAAAAATACTTTTTACAACACAATTTCCCAAATCACTTTTTAATCTCACATATTTTCTCTCTCAATTTTTCAACAACATATTTTACCTAGAAAATATAAAAAACATGTTTCTAAACAAAAAAAACTTTTAATAAACAAACCCAAATAATTATAATATTTAAAAGCATCCCACCCACCTCACACCATCCCCAATTCCATTTCAACCCTAATCTAATTCAACACCATTGATTTGAACAATTCTCCACAGAAACTCACTGCCGCCGAGGAATCAAAAGAACATTACCGTTGAGAGGCTCCATCGCCGCCTAACTCTGGTATCTTACCATCTCCTCCGATGTTACACTCTTCTCTACCCTCTCTCCTTCGACGATCCCTTCGTTCCCACTCTTTGTCGCGAAGCCTTCAGTCGTAGTCGCCCGATTCTGATGTGAAATCGCGATCGCAACCTCATAACAATAGGTTGCTGAGAAATCACAACCGTTTTCTCTTCTCATTAAAAACCGGTTTCTTCTTCTTCTTTTTTTTGTATAGTGGTTGGTGGTTGTGTTTTATGTGGTGTGTGTGGCGGCGGTGGTGGTGGTGGTGGTGTGTGCACGGTTTATGGTGGTGGTGTGTGCGCCGTTTGTGGTGGTGTTGTGTTCGTGCTTGGTGGTTATGTTGTGTGTGCAATGTGGCGGCGGCGACAGTGTGGTGTTGGAAATGGTCGACGGTGATGGTTTTGCTGGCGGTCGGTGGTTATGGTGGTGGTGGTGGTGGAGGAGGAGGAGGAGGAGGAGGAGGAGGAGGGGGCGGTGTTGGGTGGGGGTTGGTGTTTGTAGGTGGCGCGATGAAGGTTTCAGTGTCTCTAATGGTTTTTGTTGGTGTTGATTTGTGTATTTTCTGGTTGAGTGGTGGTGCAGTCGGTTAATTGTGCCGGTGGTGGTGGTGCGATGGATGACGATAATGGTATAGACAGCTAAGTGGGATTTGGGTTCAATTGGCTTCGGGTTGGGTTTGGGGTAGGGTACGACGGGGCCGGGCGGGTGTGTAACCAGTTTCGACCAATTATAGATGACTGTGACTCACAATTTGTTAATTTGTAATCAATTAACTTGAAATTTGTAACTGAGAAAAAGCTGTGACATAAAATTCGAGATTTCTGACCAATAAATAAGTTGTAACTTAAAAAAATTGTAAATTGTGACAAAAAAATCATTATTTGTGACCAAGAAAGATGTCATAAGACTTATAATTAATAAAATATGTGACTTGTGATTAATAAATGAGTTGTGCCTGATTAATTTGATAAATTGTGGTCGAAAGATTAAACTGTGACTAATTTATTTGATAGTTTGTAACATTTAAAATTTGTGACTTGTGACTTTGATCATAAATTGTATAAATTGTGAATTAACAAATCGAGAATTGTGACCAATGAATTTTATAAATTGTGGTCGAAAAATAAGTTGTGATATATAAATTTTTAATTTGTGATAAAAAATAAGTTGCGACCAAATATTTGTAATCGGAAAATTAGTTGTGAGCCATAAATTTTGTGATTTATGATCGAGAAATAAGTCGTGACCTTTATTGTGATTTGCGATCGAATACTAATTTGTGACCGATTAATTTGAAATTTGTGACAGTTATATAAGTCGTAACTTATAAAATTCTAAATTTGTGATCGAAAAACAAGTTGTGACCTATAAGTTCGTGGTTCGTGATCGAGAAATAGATTGTGACCAATTGAATCAATAATTTGTGACCAAAAATTAGTCGGTATCAAGAATGAAGTTGTGACCAATTACATTTGTAATATGTGACTAAGAAATAAGTTATGACCTATAACATTTGTGATATGTGACCAAGTAATAAATCTGTAACCGGTTGATTTTATGAATTATGATCAAAAAATAAGTTGTGATTTATAAATTTGTAATTTCTGATCGAAAATAAGTTGTCACATATAAATTTTTAATTTGATACCGAATAATAAATCGTGGCCAAATATTTGTGATTGAGAAATTAGTTGTGAGACAAAAATTTTGTAATTTGTGATCGAAAAATAAGTTGTGACCTTTAATAATTGTGATTTGTGATTGATTAATTTGATAATTTATGGTAAAAAATAAGTTGTGACCTATAAATTTGTTATTTGTAATCGGGATTAATTAAGTCGTGACCATACAAATTTTATAATATGTGAGTCACATTAACTTATTTAATTACCTATTTAATTAACAAAATATATATTCAATTACACATTTTTTTAATTATAAATCTGATTTTTATATTAAAATCTCAAGTTTCTTAAATTTTAAATTTCATCTTTGAACTCCATTAATGTATTTATCCCTATTTAGAACTCAGCTGAACACCAATCGAATGAGAAACACACACTTTTATTATCAAAAAATGACTTAAATTTCCTAAAAAATCCAATTAAATAATGTGGTTCGGTAATGTCAAATGTGAGTTTATGTGTAGTTTTGGTACACGAGGTAAAATTCATTACTTTCATTAATATAATAAGATGATTTTGAAGCACAAGCGGTAATTTTGGTATATTAAACTGAACAGTATTGAAAAGAATTACATATAAATGTTTCTTGTGGATTTCTTAGTCTCATACAATTATAATCATACCAAAAATAATGCCCATATATAGTAAGTAATAACCATTAATAGGTAGAAAATCATATGAAATTACTAGTGCTTCTAGGTGAAAGTGACAATGTTCCCATAGAATAAAAGGCAAGTTCTTTCATAAGAGAAGAAGTGCCTAAGATTTAAGAGTGAAAAGATTAAGGAAGCTGTGAAGGGAGTAGAGAAAAATGATAAAATAAATAACTGCAGCCAAAAAGCCAGCAATTAGAGCTCCTGTGACATGGTCACAGAACTTTGGAACTTGCCCACAAATTGGTAACCAACCTGCATGACTGTTCCCCTTCTTCCCCACCTGTGCTATAGCCAAACATGCTGATATGCTTGAATCCAGCAATAAAGCCATGATCTACAAATTTGTTCCAAAAATAACACTCTAATTAGCATATTTGTACCAACTGTAATCCAAAAACATGTTGTACCATCTCATTTAAAAGCTTAAAACAATTCTAAAGTTTTAGATGAGGTTCCCTTATTTTAAAATTCGAATATGTCGAATGGAGGAGGTTCTTGAAATAAGTCTTTCTTAAGTTGTACGCAGAGCCTAATTATTGCCACTTCGTGGAGTAGTAAGAGATTCGACCTCCCCGATGAGGTCGTTGTGGGATTGGAAGGGGGATAGGCAGCCCCCCCCCCCCCCCCCCCCCCCCCGGTAGAAGTAATCTCGAATGAAAATACTAGTTAATGCATGTTTAAAAGATTGTGTTCTTGTAAAAGTCCATTACAGGATTAGAGTCCTTATGTAATTTGGATTTGCCCATATTCAATCTTATAAATAGGCTCAACTTAGGCTTTTATTATCCATCAAAATAGAGAGGGAGAAAAAAAAAAGATTATAAATATGGTGATATACTTAGGCTTTTAATTGCTATATATCGATATAATACAAGTAGGGTTCCTAATTCACAACAGTCTTGTGCCACCCTATTAAGGGGTTCCCCACATTGACAAGCCAGAGATTCGATCATGCATAGACACGCATGATGCACATTAGAAAATTGTACGAGTCTCAGAATTTTGATGAAAAAATGAAATAGGTTGATTTAACAAATAATGTTGTCATCTTTTTAATTCTTGATGTTTTAAACGAGTTGGTTAAGCAGCGTAGAAACCCTCAAACACACAAGTAATGTTTCTTACCAAATCAAAAACCAAGATCAAGTGCCCACAAGAACTCTTGGAAGGGAAAAAGATCATTATAAGAGTGTAACCACTTGCTATTGCATTTATTAACGCAAAATACCTGCAAAAAATAAAAATAAAAAAATCATGAAAATTCTCCATGTAAATGCACATAATTAAGAACATTATCGAGTATATAGTCTTACTTGAAAGTTGGTGAATTCGTATATTTGGCTTCAAATCTCATATTCAGAACTTGCGCAGTATCCTTGCTCGTCACCATGATAACAGTTGCAGTAACCGCGGCGGCCAAGGCCAGGAGCCTGAGCACAAAAATGGGAATTCTCTTGGCCAAACTCATGATCAAAATGTATATATTTTTCAATAAAACAACAAGTTCTATGGAGTTTGATTTAATCTGTGAAAAGAGAAGTAGAATGTAGAGATGAAAGAAAATGTGGTAGGGAAGACAGATAAGTGGGAGGTGAACTTGTCTTCTTGTAGATCTTTTTAGGTCACGTTCTTGGTTACCTAATGAAATGTGCACGTAATATATATTGGTGCCATGTGTTACTTACCCCATATAAAAACTCTCATACCAGTCAAATATTACTTTTAATAGATTTTGATAAAATTGATGGGATGTGTGATTGGTTTCATAAAATATGTGATTGAAATTAATTACTGACTTTAATTTTAATTTATACCAAACAGAGACTTATTATATAGAGATTATGGGTTTATTTAATAAGCTAGCAGAATTGCTTACATATAATTGCGGAGATTGAAAAAGACACGTACGGTGATAAATTTTTAATCTCGTGTCCCTTTGAGATTGCGATTGTAAATAAATTTCGATTTATTTAATCACGACAAACTCTTGAATACATGAATCTTGTGTAATGTTGATTGAGATATAAAATAAATAATTATACCGTATATTGAAGTTAAAAAAAATATATATGTGGTATTATCCGATATTTTTTTTTTTTTTTTAGAATTTGTACAATTTAACGTATTAAAATTGACCGTCCTATGGCGAGTTCACCCAATAATTAAACCATTAAACTCATTATTATGAATATTGGCCAGCGATTAAAATGTGTGAAGCGTTGACGGCTGTAATCGGTTCAACTACCTATACCGGATAGGTGCATTCTTCGGCTCTTACCAATGATAATGACGTGGGCAATAAATTTAAATAATTGATTGTCAAGGACTCAAGTGAGCCAACAACTTTTGGGAAGACCAAGGAGAAATAGGGTATTTTTCATGTTTGGCAACCATGCCAATGAGTCTACGGATGCCAATTTAACTCGGATTCTCGAAGCATAAAAATCATTAAAAATATATTATTTATCTTTCATTCTTACAAGCATTATCAGGAATCGAAATGCTTAAGTGCATTGATTGCCTAAATGTCTCCCTCACCTTCATGGAGTAATGAAGCTTTCTCAAATATGAATCTCGTAAGATTAAAGGTGGTCAGATAGAATAACAACTTTTGTTGTCATCTCTTAAAATTCAGCTCATTGTATTTGATCTCCGATTTTTTCTTAATGATTAATCGGGAAAGTCATGGCTAAGTGTCACGTAGTGAAAATGCTTATCTCCCCATTCGGTTCGGCAAGTCGGCAACAGCTAGGCGGTTGGCCTATTTTACCATGAAGTGCTCTAATGATATGATCATATTGCATGTATTTCCCTTATATCCTACTCATCAGCGTGCGTGTGTGCCAGTTGTTCTGCATTACCGACCAATGAATGAGAGGTAAGCTACCTAGAGGCGAGAAACCTCGGGAGCTGAACCTGCGATCCGTGAAAGTTAGCTTACCTCTCATTCATTGACCGGCAATGCAGAACAACTGGCACACACGCACGCTGATGAGTAGGATGTAAGGGAAATACCTGCAATATGATCATATCATTAGAGCACTTCATGGTAAAATAGGTCAACCGCCTAACTGTTGCCGACTTGCCGAACCGAATGGGGAGATAAGCATTTTCACTGCGTGACATTCTCCCCCATTCGAATCCGCTTACGTCCTCGTAGCGGGAAGTGAGCTTCGCATTAACACGCACTCCTCAATTGCAGAATTAAACGGCACCATCCCCTCATGGACGAGCATTCACACGGTGGTCCTCCCACACTTGCCCGCTGTAACTCGTACATACCGCCTCCGACACCAACCTTCACCATCTGCCCCATAAGCAGTAATTCTTCGGTGGACGGCCTCCAGCCGCAGCGCCTCCAGCACATGTCGAAGCACATACCCACTACATTCTCGTAGGCTCTGCAAAATGCGCTCCTCAAAACTCCTTCGAAAGCAATCGCGCAACGCTACCCAACACACCCATCTTCCCCAACAGCTTCCTTCTTCGTGTTCCGCATGCTTGCCGACACGATCCGTGGCCCAAAATCTTTTCTCCGCGAGAATTCATGTCATTGATCTCCACAAGACCAACAACGCATTCAAGCGGGACCGCTCTGATACCAACTTTCACGGATCGCAGGTTCAGCTCCCGAGGTTTCTCGCCTTTAGGTAGCTTACCTCTCATTCATTGGCCGGTAAGGCAGAACAACTGGCACACACGCACGATGATGAGTAGGATGTAAGGGAAATACCTGCAATATGATCATATCATTAGAGCACTTCATGGTAAAATAGGCCAATCGCCTAGCTGCTGCCGACTTGCCAAACCGAATGGGGAGATAAGCATTTTCACTGCGTGACACTAAGGCATGAGCATGTCCCACCGTTTGGGCCATAGAGGAACTTGGCATGGTAGACATAGTTTGGGTCACATCGAAACTTGGCATTTGAGCCAGAGTATCTTTTCCAATAGCTACAACTCCATGATTGAATCTGTTGTCATTTCTGAAAATGCAAAACGAAAATTAGTTGTTTAAAATGAAATTGCAATATACTACAGGCAATTACCGTTTGATCTTCAACTATATGTTTTAAGATTGTTAGACAAAATATATAGGATATTGTTGCATCCCAAACTCATTTCCTATTTTTATACATTTATTTATTTTTCCACCATATTTTGACTTTTCAAACGAATAAGATAGTATTTTAACCACCCGCTCTAAATATAAATTTGAACTTTTATTTTTAAAGCATAATTGAACATTATTAAAAATAAGTATTTTTTTTTCTGAAATATCATTCGTAATTTAATTAAAAGAAAGCAAAATAAACTAACTATAATATAAAAACTTTATAGCTAGTAGTTGATATAAAAATAGCTGTTTAAAACAAGAAACAGAGAGCGGATAGCGGAAGATAACCGTAAATCTTCTATTTAAAATATTTAACTATTTTGAAACAAAAGAAAATTATTTAAAAGTAGTTGGACATTTTTGGGGTTTCCCTGATAAGAGGACCATGAACCACGGTCAAGTATCCAGTACACAATCATCCCGTCATTTGAGAGTTCGCACCAACCTCCAATCCATGCATTGTCATACCTACAATGCAAAACTAAATTAGCTAACGCTCAGCAAGTAACATATGCATGATCATGCGCATGAGTTTCGATTCACTTCTCAAAATTATCTCATCACCAGGCTCAATGTCTTCTCAGCATCTCAATTTATCCACATTTTTTAATTGAGCCCGAATCCCACTGCGTTGTACCGTATGAGCTCAAATATCAACATGATCAATAACATGCACCTTCCAGTGCCTGTGGTCCGTCATCGCCCACCGAGTCTCAGGATACTGCATCGGGAATTATATTATATCAATCAGGCCTGGCCTATTATATACGGCGCTCGGCGTGCAGATTCGCAGTCTCATGGCCACCAAGAGACCTCCCGACACTGGCTGTATACAGGTACCGAACCGCCAACACCCCATCATCGACTAGCTTTAATGACCATATGGAGTTTCAAGCAAGTGTATATATCCGGACGCGAAGTAAAGTACGGTAAACTCGTAGAGCGATTCTACTATCATCCACATCATTCTCTCTCCATATATTTCCATATACTCTTTATCTATTTCTTTATTATTTATGAGGGACTCTTCTAAGTCCACACAATGCACATATCAATGCCTATGAATGCCAACATATATTTCGTGCACCAGTTTCACGTCATATAACCACATCATATGGCATTCCAATGATATTCATGTGCATTAATAACATATCATATCATATCATCAAATCACATCTCGCATGCTTTCACCATATACAGATAATTGTCACATCATAATTCACTTATATTGCACCCACAATATACTTCACATAATCACATAGGAGCACATAATAATATAAATATTATATTTTGCATTATAGTTGAAATGTTACTTACCTCACTCCTTGAGTATTCTAGAGTTCACGACTTTATTCCTCAATGTTATGTACCATTAATCCGCTTGGAGTCAAATCACTCATTGTCTATCATATATATAAACTATAATTTAGTCATGTAATATTATATTATATTTAAACTACAAAATATTAATTAGGGTCCAACAAAATTAAAGTGGACTACTTCCCTACAAAATATTTAATCGAAATAATTATTGGGATTGCCCTAATTTAAAGGAGTTGATTTCCTTTATTATATCTCATAACGAAATAATTTAATTTTTCTGTTTAAATAATAATCATAATCATAACTTAATAATATAATAGTAAACATTATATATATATATATAATAATAATAATAATAATAATAATAATAAAATTTCAAAAAAAATAACAATTACTTACAAAGAATTGGGAGGGGGGGGGGGGGGTCGACCCCCTTTTTATTAATAGGGTGGGCCCCCTTCGTTCTTTTTGTTTTTCCTTTCGTTTTTCATAAACCTACTATCCATATTTATAATTTTTATTGGGGACTAAGTTACAATTATTTTATTTGTTCTTTTAGTCCCCAAAAATATAAGATTTATATTTTAAATCTCAAAATTATTAAAAACTACCAAAAGGACTCAAATAAATTATAGGGCCATATGAAGTCGAAATAGAAAATTCTTGGGGTCAATATGAAGTTCTGAAGGAATACATTCCAACGATATTTTCACATCATAAAATCAATAATTGCGGTAAAAGTTACCGCTCGTCAGAGTTAGCCACTTAAAACTATTTTATTTCGATTTCTTTTCAAGTGACTACTTTCATTTTAATTTTCGCTACTCTTATTGTCATCAAAATTGAACTTTCAATATACCATTCTAAAATACTCACGATCTAGTTTCTCCTATCCTTGCCGAAACGCAATATGGACAACTATAGTAAAAGTTGCGGCTCGTCAAAATAAGCCGTTTAAAACTAACATTTTGAATACCAACCTTCTTTATTAAAATATTCAAGACACGTACATCAACCGAATACGTGTCTACAATATGCCATTTTGAAATTCATTCAATGCTCTACGTGATGGTATACTCGAATAGTCAAGACAGATAACAGAACTAAGAATTTACGCGTCCCGAAACTATACGAGTAATTCGTCGTTAATAAATAATATAATAATATATATAAAAACATAAGTTACGTTTAACTTTTATATATATATATATATATATATATATATATATATATATATATATATATATATATATATATATATATATGTTATTTTAATTATTATTATTGTTTTAACCAAAAGTATACGGTTTAACTTTGGTCTATTATTTTTCAACCTTAGAACGAATTCTTAGTTCCACTTTGAAGTACATTCCATACACTATCTTCCTAATTATGGAATCGATAGTCTGTTTATTTAATCGATAAAATTACTTAAAGTAACATTTAATATTTTTATTTATTTTTCGTTGATAATACTTTAACTAAATTAAAGTCTGATTTAATGTCGAATATGCCCATTTAACTAAGTCAAATAAATTAAAATTTCTATTTGACTTTCAAGTGAGTCCCTTTAAATATGAATAATTTAATACAATAATAAGATGAACTTTTTACAGATATGTTATAAAAAATAAAAAATCAAACAGTAATTATGAACAGCAAAATATTTTTTATTAAAATATGAAAACAATTGATGCACAAATTAAATTGGAACTGAAAGCTGAATAAATTAAATCTGAAAATCGAGGCATGTGTACGCATAGTTTCCTTAAAACAGATTTGCGCCCCTCACTATAGGTGCTGAGAAAATTAAAGCGTCTTGTTACATGTTTATCTTACAGCAAGTGTATGAATTGCACAAGTATTATAATTGATGTTGAGTCCAAGTATCGTACCCACATAAATTGTGATAAGTTATTTTCTAAGTTATTATTCTTAACCAAAACACGTAATATTTAGATTTAGAGTCGTGAAAGAAAATTAAACTAAGTAAAAAAATAGCTATGAATGAGAATTTAACTAATGCAAATCAATTTGAATGAATGTATTTGTTTTATATGCTTGATTATAATGCTATGCTTTAGAATTCACTTGTATTCCATCTTATTAATCTCGATTTATATGATTGACAATAATTTCTCGGTAGTGAAGATCAATGTTCTTAAATTGTCTAAGTCTATCTCTTGAGTGGAATTAAACATATTCATATATGTGACATGCCTATATTTCTATGACGAATGTGAACATATAAGAAATCACTAACGGATTTATGAACACTTAGAGATAACATAAAGCACAAAGATATATTTCTATCTCCTATCGGACTTTATGCCAATTAGTACATGTCTAATGAATTCTCAGTCTTTCAAATCTAAAAACACGTCACAATAAATCATACAATTACTGCGTACATAATTACTTAGTAGTTGTTGATGATGCATTTGACAACATTGATATAATAGTGGAAGTTTGTGATGAGGTGTCATTAGACTAATGTGATGAGATTGTGCCGATTGTTGAGATGAAGTTTAGTGATGAGAAAGAAGTTTTTGAGTTTCACAAAAGACATGCTTATCATGTGAGTTTTTCTGTTTGGAAAGGAAGTTCGAGAGAATGTGAAGATTAATTGATAAGATACGCAATGTATGCATGTGCTAGAGAAGGTCGAATAACTGGTTTGACAAGTGATTATTTCAAGCCTCAACCAACTATTTATTCTGGGTGTCAAGTTAGGTTTTCTGATATGGCTGATGTTCGCTAAAAATGTAAGTGCATGGGTCTTGTTCAAGTAATAAAGTAAACTTAAAGAGTCCGGGTTTTCGATACTATGATGAATGCATATTCTACTATACTCCTAGATAATTTAATTTTAAAAGAGAAACACACAATAAAAAGATGATTTTTTATAAGTTCAAAAAATAAAGCAACTAAGGGTGCGTTTGATAGCGATGGTGGAATTTGGGTGGAAAGAAAATGAATTCTAGAGAATTGAATTCTAGGGAATTGAATTTCTGGGAATTAGAAGTTATTGTGTTTGATTGGTTTAATTTTTTAGGTGGAAAAAGTAGGAAATCTTTCAACTTTTGTTGTTTGATTGACATTATTTTTCATGGAAAATAAAGTAATTTTTTGTTATTTTAATCAATTTTTTTTTTTTTTTTACTTTTTAAATATATTTGTACTTGATGATGATAATGTTATTTTTTGAAAATAAAATAAGTCAATTAACAACAACAAAATTGATTAAACGTGTCGAAAATAATTTTCCATGTAACATGGAAAATCTTTTCTTAACAAAACCAAAAAAAAATATTTTCCACAAAATCCTTGAAAATGGGCGCGTGATGTAGGACCAAGGAAAATTTTTTCCATGCCAAATCTTTACAATCAAACACCAAAAAGTGAGAAAGTAGGAAAAAGTTTTCTTTTTCCATGGAAAAGTTTACCTAATCAAACAGACCCTAACTTTAATTCTAACAAAAATAAGGAAAAATGAAAGATTAAATAGTTGATATTTATGATTTCATTAAACTGTCGCTTAATTAATTTATCAACATGCAAATTAATAAATTACTTATTTAAAATGTTAGACCCGATTTTCAAATTTAGCCTCCGTTTGGCAAACTTGTTTTAAAACAAGTTTTTTACAATATAATTTTCTAAACCACTTTTTAATCACACATATTTTCTCTCCCCTTTTTTCAACCACATACTTTACTTCGAAAACATAAAAAAAATGTTTTTGAACAAAAAAATTTTAACAAACAAAGGCTTAATTAATATCATCCCTCGAGTGAAATTAGTTGTAATCAATTGGCTTAATCTACTATATCTATATGTCAATTAAAAATCAATCAAAAACACTAACTCTTTGTGAAAATAGCTCAATGGATCACCTAATATTATGAGTATATTTATTTCTCCTAAATTATGACCTAGAGCATTTGTTATTTGGTCTACAATGCACAATATCTCTAGATCATCATACCCCCACAAATCACATATTTGATGATCAAGCAAACACATGAAATAATCTCAATAACAAATACATATGAAAATAGGTATTTAAAATCAATAAGCAAATATTTTAATTACTTAAATTAAGTTAAGCTACATCCATCGTCCTAACATTAAATACTAGCTCATTGTATAAATATTACACAAAGATAAAGTTTATGAAAAAACATCACAAAATAAAGAAATTTGAGAAGAAAATACAAGACAATAAATTTAACATTTCCCTTGGTTGGATTCTTGAAGATTGAAGTGTTGTTGATCTTGATTTGCTCCAAAATCTTTGAATTTTCACATTTATTCTTCCCGAGGCTAGGACTTTGAGAAGAAGAAAAACTAAAAACTCCCTTGTGACAAGGGTTTGGCTCAAGAATGTGTAAATTCTTTTGAAACATAGAAGTTGGAGCTTAAATACCCAAAAAATCAAGACTATAAAGTCCTCAAAAATCCTTAAAAGCAGTAAAAAAATGCGAGCTTAAAGAAAACGAATTAAATTAGAATTTAATTTCAGAGTCTGGGTGAAAATGCAAGGAGATGCAGATATGGCCTCTACTTGGTTTCGATGGTCCATCGCAATCGCATGGCTCAAGAATCATGCGATCATAAGTTGCGGGCCATGTGACGCTAGCTCGTATATTTTGCAGTCAGGTCTTAGTTAAGCCAGCGCAAGGTAAGACTGGGGGTCAGGGCTGGTACTAAATGGAGTCCCGATTCAAAAGTCATTCAATCACTATTAATTGATATTGAATTACCGGAACTTCCATTTTATTCTGCCACTTATGTTATGATCGAACCATTTTCTATAGAAAGAAAGTGAGTGAAAATGTAACACCCCAAGTTCGAAATCTTAAACCTAGGCGTGTTAACTTTTCTTTACTTAAATGCGGAAAAGAAATCATTTAAAACCTTAACATTTTTATTTCTATTATAAAATTTTACAGAAATTTCGACAAAGTCACCTCTATAAATTGGACTTAGCCAACCTGTAGAAAGACATCATAACCATTTTCAAACACACATCTCCACTCATTCAATCTCAAACATCATCAAACCCCTTTACAAAAAGAATCCCAAACTCCACAACAATATAATTCCAAATAATAAACTTTAACAAATACAACAAGAGGCAATTTAACCTCAAATATGATAATCATACTTATTCGAAACTAACTCCAACCAAGCAATTATCAATTATAAATAAATTAAAGAATAATTAATGAGACATTGAAATAAATCCTAATTTGACTTTAATTAAAAAGGTTGAAGCGAGTATATCCTGAGTCTGCCACCAAATGCTCTCCTCGTCTCATCTAGCTTTCATCACCTGAAATATATTGGAAAGGGATTGGGGTGAGCTAAAGCTCAGTAAGTAAACTTTATGCACGTGATGCATGCTCATTACATGAAATGCCCTTAGACTATTCAAAGTAATTATCCCCATTTACTTTACTTTTCAAGACTTCAGACTTTCCAACTTTCACAACATTTCCAAAATTTTAACTTCATTTCAAGACTTTCACATAATTTCAAGACTTTCACTTCATTTCAAGACTTTCATTTCATTTCAAGACTTTTACTTCATTTCAAGACTTTCATTTCATTTCAAGACTTTCCCTTCATTTCCATCGTGAGCGTAATTAGTGTATCTTCTAGTCAATCACAATGCAGTGGGCAATTTCCCTTATTTAAAACTAGGTTATCACTTTTCCACCGCATAACGGTTTAAAATTTGCCACCGCTAAGCGGTTTCGCAATCGTCACCGCAAAGCGGTTTAATATTTGCCACCGCCAAGCGGCTTAGCAATCGTCACCGCTTTTTGGTTTAATATTTGCCACCGCTAAGCGGCTTAGCAATCGTCACCGCAAAGCGGTTTAATATTTGCCACCGCCAAGCGGCTTAGCAATCGTCACCGCAAAGCGGTTTAATATTTGCCACCGCCAAGCGGTTTAGCAATCATCACCGCAAAGCGGTTTAATATTTGTCACTGTCAAGCGGTTAAGCAATCGTCACCGCAAAGCGGTTTAATATTTTCCACCGCCACGAATAAAGGCTCAGAATCACCACACAAATATCACAAAGTAAAGATCTGAAAATAAAACCTCAGAAAATTTTTGTTAATCAAAAGAAAAATACAAGAATTAAACGGTTTTACAGATCTAGATAAAACTTCTCAAACACACCCAAATCTCGCACAAAATTATACCACAAAGCTTTACAGATTGTGACTGTAAATTAAACTACATAGAATACTCCTGATTATACACACAGATTCAGAAGTTTAACAACCAAACATGCGAGAAAATGGGATTTCTGGAAGAACACCACAAAGAACCACGAAGAGGCTAAATCGCCTTAGAGAGAAGAACCAGAGAAAAATCTGGAAGAGAAGAGACGTGAAAGAAGTGAGAAGTGAGGGGTCAAGTTTCAGTCCTTATCACTTAGGTGGATGGCTGAGATTATTTTGAGATGATCCAACAGCTGGAGATGAATGGGCGGTGAATCAGTTTGGGCGAAAGATCCGAATTCACATGGGCTTCAGCTTTGGGCTCTGTATATCAATTTCAGCAATCTTTATTTTGGAGTTCTCTATAGGCTTGGCTTTTGTTATTTGGGTTGGTACAATTGTTCTTACAATCTCCACCTCAATTGGATCAGTGGTACTTGCAAAACAAATTTAAGCAATATCAAAATTCTAACAAATTTAGAAACTTTAAAGTATTTTTAAATTTATTTATAGGAATAATTTTTGTTCCGGCATCTGCAGGATTTAACTATGTTGGTATTTTAACAAGTTTGACAATCCCTTTTTCAATAATATCTATGATAAAATGAACTTTTACATCTATATGTTTTGATCTATTATGAAAAACAGGATTTTTGCAAAGATGTAAAGCACTAAGGCTGTCAGTACAAATTTCAGTTTCAGAATTGTCAATGCAGCCAATCCCAGATAGTAAACCTTTTAACCAAATGCATTCTTTGACAACATCTGTGGCAGCTATATATTCTGCATCAATTGAAGATAAAGCAACAAGTTTTTGTAGCTGAGATTTCCAGCTAATACAAGAACAATTTAAAGTAAAGAAATATGCAGATGTTGATTTCCTATTGTCAATGTTCCCAGCAAAGTCAGAATCAACAAAACCTTTTAATTTAAAATCAGTTTTGGTTTTAGAGAAAACTAAACTAAGTCCTGCAGATCCTTTCAGATATTTTAACAAGGATTTCAGGGCTTCCCAATTAACTCACCAAGGTTACTCGTAAATCTGCTCAACACACTGACTGCAAAAGCTATATCAGGTCTAGTATAGACCATGAGATACATCACAGATCCAATAACATTTGAGTATGACACATTTTTCATTCTAGATATCTCTTCATCAGATCTAGGTGAATGCTCAACAGATAGTTTAAAATGAGCAGGCAGTGGCAATGAAACCAGTTTTGCATCAAATAAGCTAGATCAGTTTTACTTTTCTTTTCAAATCTTTTAGGCTGGTGCATGTAAATGGTTTCATCTAAAGAATCATATAGAAAAGAAGTTTTAACATTCATTTGTTCTAGTTCTAATTCAGATTGATCAGATATGAAGCAGTTTTCACTACTTCACCCCAAAATTTTTTTGGCAAGTTTGAATCAAGTAATAGGCACCTAGTTCTTTCTAAAAGAGTCATATTTATCCTTTCAGCAACCCCATTTTGCTGTGGACTGTATCCTTATTACAGAAGGAATCAAAGTTTTGATTACAAAACTCTAGGCCATTGTCAGTCTTAATCACTTTGACCTTCCTATCTTTCAAGTTTTGAATTAAGGTAATTCAGTTTTTAAACACCCACACAATAACATCTTTAGACTTTAGCAAATGAACCTAGGTCTTTTTGGAATAATCATCAATAATAAGTAGAAAATATTTAAAGCTGGAAATAGAGTTGACTGGGGCAGGACCCCCACAAATCAACATGCAAATATTCTAGTATATTATTAGACTTGTGTATGCCTTTACCAAAGGAATTTCTTTTTTGTTTTCTCAAAACACATTTTTCACAAAAATCAAGTTTATGTAGCACATCTTTTCCAAAAACACCCTTTTTCTCAAGCAATTTAAGACCTTTTTCACCTAAATGACCAAGTCCTTTATGCCACAAAAATAGTTTTATCATTTTCAGAGACTGCATTGAAAGAATTTGCACACAAAGGATATGATTTTTGAACATAAATTCCATTTGTTTTGGGAGTGCTGCACAGTAAATAATTACCTTTAAAAATACTAAGCCTTTGTTTGGAAAACTTGTTTAAAAACAAGTTTTTTTCTACACAATTTCCTAAACAACTTTTTAACCATACATATTTTCTCTCTCCACTTTTCAACCACATATTTTATCTCGAAAGCATAAAAAAAACATGTTTTTAAACAAAAAAATTTAACAAACAGAGGCTAAGGTAACCTTTATGCAGTCTAATTTCATAAAGTTTAGAATCAAGTACACCAAGAGAAATCAAATTCCTTTTCAAATCAGGCACATATCTAGTATGATTTAGAACAAGTGTCTTATTATTTTCAAGTTTCAACAAGACTTTACCAGTGCCTTTAATATCATAAATTAAATTTGTCCAAGTTTTACAAAACCAACACAATCACTACTGAAGTTAGCAAATTAATCCTTGTCATGACACATATGGAAGTACAACCAGATTCAAGTATCCATTCATACTTGTTATCAAATTCAATAGTAACATAAATAACACCATTATTATTTTGAGTCACAGCTTCTGTTTGATTACTATTTCCTGTTTCATTTTGTTTCTTAAAACAATCTTTCACATGATGTCCAGGTTTGCTACAGTAATAGCATAGCCTAGGAGGTCTGACAATATTATTTTGACCTACAAAATTATCTTGGGCTCTAAAATTATTTTGGTTTCTATAATTGTCTAGACTTCTAAAATTGTTCTGACCTCTAAAGGAGTTATTTTTGGGCTTACAAAAATTGTCTTTCTTTTGAAAGTTACCCCTAACAGGATTTCCATTTGTATTATTCCAATTCCTGTTATTGTTAGGAGTGTTCCAACTTTTGTTGAAATTGTTCACAAATTTATTATCCCTAACAGAATTCCTTTTCTTTGAAGTTCCTATAACACTTCAGGCTTCTTTTTTATTATTCTTAAATTCCAATTCTTTATTCTTAAGGGATTTGTAAACAATTTCAATAGTCAATTTATTCCCACCATATTCTAAGGCATTTCTAAGATCCTTAAATTTATCACTCATAACATTTAGAAGTCAGACAACTTTTTTGTTCATCAGTCAATTTTTCATCACAATTCAGTAGGCTTTGAGTGATCCTATTGAATCTACTCATATTATCATCAACATCTTTAGAGGGATCAAATTTAAAAGAAAAATATTGTTTCCAATGAAAGCATTTATCAGGAAATGAGACAGTGTCATATACTTCTTCCAATTTATCCCAGAGTGCCATTGCAGTTTTAGTCTTGCCTATTTATCTAATGGCATTATCAGACAAGTGAAGAAATATAGTACTCCAGGGAGTTTCATCCATTTCAATTTGTCTATCTTGAGCTAAATTAACAGGCCAATATTGATCAACAGATTTTGCACACTTCATTTGAAGTAATAAGGCTTTCATTTTCTGGCTCCAGAGATTAAAATCTCATTTTCCATTCCAAACTTCAACATCTACTTTTATAGTAGCCATTGAAGAAATTATCAACATATTTATGAAGGTGTTTTTCAAAAGAATTTAAGCCTTATTCTTTAAAAAGATTGTCATGCAGATAGAAATAAAGAAATTTAAGACAAGTTCACAAAGTGTCTCAAGTAATCAGAGGTAAATCCACAAAGTCTAAAATAATATGTCACAATCTCAAGATTAAATCACTAAGTAGTATAACAAACAAGGTGATCACAGTTCACTAAGAACAATCACACTAATCAGTAAAGGCACAAAGGTTTAATTGCTGAAAAAATTGTTCTTCCAGTATACCCCTGAACCTATTTTGGGTCAGCCCAAAAATCCCTCAAATTCCTAAATTTTCAAGAAATCCTGGACAAAAGAAATTAAAGGGGTCCAGAAATAGGCTTAAAAAATGAAGAGATTTAGGATAGAACAAAAAATTGAAAACAAATGATAGTATAGAGGTACAGGATGTAAAGATATCACCTCCTTGCAAGATTAATGGTTACTGCAGTTTCACAAAGATATAATGCCACAGAGATTCAATCCCACCAAGTTTCAGTACCACACAGCTTATCCAGAATCCACGAAGTTTTTGCCACCAAGTTTTAGTACCACAATGCTTAAATTCCACAAAGTTTCAGTACCACAAAGTCCAACAGTATCCACGAAGTTCAACCACCAAGGAATGTCAGATCCCCTATAAGAATTTTCAGTATATTATAAAGAATATACTGATTCCTTGGGATCGTTTGAATTTGATTCAAAGGTCAAAAGATCCAGAAAAACAACCAAACCCTTATTTTGAAAATTAGGGTTTCAAGAAAAATTTCACAAAGTAAAGATACCACGAAGATTACTATAAAGAATTTTGAAAATCCTTGAAAATTTAACAAATTTTTTCAGAAATTAAAACATTTTACTACGGGTTTATAAAAAGCTTCAAAGAAATCAAAAATTTCTTGAAGAAAACCACACAGAAAGTAAACCCTAGAATACGTGAGAAAGCCACACAAAATCTTCCAGTAAAACCAGATCCACCCACACAGACTCTCGATCTATATATTCTAAGTCGTAAATCAGTGATTAATCACAAGAACCCTGAGGCTCTGATACCACTGTTATGAATAAAGGCTCAGAATCACCACACAGATATCACAAAGTAAAGATTTGAAAATAAACCTCAGAAAATTTTTGTTAATCAAAAGAAAAATACAAGAATTAAACGGTTTTACAGATCTAGATAAAACTTCTCAAACACACCCAAATCTCGCACAAAATTATACCACAAAGCTTTACAGATTGTGACTGTAAATTAAACCACAAAGAATACTCCTGATTATACACACAGATTCAGAAGTTTAACAACCAAACATGCAAGAAAATGGGATTTCTGGAAGAAAACCACAAAGAACCACGAAGAGGCTAAATCGCCTTAGAGAGAAGAACCAGAGAAAAATCTGGAAGAGAAGAGACGTGAGAGAAGTGAGAAGTGAGGGGTCAAGCTTCAGTCCTTATCACTTAGGTGGACGGCTGAGATCATTTTGAGATGATCCAACGGCTGGAGATGAATGGGCGGTGAATCAGTTTGGACCAAAGATCCGAATTCACATGGGCTTCAGCTTTGGGCTCTCTATATCAATTTCAGCAATCTTTATTTTGGACTTCTCTACAGGCTTGGCTTATGTTATTTGGGCTGGTCCAATTGTTCTTACAGTTAGAATGATAATGGGGATAATTGTATAGATTACTTACTTTAGATAATAAAACTGATTTTTACTACCCAAATAAAAAATTTTGAAAAATATTTCATTGTTACTTAAAAAAAATTGAAAAGTATCATAGGTATCATACTGTGATACTAACATATTTGAGAAGTATCAAAAGTATCAGATTGTGATACTTCACATGATTATGAAGTATTTTTCAGTTTTTATGATTTTATTATAAGTAATTTTCAATTTTTATAAAATTCAAGTAAATTTCAATTTGATCCCTAAAAGTAGTTTAATTATGTGAATAGCCCATGATAATGAGTACAAAATAAAACAGAAAACCAATTAGCTAAATGTAGAAAGGACCGAGAAGGGAAAAAAAATCATGGCTTCTTGAGTAGTTCTTCAGCAATTTTATTAGAGTTTTAGCTCTAAGGCAATCACCTTTTTTTTCCCTTCAAAATGGCGTTAGATTTTTCCAATTTTTCCACTATAACTTTGTTCCCCCTTCTTCTGCGTCTTTCGCCACTTCTACCGCCGCCTCTCTTCGTTCCACTATCGCCGCCTCCTCCACAAAAACCACCACGCCCACCTCCGCCTCTCCCTCCTCCATCTCCCCCGCCTCTCCTAAAACCCCCCATTGCCACCATGCCCAGAAAAAAATTAATCAAAAATTTGAACACAATTTTCTCATATATACATTACACATGTACGTATATTTAGATATATGTACCTCTTGTTGGAGTTCCTGCAACCATGGCTAAGAGTTAGCATTTGGAGGCTAGGGTTGTAAGGGTTAAAGTGAGAGCTAGAGGCGGCTGGTGAATCTGGCCAAAGGCGGGAGATTGAGGTTGGTTGAATTGGGACTGCGGCACAGCGAAAGAGGGCACGTCCAATCTGATTGTGGATAGATGTTGATTTTCTGAACTTGGAAACATGAAATTGCTCCGTTGCTCGACATGCCCCAAGTGATGACACTTGGCGATTCTCATTGGAGGGTGGGTAACATAATGTCACTTGGCATATTCTCATTGGAGGGTGGACCACTTGGAAACATTTGAATCAATGACTTCTGTGTAGACTCATTTGGTTATTTTGAATTACTTCCTACTTCTTATAGTTTTTTATATAACTGTCAAGGAAAAATGGATGCCAACTGTGTGATGCGAAGTGGGCGGATAGGAAATAACAGTGCTTGTTTCCTAAGATTCTGTTTCTTAAAAATTTCGTGTTTAAAAATATGTTTTTATGTTTTCGAGGTAAAATATGTGATTGAAAAGTGGAAATAGAAAATGTATATGATTAAAAAGTGATTTAAGAAATTGTCTTGTAAAAACATGTTTTTAAAAATGTTTGTCAAATAGAGGCTAAAAAGTAAAACTGCCATTGGTATAAATATTTTAACTTAGTGGGTCTGCTAAAAAAATTCTATCTAAACAAATAAGGGAAAAATACACAAACCCTGTGTTTACAATAACACATTTCAATTGTAAAGAAATAAATTCAAAAATTCATAAATCAAGTTGTAATAAAAATATTTATAATAATTAATTAGTTAATTATACAAATTAGACTCACCCCACCCCACCCCACCCCACCCAGTCTAAACTAAATCTCCCCATATCCTATCGACACCTCTCACCGTTACCACCACCACTGCCATCACCATCTCCGAGCACCATCACACCACCACCGTCGCCGCCGCCACCACCATCTCAGAGCACCGTCGCCGCCTATCTCCGATCACCATCGTCAACATCATCTTCACCATCGCTCTAACTTCCCAATCTCTAATACACAACCACCACTGCCTCCACCACCACCACCTTCTCCGGCCCTCCGTCACCACCACCACCACCACCACCATCACCAAATAAAAATCTATCACTTCATAAGCACACATACATAATATTTTGAAGTACGGAGAAGAATAAGAGAGCTTTCATGTTTGAACAGAAAATCAAACAAAACCACTTCGTTCCTCTCGCCAACTTCATCTTCTCCCCCAACAAATTCTTCAAATTCTAAATCCACAAAACAGTAAACTAACCTCTTCGCAGAATCACAGCAGTAGTATCTTGTTAATGAACTTGGAATTGACCTTGTAACAATATCATAGGTTCCACTGGTGATGGAGCTCTTCATGACCTTAGAAATTGAAAGAAAGCATATAAGATGCTAGATCGAAGTTTTTTTTTGCTACATGACTTAAACGTGTAACTTGTGACTTGAATGAACATTTAAAGCGTAACATATGACCTAATACATCAATGTGACCTGAGCATTTGAAGTGTGACCTATGACCTAATCCAACAAATAGGTTATTCACTGGATTCTCTAACGTGTGATTAGATGAATACGACTTGTGACCTGCAATAAGCAAAATGTGACATGTGATCTTAAAGTGCGACATGTGACGTGTGGTTTGAACACGTGACCTAAAAATTTGACTTGTTGCTTCAATTGTGACTTGTGACCTGTGAGTGCAATGCAATTTTTTGTGACTTGAATATGTAACATGTGACCAATGACTTAAATACGTGATATGTGACTAGTGGTTTGAACACGTGACCCATGAATTGAATACGTGATATGTGACAGGTGGCTTCAACGTGTGACCTTGAAGTACGACATGTGATCTAAGGTATAAACTGTAACTAATGACTTGAACATGTGCAATGTGATCCATGACTTGAACAAATGACATGTGACTTGTATATATAACATGTGACCGGTGATTTGAACATGTGATCCGAACAATGTAATATGTGACCTGTGACTTGAACATGTGACCTGTAACTTGAATATGTGATATGTGACATGCGATTTGTAACGTCCCAAATTTCGAGAAACGCGGGACGCCACTTCGTCCTTTAAAATTTACTTTATTGCGAAAAATAAATTTAATTCAAAACGTCACATTCATTATTTGAAACCTTCAGCAAAAATTCTGATTAATTTATATATAGAACAATTCATAAAACTTGTGTCTCAATTATTCAAATGAAATTAACGATAAATAATTTAACGAGTCACATTCATAAAATTTGTCTAATAACATCATCATTTATTTTATTTTGTCAACGCTGCCCATTCATTCGCCGCCATTTCCGATATCTGCAAAAACTGTTAAAAATGGAATGAGCATTTCAAAAGAAATACTCAGTAGACTCATCGCCAATAATTAATTTACAGAATAATTTAACACATACTTATGCAATCATATAGTGACATCATCATAGGCTATTTTAATAAAATCAAAGGCTCTTTAAAAATCATAGGGTGTGGGTAGTCTCATCTCATGCATTTAAAGCATGTAAGTTATGCATAACATCATTTCTCATTCTTATCTCATAAGAGATATTCTCGTCTCATCTCATGCATCAAAGCATATAAATCACGTAATTTCACATAAGGCATGTAAATTATAATTTAAACTAATTAGTGGAGGCGAGTCTACCTTAAATCACGAGTTTGAAAAATAGAGCTTGAAAGTCACGTCACTCTTCTAAATCACCAAATGTATCGCCTAGCTAAAAGAAAATTAAATGAATTTAGTATTTTGAAATATTAAAGTGATAAAATAAGGTTTGGGGGATTAAATTGAAATTTTGGAGAATTTGAAACATAAGAAATTAGGGACTGAAATAGTATTTTCGAAAATAAGGGACTGATTCATTAAGTATTGAGACATTTGTAACTGAGTTGAAAATATTTTAAAAAGAAGGGACTGAAATGAAAAGTTTTCAAAGATCTTGGGTCAACATGACAATTTCCAAAAAAAAAAAATAATAATATAATTTCTCAGAAGAGAACCGAGAGAGGCGAAAAGGGAGGGGCTCCGCCCTTCCCTCTCTGGTCCGCGTAGCCGGCGAGAAACCAACGTCGGAACCGCCGTCTCGTGGTGGCGGTAATGGGCGTGTGAAGAGGAGGGAGTGTATGGCCTTTTTTTTTTGGGTGCGGTTTGGGTGCGAAACCGAGGCTTGAAGGATGGGTTTTCCGGCGAAGGAACTCCGGCCATTGTTGAGGTAAGTTATAGGTTTAGTTTATTTCTTGGTTTTAGGTTTGATTTTTGGGTTTTCTTGAATTCGGGTAGTAGTCGATTTCGGTGGTGGTGGTTGTAGTTTCGAGTTGGCATTGGCGGTGGTGACTGGTTGCAGTGGAGTTCGTGTGATTGAGGCTTTGGGTTGTACGGTTGACCGGTGGGCAGTGGCGTTGGTTCTTGGCCGTGGAGTCAAGGCATGAGGCTCGACTCTTTGGCAATGGTGTATTGAAATAGATGGTGGTGCTGCAGGTTCGGTGAAGGTAGAGTGGTGTGGTTGGGCAGTGGCGATTGAGGTGGAGATGAAAATGGTTTGGAGGTGGGTCGGTTTGCTGAAGGTTGGCCGACTGTGGAGGTTGGTGATGAAGCAACCGGTTTCGTCGAAGCCATGGTTCTTGCAGTGTTGTGGTTTTTGGTGTATTACAATCGATAACGTGGTGAGAGGAGAGTAGTTAAAGGCAGGTGTATGAATTAACTTTGGTAAGTCAGCAAGGGACTGAAAGTTGAGGATTAATTTAAGTTGATCGGCTGATTGAAAGGGATAGAGGAGTGATCATGGGTGTGTCCATATAGGGAAAAATGTTAAGAAATGGTAGGTTAGAGCTGGTGTAGGCCAGAATTGTGATCATATGTAAGGGGATTGAGGGTGATAATAGGAAATAAATGTGCCGTATATGCAAATGGAAGTTGGGGAGGAACTTTGGGATTTAAATTGAAATGGAACATGAATTGGGGATTTAAAGCATTTTGGACTTAAAATAATTTGAATTCCATAAATTGAAAATTGAATTTTAAAATAAATAATGGACTTGGATATAAAATCAAATAATTTGGATAATCTATTAAAAGTTGAAATCTGGACTTAAGAATAAATACTGATAATGATTCACTTTAATGGAACTGGAATTTGACTAAGATAAATTTAAAATATAATTTTACTTCGTTGGCTAGACTATCAGATTTTTAAAATAAATGGACAAAGTCGTAGCGACACATTTTTCTTTCACTAGTTCTGTCGTTCAGCTTCAATCCTTCAACCGTCAAGCCTTCAACCTTCAACTATTCAAGAATCAACAAACAATAAATCTTCACTCTCCATCTTACAATCAGTTGTTATCTTATTTTCAAGGATTTGCTGGACTTGTGTGACTGTTCCCTGCAAATGTGGAGAACTACGAGCAAAAATTGAAGAATTTTACAAGGAGGACACACACGTGGATGAGGAGATATATTATTGTCTTGAAGGGAATGAATATTTTGATGTCAATGACAAATATGACAGTTGTATTTGCATCTTGATCAAGGTCGATGACCTTATCATCTTACGACTCTTACCAGCTGAAATCTACCATTGCTTCATCGCTTAAGTTTGAAAGTTTTAGTTTAGGAAATCGGAACCAAGATCAAAAGAACTGAAAGATTTGGTTTCGGTTCAGTTCTTCTCTTACAAAAAGAACCAACGATTCCCTTTTTAAAAGAACCATCGGATCTTGGTTCGGTTCGGTTCCCTGGGAACCAGAACCACATTGAACCACGCCCGTGCCAATATATATATACACGTTATTCACCGTGGGAATATATATTGACAATCCGGATTTGTGAATTATGTTTTCTCTTTCTATTTGACGCATTGATAATTGGTTTTAAGTAGAAAAAAGTTTGTAATATGTTAAACCATTAAACGTATTATTTTTCATGTAATCTACTATTTCTATTTGAGGCATTGAAAACAAACATAAAATTTATTCTAAGTTATAATTCAACTTAATTTGACACAAAAATGAGGTCACTTGTAACTAAGCCTCTGTTGGGGTATTTTTTTTTTAAAAAAAAAAACAAAGCAAATAATGTAATATTTTCGAAGTAAAAAATATGTGGTTAAAAAGTGGTTTGGAGAAATGTGTGTAGTTAAAAAGTGATTTGGGAAAATATATTTATTGTTCATAAATAAGTTTACCAAAAATATGCTAAATTTAATTTAAACGTATTATTTTTCATGTAATCTACTATTTCTATTTGAGGCATTGAAAACAAACATAAAATTTATTTGAACTTATAATTCAACTTAATTTAACACAGAAATGAGGTCACTTGTAACTAAGCCTCTAATTGATTTTTTTATTATTATTTAAAAAAAAAAAAAAAAAACAAAGAATGTAATATTTTCGAGGTAAAAATATGTTCTTGAAAAGTTGTTTGGAGAAATTTGTGTGATTAAAAAGTGTTTTGGGGAAATATGTTTATTGTTTATAAGTTTACCAAAAATATGCTAAATTTAATATAACACAACTGTGAGATGGTGCCTCCTATAAATACATATCAATTGAATGTCGTCACCTGTTGTTACTGCACCTAGTTTGCCTCTATTTTATTCTTTTGCATTTGTAATATTCGAACTGTAGAAAGCTTGCTCTGGATTCAATACTTGTACTTACATAGCATCTATATTATGCTGATGCAGAAAAGGCTCAATTAGTTTGTGGAACTTTCCGCAAATTGCTTTTGTATCCACGAGGATCAAAATGGGTCCAATGTCCAGGCTGCCAGGAAGTCAATCTATATTAAGCTTCAGTGATTAAGTCATTATAATCTTCAGCATATGTGGTTCATTAATACATTTGTCTCATTGGATTGTGAATATTTGAATTCAGCATCATGATTTCTTTTCCAAATTGATCTCCACAAGTGCAACATTGTATTGGAGGACTCGCTGAGCTTCATTTATCTCTGTATATAAAATACAGTCTGCTTCTTGTTTTAAATTTATGACAAATTGAAATTTCAGTACCAGAAAGTCTTGAGACACATCGTGCTGTCTGCATTCCCTTGTAATGGAGGGCCATCAAATTTTTAAAATTTTCACGCGATAACGTGCTAAAATGCTTTACTTGTATGCGAGTGAGAGAAAACAAGAAAGAAAAGCACAGAATTCTTCCTTTCAAGGTTTTGGATTTGTGCTCAGGTTGATGCGTCTGAATTGCTAAATAGGCTCTGGTGATGGCTTGGTTTCACGTGATTTAGGATTTCATCTTTGTTTTTTCAGCCCATCAAATTGGACAAGTTAATTGTGGGGGTTGTGCTTATGCATCCACATGGAGCACCAGCGGTTCAATGTTCTTCTTGCCATTTCGTGACACAAATTGGAGGAGGATGCATTAGGCCTCCACCATGGTTTCACTGCATCACTCCATAACCATATGTACCACTTTCGCCCAGTGAGACAAGTTACTGTGTGAACATTTTGATTTCTATCTCCTCTTACCTTCTAAGAACTGTAATAGACATTTCCTCGACGTGATTACCTTGTCCCATTATTTTAAGGATCAATTTTTCAAATTAGTATTGTATGTGAAGATAAGGATAATTTTAAATTGAAATCAAAAACACTTTTTTGAAATTTAGCTTTGATTCACTGCAAAGAAAGTGCTCCCGTGGTGGAAGCAAGTAGTTGAATTTACAAGGTCACTAAAGGCCTGTACGAACCAATTTACTTATATACCCGTGTTCTTGTTTTCCGCTGTACCAAAGACACCTGAATTGTCGTTCCGGCAAGACTGTCCCAGTATGCCATAGGAAAGTTGAATCTCTAGATTCTCTGCGACGGTAATTAAAAGTATCCCTCATGGTGCTGTTACACTTGTGACTATGAGGTGTTTGATGGTCTGTCTCAATGAGATAATGGTTTTGCTCAATGATAATTTGGTGATATGGTGTCAATAACTCCATATTATTATGCATGATGATTCTTGAATGGATGTCCGGAACATCATTTTTTACCTTTCCTAGTAGAGTTCCCAAATGTAATTATAGTGCTGTAAATAAATTTTAGCACAAGCATAGCATGTGGTATGCACGTGCCACATATATAGGTATACCTCGCCCGTTACACTTCGAATAGCTTTTGTGCTTTACAATTTACTAATAAAACTTTTTATTACTTCCTGAAGTGGAAAGTGAAAGTCGAAGGATGCAATGAAAAATTTCTGAAACTATGTGCTTGCACAGATTATTTAGTCCATGGACATTTATTAAGAGGAAATTTCACCTTTACGAGATTATCATTATATATAACTATATTTGGTGATTTCTTGAGGACGGCTTACTTAGATAAATAATTGACAAATGTAAGATCACTTGTGTTTCTTAATTATGTTAGTCCCATTAGAAGGCTTCTATGCGCTCTGCCATAGCTAACTTGTAGAATGTAGCTATTGAAGTGGCATGCAAACAAGATACTGGAAATGATTACTTCCATTGCTGCCATCTGCAGCACCACATTTTTATAATGAGTCTTTTCGTCATTGATGTTCCCTTTTGTCAACTTTAGAAACAGTCAACTAGGAAACAGATACTAGCGCCATTATTTAACGTCCCTTTCCAGTTTAAATAGTTTTCACTAACTAGTCTGAGAATCTCAGATTGTCCAAGTTTAAATAAAGAAAGTGCAAGATATGAAATAAAGAAAATTGCACTCATCTGATGGTTTTAGGCTTATGCCTCTATTGCTCTTCAATATTCGCGCCTTCAGGCTCTATTTTAGTGCCTTGCATTGAGGGGCACCTCGAAACACTCCTCAAGTTTGTGTTTTTAAACCATGACCTATTACAGTGAAATGATCTAGACTGTTTCACACATTAGGCACATGATAATAGTACAAACACAGGACTAGGTCACATTGACTAGCACGTGAGGGTGTGTTGAGGATAAAATATAAATAAATTCATTTTTCCTCTATTAGCTTAAACTTTTAAATGACACAGTTCAACTTGATGCTTAATTTCCTTTTCTTGATATTTTGCACACACATACATGGAATTTCATAACTACGTTGTACAAGTAGCAATTTTTGGATTGTGTTTTAATTGTAAGACTACAAATCTAATCCTCTCGTATACTTTAAAATGAATTGAAAAAAAAAAAAAAACATTGTTAATGAGATCCCTACGCTTAGTGCAGTAAATGCGTTTGGACCTATCAAAAGATCTTCCCAGTTCCCAAAGTAGAAGCATATCAAGCAACAGAGCGTGTGAAAGATTTTGAGGATTTGTTTCGATAATTAATGATTGTTAAAGGGACGGGAAATTGGAATTACCTTCAATTAATTAAAAGAATTTGGAAATTTTGTTCGACTATAGAGATTCTAAGTTTTAGTGGTTTTATTTAAATTTTGAGGCTACTTAAAGTAGTAGTTGTTAATTTGGTTATTTATATTATATTTGAGGTAGTGAAGACAAGATTGAAAAAGCTTATAGACCATCCTAATTGTAGCTAGTACCTTGTGAGTGGAATAATTATTTTAAGAAAATAAGCACTTATTTAAATTATATTATATTAATTCAACAACTTTTATGAAATGTTTATTTAACATAGAGTTTATCGAAATTTATATAAATTGGAAAAGTTGATTATTTTTCATTTACATTTTCAGAATAACGTGAATTTTTATATTTAAGCAGTTCTTTTTAAAAGTTCTATTCAGTTCAATTGGAGCATTTCTTGACTTATTATAGCAGCGTTATATATCTCAGAATACTTAAAGTTTATTTTGAAACCATCAAAAGTACTCAAGTTTATATATCTAGACAGTTACATGCCTTGATACAGATTGACATGTATGGTATCCCTAGTGTCAAGAGGGCTGTAGTTTACTTTTGATTTTTTACTCTTAATATGGGAGGTAGTACATTCTCATTTACTGTTTTTGTACATTTGCTACTTTGTTGGAAGTTAGGCTTCTGCCCCCCTCCTAGTGGTGATCATGTTTAAGTTATTAAGAATTCATTTCAATGTTTGTTGAAAAAATTCTTTTCTTCAGTCCACAAGTATAGTAGTTAAAGAAAGTGTCTGGGTGCACATATAGAGCAGGTTGCAGAATATTTTAGTAAGTTCCATTCTGGATGCAAAGAGATTCAAGAGTTCAGTGTTCACTGCTTGGATTTTGTTGTATACTGCATACAACCTTTCACCTTAAGAATTTCAGATTGAATAACCATAAACAATGAAGCAGCTTTGCTACAAATTGAAGACATTGCAGCTAAGTTAGCATTGTTCCTAATTTCCCTTGATTTCATGTGATAGATAATACAAGTCCTTTTATGTCCTGCAACAGATATGTTCATACCAGCTCAAGAATGGAGTATTTTGGGAAAATAGCAAGTTGAATTCCCCGACATGTTCTGAACAAAGTATGTTGAAACACAGAAGGAAAAAAACAGATGAGAAAATTCTCAGTCTATACAGCACGCTTCATGAAGTTATTTGGATATGGAAAAATCAGAAGTTGATTACTTTAAAACATCAGTTGGAAGTTCAAAAAAGCTTTTCTTTTACAAGAGCAAACAACTGGGAGCAGCTTTCAGTCATCGGGCGGGAAGTCTTCATCTGAGGCATCTCCCAGAAATGAACCCAAAGTCTTTCTCAGAATGCTGAAAGTCTTATCATCCTGGAAAAAAATTATTACTTTATATTTGAGTTTGAAGGCAGTAACAGTGCAGATGATGTGGTTCACTCTTTACCTGCTTTTTCTTCTTCAGGGACTCGTCCAGTTCGGCAATTCTTGCTGCATTTGCTTTCTCATGTTCAGATAGCATGCTCTTCTCCTTCTTCCCTGGACATTGCAAAACATAACATTAGTTATGTGTACCTTCCTAATAAAGAGTGGGAATGAAAAAACGTAATGGTTACATCTTGCTCACTTAGTTGTTCATATCGAGAGATTAAACTTTCTTTCTCCTCTTCATATTTGTCAATTACATCTGTCAAAAACCATTTACTACAGTAAGATTAAATACTTGAGAGATACAAAGACAGTTTTATGCCATTTCAATATCAGGAATGTTGCACTGCAGATGCCAATATGCCATGGCACTGTTCAACAAATTGTCAGTTAACCTCTACGTGTTTGAAACTAGTATTTTCTGAAGGAAAATGCTAAACGTACACACAAATTTTACACATTATCTTACACACTACTCACATGTGGTGAGGTCCACAAATATTTTATTATTCAGTGGACCCTATCTCATGTGAATGGTGTGTAAGGTAGTGTGTAAATGAATGTGTAAGTGCAGCATCCTCCTTTTCTGAAAGAAGACCCCATGATGAAACAAGAAACTTACAGCTACTATATCATCATTTGTCAATTCAAAACTTTAATAACTTTGATTTGTCAAACGACATTTCTCACAAAATACCATATCAAAAAGAAAAGTACCTTTCAAGGCCTGCAGATGCGTAGCTTTCTCCTTGCAGAAACTATCATAGACGGCTTGGAACTTGGCAGTCTCATTCTTCAGTAAATTCTCACACTGCATGATTCAAACATACGAGAAAGTACAATCAACATAGAAGACCGAAAAAAGGATGATAATATAAAATTTAACAGTATTATATGCAGACCTCTTTTGAGCTCTTGGAGAGTGCCTTGGCAAAGTTTTGTCTGGCAGTTCAAACATGAAAAATCCACTTGAAGATGAGAGTTGAATATGATAATTACATGGAGTATCAAACAAGTGCACATCTGATAAGTGATAAACACACAATTTTCCCATTGTTGAAGCTTGTGTATCTCACCTTTCTTTCTCAAGTTTTGATTTCAACCCATCCAAATTTGACTTTATGTCTGAAGCCACACTGTCAGCAAAAAAAAAATATGCATTCACAAGTGTGGAATAGGTCCATACTAACAATCTTCCACTATTATTTCGTGCTACAATTGAAAGGAAAGAAAAGGAAAGAGGATCTTGACTATGAGTTGGTATTCTAAAGCTTTACGTCTCTCTCTCTCTCTCAAACGAGATTCACTGATTTCCATGATTGATAAAATACAAGGGAACAAGACAACAGTAAACTCAGACAGGATTGTAAACAATTTCTATTCTGTATTTATTTTTTTCAAATATCACAGTAAACTCAGACAGGATTGTAAACAATTTCTATTCTGTATTTTTTTTTCAAATATCACGATGATTGGTTGGCTCGAACATTCAGTAAACATTTGATCAGTATCTCAATTATTACCACGTATTTAAACGGTAAATTCTCAATTTTCTTAGTTTCTGAATCAAATCTACGGAGGAATCAATGTGAATAAAATACAGATAAAAATTACAACCAGCTGATAGGAATTATAGTTCTCACAATAACATTAGAGGAAACTATTAACTTATCTATGAACAGAGAAAAAAAATGAAATCTGATCAATATATTCAAATCAGATCACAGTCACCGAGAATATATATAGAATATGCCAGACACGCATGTAGAATATAATAAATTAGATAATCGGAAAAGATCTTAGAAGATACACAAAATTCCACCTAGAAATTGTCTCTTCGTTCTTCTTCTGACCGTCCTTCTGCGCCTTCTCCTTGATCTGCTTAAGAGCACTCATGATTCCTTTGATATCCCTGCATTTCAGCATCACTTCCATCAGTTTTACGATAAACATACATAATGTACTACTCGAACTTAAGTATAAGTAAATTTGATTGAAGAATGATGACTTGGAGATGTCCTCATCAAAATCATCGTCGACGGTGGCTCGTTTTTGACTCTCCGATTTTGAAATGTTTGATTCCGAAACTCGTTTCTTCGCACTTGCTTTTGTTGCCGACATTGAAGATCTGATTTCTGTTAAATTTTTCAAATTGGTGCACAGATGTTCGCGCGTCTCTGTGTTGAGGGAGATGGAATTCCAAAAAAAATGTAAAAAAGATATAGAATTTGAAATTCTAATGGTATGATTATTGGCGGGTAACGAAGAGGACAGATGAATTAGTGTATATATGTATCGTGTATGTATATTTTAAAGGGTTTATATTTGTACACAAACAAAATTTTAACTTGAACTTTTTTGAATATTTTCCTGAACTAACTGCTTGTTTGGTTTCCTCAAATTTATTTCCAATCAAATATTGTAATGGACTCTAAGATAAAAAAAAAAAAAAAAAAAAAAAAAAAAAAATTAAATTAAATTGTAATCGACTCACCATTTTACATACTTTTCAATAATTTTTCAACCACATATTAATTTTTTTTTCCCCAATTTTCCTGTACTAAACAGGTACTAATTATATTCTAGCCACAATTTTTTCTAGCTGGATTACATTTTATTTCTATCAAAAATTCAATCTGCATGCTTTGAAATGAGGTACAAAAACTTCTGCATAATTGCATTTATTCTATTAAAAATATAATGGTTAAATAAGTCATTTTACGTCCTCCCGTTAGACGTTTTGGACGGAAATCGTCATTAGAGACAAAGTATATCTAAATTAATTGAAGGTTGAGAATGAGAAAAAAGATTAGGGAATAAATTAAACACAATGATGAGCAAAAATTGAGGAGTTTAAGTGAAACTAAAATGAATAAAAAGTAAAAATTACACATTTCCTTGAATGTACAAGAGTAATTTCCCTTCGAGGTAATTTTGTTTTCGCTTAATATCAAATAAACTAATTTTACTTCGCCCTTGTTTGGTGGAAATTAAAATCAAATATTTTGTAGATTTTGATAAAAGTCGAAAAGATGTGTAGTTGAAAAGTTTTCCATAAAATATGTGATCAAGATTGATTATTGACTTTTGAATTAAATTAAAATCTAATTTTAATTTGTCCCAAACAGGGGCTAATCATATCATTTTTGTTTAACTGGGTATATATATATATATATATATATATATATATATATATATATATATATATTATTTACGAGGGAAGTCCCGATCGCCACTCATTGGGTGTGTAATGTGTAAACTCTCGAATTGATGCAATAGCTTGCTAATTATCGGGTTGACGTAAATTTCACACACTAGTATAGTTACTATATTGTTCAAATAATGTCAAGTATAACTTTTTTGAGTCAAATATAACCATTCAATTTTAATTCATATAATATAATATATTCAACGAATAGATCGACCCCCTAGTCTCTATCAACTTGTACGGGAAAGTGGCATTCGTGAAGGCAAACACAATTCTCTATTAAGCATAGCATTTTCTTCTGTTCAATTTCGATGGTCAAATACGCAAGTTTTGGGGAAGACTGTTTTCCAAGGAACTGAAACAATTTTCTTCCAATATCAAAAAATGAAATAAATGGTGAACCTTGGTGAAGATTTTGAAATGGTCAACTTAAACACGAGACATGCTTTTGAATTGCTCAAATGAAAACTTTATGTAAGAGTCGAAGCACCAAAAAGAGAATTGAGAATTTTTCTAATAGGGGATCGGAGTGTTTTTTCTTGGAGATGAAAAATTCGTCCATCGAATTTTATCAGCTTGCAAATTTTGCCTCTTGTAAATCTTGCAAAATGTGTAAATAAAAATAGACTTAATCATAAGCGATAATTACCTAACAAACATGTCCATTGGACATTAGATAAATTATACATGTCAAATTAAATACTTGTTTCTTGACATGAAAATTAGACCATCCTTAGGAACAAACTTGTCGGATTCGAAAGTTTGAAAATAAAAACCAATTGATTTTGTTTTGCAAAACTTTAATAAGCTACAAACTTTTCATACTTTTGGTTATGTGTGGTCGGAGAAAGTCCATGCAGCTATTGCACCATCCTACATGGTGGATTGCCCAACGAGGTGCCGCCACCTCAGCATAGCCACGAGTGGGTGCAAACTATTCGACAATCAAGGTGACAGAGCTGCCACCTCGACTATCAAGCGGTCTCCCCCCTCATTGGTGTGGTACAAGTCCAGAATGAAATGACAACATGTGAGTGGAGGTCACATCATTTTACGTGGTGCGACTATCCCACCTAAGTTTTTCTTGTGTGATTAACAATTCGTTTATAAATGATTATTTATTAATATTGTTTATAAATAACGGTTTGACATTATTTCGTTGATTTTTATTTTAAAGTAAAAAATAGTGAGTGAAAATTTTTATCCAGTTAAAATCGTTGACTTTTAAAAATTTTGTAAAATGAGATGACATCACGTATTTGTTCATAAATAAGATTTATAATAAGCTATAGTATGACGGCTATTTTTTGTTTATAAACAATAAATTTGAATTTTTAAAATAAAATGTAGTTGAAAATTAATTTTAAAAAATATGCTGATTAAAAATTGATTCTGAAAATGTGAATAAATAAATTTACCAAACAGACACAACATACACGTTGCGACAAGTTGGCAGAAAGATAATCTAGAAGGCAAAAAGTAAGGGGAGAAAGGCACTTTGTTAACTAGCGTACGATTTACGCAAGTACTTGTTAGTGCTTGTTAGATCATCCTCAATAGATGGACTGAAGCAAATGTTTGTAAAGTAAATTAGGAAAATATTGAAAAAATGTGTATAATGGATATGTTAAAATAAATATTAAGGGAATTTTTTTTAGTACATGCTAACTTGTATGTTAAATTTGACTAGCAATTTAATTGATGACATGACAATGTTAAGTAAAAATTTTTTTCCAAAATCTTATTCTTTTTTCTTTTCTTCTTTAAATTTTTTAATATTTATAAATAAACTAATTTTTTGTTAATTTCATATTATTATATAAATTAAAGAGATCTTCAAAATGAGTACCATACTAGTATATGAATTTTGCTATTTTAAAAATAAATATTTATTCTAATCTTGGAATTAGTTAAAAAAAATCACTTATCTATTGTAGCAATTTATACATGTTAACTTTAACATGAGGATGTGACATTTAACATGTAACTTTATACTTATGTGACTTGTTATATTTAACTTGTTCATTGTTGATGCTCTTAAAAGTACAAAGCACGTTATGCTCTTTTCCAAAAACGTTAAACCTCAACTTTAGGAATCTCAGCAATTTTTATTATGAGAATTTGTAGATAATGTATATTGCGAAGTATGTTTCAGTGAAACATAATTGAGAACTTGCTGTTTAATTGTACTTACAAGGAGTCTTATCTATACCAAATGTAGAATTCAAATTCCCAACTTAAGCTGCCAGTCGAGTTGTGATTTCTCACTCTTAAATTTTGATAAAAGCTAGTTAAATGTGTGATTGAGAATTATGAATTTTATAAAATATATTGTTAATTTTGATTCAGATTAAAAAATTGATTTTAATTTCTAATATACCGGGGCTATATATAACAAGCAATCTTTTCGATGTTTGTAATTTCTCTTTTCGATGGAATTTCACACAAGATCACCTTGGTATCTCATGTTTGTAATTTCTCTTTTCGATGGAATTTTACACAGAGTGTCAGAGTAGATTTGAGTCATCAGTTCTTTTGTTTCCGCTCTTTCTTTATTCGAAAGAGATTTCCGAAGAAATGAAAAACAAACAAGTATGAAAGCTACGATAGATGGAATCATTAATTTATACATTCTTTCGGCTTTAAAAATAATTTGTTCTCCATCTTTTTTCAAGAACTGTCTATAGTCTGATTGCATTATGAATCTATGAGACTAAAAAGTCACTAAGGGCGTGTACGAAAATTATTATAACGCCTAATGATTGATGTTATTTATATTTTTTTAGGTAAGATGTATGGTAGAAAATTGAAGAGAAAAAATGTGTGATTAAAAATAATATTAAAAATTGTGCAAATTATAACACCAAATTATCGAACACACGCTAAGTTAATTAGTAATGGCCCATGGATCATAATAATAGTTTATTTATTATTGGTTGGCTTCTAGAAGAAATTGTAATGATGCCAAATGTAATAAAGGTTACAGCTACCCTAAGACGTTACTAAACCTATGGATGGCAATGGGGCGGGTCAGGATCGCCCCACCCCGAACCCGAAAACACCCAACCCCGCCCCGTCCCGCCCCCGCGAAGTCGTGGGTCGGGGCTGGGCGACCTCCCGCCCCACTAAGGACTCGAATTTTTTTTTAATAAATAAATTGGTAATAAAATTTTACGTTAAAAATTTAGGCGTTGAATTAGTTAGAGTTTTTAAGTTTGAACTTTAAAAATAATATGTATATACTTGAAGAAAAAAATCAATAAACAATATAATGATATAGTTGTTGTATATTCTCATATCCCTAAATTCCACCAATGTTCAATTCTTCCGGACTTCATCAAATTTATTTTAGTTTCTCATTTCATTATTTAAAAAAAATAAAAATTTACTGGGTCACGGGGCGGGGCGGCCCTGAACCCGCCCCGAAACCCGCCGCGCCCTGAACCCGCCCCGCGGACCTGACGGGGCGGGTCATTTCGGATTTTTTTGCCATCCCTAACTAAACCATTAGCTTCATTTGTTAAACAAAAAGACCAGCTAAATAAATCAATTCATAAATTAGACGATTTCTTAAATAATTTTTAAACCACAATCATTCTTTCTCAAATTTTCAAATACTGCTTTTTATTTCAAAAATATAAATAATTCAATTTATAAATCATACAATGTTACCAAACGCTTCGTTTTATATTCTAATTAGTTATTAATGTATTACTAGTATTATACCCGTGCGTCGCACGAAAAAATAATATGAAATGATTTTAATGTAGATATTATTAAAAAATAGGGAAAAATTGAACGCGTAATTTGCATTGATTAATGATACATACCGTTGACCACAAAATTCGGCTGGACCTTGGACCAACACGTCTCAACTCCTCCCTCTTGAACACGTGGATCTCCTGCGCACTATGACAAACAATCAGTTTGCAAAGGGGGGTCGAGGTGGCTCGTGTTTGCACTCCGATGCCGAAGTCAGTACTCATTTCAAGTGAATATATATTGGGTGCGGGAAATGTAAATGTGTAAAAGAGAGAAAAGGGAGTGAGATTCGAAATATTTTGTTAGTGTATTGAATTACCAACATTTTTCTTGGAGGCAAGTGTGTTCTATTTATAGAATTAATAATTCTCTTATATTGTGACACGTGTTATGCTTTACACATGGCAAGATCCTAACTATTCATGAACTAAACCATTTCTTTGGTTATAATCATTACTACATGTCATAGGGATAAAGCAACCATCAAATCCCTTTAAAGATGTTGTCACATCAAGCTATCTTGTCACCTTTCCAAGGTACTCACTTCGGCTTAGGAGTACCTCGGTATAAGGGTACCTCGACATAACATTACCCCGGCATAGGGGTACCTCTGCATAGGATCACCTCGGCATAGGGGTACCTAAGCATAGCATCACCCTGGCATAAGGGTACCTCGACATGTAAGAGTCCAGCAAGTTTGGTATCCACAGTTTGGCCTGTGGGTCATGATTAGGTGAATAGATGTTTTGTGGATCCCCTGTTGGGCCCATATGGATGACGTGTCATGTAAAATTAGTCATGGTCGTAACACTAGTCCTCAAGTCTGGTTGGTTTATTTATGTGCGAACCGAACTTGAAAATATAAGGGATCGAAGATGATGGAATGTGTACATACTCTGAGAAATAACCAAAATAGAAAATATATGAAAAATCATTCTTGCAAGACACCATCAGAATAGAAAAAATACAATATATTTTGCATGGTAAAGTTTCGTCGAAGAGGAATAATATAGGCACTTGGGCCCATACTTTAATATAGTTTGAACACTTGAGTCCTTATTCGAACACTTGACAACCCTTTCACGTAAACTTTTCTTAGTTATATTAAAAGAGTATTGGGCTGCTTTATTCAAATTTTTGAAAGTGTATATCTTCTCCCAACAAAAAAGAATACTCTAGAATGTTTCGAACTTACGAAGACATATAGGCTCATAGCAATATTCCGAGCATGCCTCAAATAGAAGGGGAATTACAAGGTTTCCTTCGATAATGTTGAAGATCTTTCGCCTAGATGTACGAGGGCTAATAGCATGTCTGGATAACATAGAGAATATGCTCAATTCAAGCAGTTGGAGGGCTTACAAGTCTGCCTCGTTTTGAGATGTGCATCTTTGGATAATATGAAACAACGTATATATACGTTGTGTCTTGTGTTGACATGCGTGTATATGCTCTAGTCCCTTAAATTTGGAAGTCCCGAGCATTCACGGCTGAGGTTCGAATTTATAGCTTTTGGATGTTTTGTCTAGAGTGGAATCTACCAATGACAGAGTCCTTTGTAAAATGTGTTAGTTGAAGAAGTCCCCTCTTGGGTGGAGTCAATTGCAAAAATCCCTCGTGAAAGGCCAAGAGAAGGAGTCATTTGGAAGAGGTCCCTTCGGATATCATGTGGATCCACAACCTAATCCAAAATATTGGGCGTCGAATGAGGTAGCGACTGAAATCCGAGCCAATGACATGGTAGAAGTTTCTTCAACTTACCGGATGCCGACGAAGATTAGGGTTACACATCTGAGCCCGTCATGCAGACCATGTCGCCCCCTAAATGTCAAGTTGCGGTGCTCCTTGATGCGTTTCAATATGGGATGCGCTTGCCTCTTCACCCTTTCTTCAGGGCTCTCATCCGGACTTACAACCTTTGTCCATATCAGTTGGCTCCAAGCTTCTGGACCCAGGTTGTAGGAACCTGGCTGGTATGACAGGAAGTTAGCCCGGACTTCCCCATCTCACCTTACATCATCCACACCCTTTATATCCTGAAAAGGGTAGCTCGGAGTGATAAGGTTGATATTCTGGACTGGTACTACATTACCACCAGGGGACAGCATTCTCCCTTTATTACAGGACATCCGACCTCCATGAAACATTGGAGGACACAATGGTTCTGGGTAGTCGGTGAATGGCAGTGCTCCCCTGCGGATCCGGTTCCTGAAATTACTATTCTTCGGACTCTCTCTTGCCCCCGTGAGTCTTTTGTATTCTTAGTGTGAATGTAAGTATAATGTAGGATGTTTTGAGTTTCAACGATAATCTTCTGTGTTATCTTTGCAGGTCAGCAATACGCACACCTTCTCCCTAAGGAGGACTTGGCCATGGTGAAGAAACTCTTTGCATACCTGCCACTTTTCCAGAGGTGATATTGAAGAAAAACTTTTTATCAAGCACGGGCTTATGCGAGATATGGGTAAGTTCTATATTCCTTGTATTAATTGTGTCATTGTCCGAAGCGCCTTTGACTGACAATTTCATTTTGATGAATAGGTTCTAAAGAACTTTCCAATGTTTCCCTCAAAGGCCTGATGGCGAAGAAGATTCCACTTCCGTTTAGGCTAGGGAGTGACGAGGAGCTTAAGCAGAAGTCTTTGCTCAGCAGTTTCCAAGTGGAAGTTGCAAGAACACAGCTGATGCCTTAGCTGCAAAGCTCATAAAGCTTCTTTCGGTGTTGCTCCCTCCACCGGTCTTATTGTCTAAGGGTCAGCAATGATTGGAAGTGAAGGAGGAATTCGGAGCCAAACATGAGGCTCTGGAGAGAGAGCGAAAATCGAAGCAAAAGGAAGAGAAAAAGTCCAAAAGAGCCTTGGTTGATGATCATTCTGATGAGGATGTTGTGGAGGTAATGGGGCATGAGGTGCCTCCACAGAAGAGGCTAAAGAAAAACAAAGGCATATCTGGTTCTTTCGAGGTGGATGTAGCCGATTTACCTCCACCACTTGATCCAATCAGAGGCAAAGGGGATGTCTCCAGCTTAGATTTCTTTTCCCAGGCTCCGGATCCCCCAGGCCATGATGAAGGTTTGATTACTGTTCTGGGGGATGGACCAGGAGGTGACCCTAGAAATTGCTGCTGAGCTTAGCCATATAAAGGTTGTCATGTGAGCTAAGGAAAGCACCTTGAATACCACCCTCTCAGATTCTCTGAATTCTCCTCCTGCCAGGGCTGCTTTGGCAATGGAGCACTTCTGGATTGAAAGGTTGGGAAATATACTCCTCCAACATGTCACCAGCTCAGAAGCTGCATGCTGCCAGGGCCATGAATGTTAGGGCCTTCACCTTGATAGATGGGGATGAGTCCGCCGTTAAGGATATTGAATTGAAAAAGAAGAGCGTTGAGACAGCTCTTCAAAATCCTGACAACATGGTGGTCAAGATTAAAACTCTCCGGGACTCCGTGATGGCAATTAGAAATATCTTCACCAGGAGAAGATGATCTCAAAGCGCTTGAAGGAGGACAATGATAGGCTAAAACTGAACCTAGAGGCTGCTGATGCCGAAGTGGCCAGTTTTTACAAGAGATTCGATGATGTGGCTCAGTCCCAGGCCATAACTATCGAGGCCCTGTAAAAGACAACCACGGAGTAGAGGAGCCTGGTGGATAAGGCGGCTGGACTAACTCATGAGTTGGAGAAGGAAAAGGAGGTCAGATTGGCAAGAGAAGAGGCCTTGCGGAGGGAATTAGAAAGACTTTCTTAGAACGGGATATTGAGACTAGGGTGATTAATGACATCCATCATTTCAAGGATACATTTGAAGAGATCCCAAAATATGAAGCTATGCAGCCGTTTTTTGCCAACGCCGGGGCATGAATGGCTTTGAAAGACATGAAGGATGACTTCCCAGATCTGAATCTTCCCGCGCTCCTACTTAGGATGCCTGTTTTTGTCATTGTCTTTTGTGAATCTTTATCTACTCCATCTTGATATTTATATGTGAAATTTGCATATTGCTCTGCTATAGACAAGTAGTTCATATCATAAGATGATCATCATTTAATATGAGATGGTCCATCATAGGATGAACATAGTTTAATATAGGATAGTCTGAAACATGTGCAAGTCCTTGGAGTCACTTGTGGATGAGATAATCCCTCAAATTGAAGCACTTAAGACATTTATGTCCATCGCTTAGATTTGACTGAATGGGTCTCAGCTCGTACTTCCCCGCGAGTCCCTTGTTTACGTCCAGGGTGATTACATTGGGGCCATTTCTTGTTAAAAAATCTAACATGAGGCGATATGCCTTTAAATGGTAAAGATTTCTTTTGAACAAATCGTAAGATTTATTCTCAAGATTGATCAACATATTTCATAGGTACCACTTCGTCGGGGTACTAATCATCAAGTGACGGAGTCCCTTGCATGAACGTATCTTGTGCTCCAAGCTATGTTTTGTCATTCTATCAAGGGATTCGTCGGATCAAGGCATTGCGATAATCATGGACAACTTCGACCACTTTCATTTCGGTTCAAGTTTGGCCAATTTGTTTATCGATACTAGTGGTGGAGTTGATCCACGCTTTATGGATTGAGTAAGGATTTTCCAGAGAGATTCTCTACTCCGTACGCCCCTGGTGCAGTTTCTCCCGTGGCAGTGTGCGAGGTAATTCTGATTCCCCATAGGGCTCATGGAAGTTCATTTACCCAAGTTTCTTCTTCAGGCTGTTTTATAGATTTATCAACCAAGTATGCTTCGCCCTCATCTAACAGAATATTCGCTCCGGAGTTAATGGAGGACATCCACTTGGGAATCCCATGTATTCATGCCTTATAGCCTCGTTTGTACGTATTCAGTTTGTTAGTCCGAGGTGGATTCCATTGAGTGGCGAAATCCTTTATTTGTGGGGGGTTTGCTATAAGCTATTTATGTTTACTTGTAATTATGCTTGTTAGCAGTCCCTAGTGAGAGCTTAGATCAATGATCTTATTCTTTTGTTAACTTGTAACGTGTTACTTCGGCACATCAGGTTCGGGCTAAATCACGTCGGCATATTACTTCTTCCATGTTTAATCCGGTGTGAATTTCAGAAAAAGCTTCTGAGGTCATGCCATTCTGGAGACGAGTAGGAATGGCTCCTATAGCCGTGTCATCTCGACATAAATTTTTTTAGTATTTTTGAAACCATAATTTTGGGCCTCTAAGACCATGTATCATTTCGGAGACACTTAAGCCAAGGCTTATGAATATAAGGTCTTTGAGAACGTGTGTCATGGAGGCACTTAAGCCTAGCTTAATAATTTAGGGTCTCTGAAACCGTGTGTCGTGGTGACACTTAAACCAAGGCTTAATAATATAGGGTCTCTGAGACCGTGTGCCCTGAAGACACTTAAGCCGAGCTTAATAATATAGGGTCTCTGAGACCATGTGTAGTGGAGACACTTAAACCGAGGCTTAATAATATAGGGTCTCTGAGACCGTGTGTCCTAGAGACACTTAAGTCGAGGCTTATAAAATATTGTTGTTTGAGTCCTGCCATGTTGGCACAATAAAGGTGGGCTGCTCCGAACCGTTCCGCTTCGACAATAAGCAAAACTTTTATTGTTTCATGAGCTTTTGCGTTGTTGTGACATTTATGAGATGTTCGCTCCTCTTTTAGGAGGAGATTTTCCATAGGTGTTCATTTTCAGGAGCTCCCTTTTTTAAGGTTCTCTTCTTCACGAGTCCCTTGTTCAGGGATTCCCTTTTCAGGGTGTCCTTCAGGAGTTCCTTGTTTAGGGGGTTTCCCTGAAACCTTTTCTAGGTGTTCTTCTTCAGGAGTCCCTTGTTCAGGGGGTTTCCTTGAAACTTTTTCTGGGTGTCCTTCTTCAGGAGTCCCTTGTTCAGGGGGGGTCCTTCTTCAGGGATGCCCTCTTTCAGAGGGGGTCCTTCAGGAGTCCCTTCTTTCAGGGGTCCTTCTTCAGGGATTCCCTTTTTCAGGGGGGGTTCCTTCTTCAGGGATCCCCTCTTTTCGGGGGGGTTCCTTCTTCAGGAGTCCCTTCTTCAGGGGGCCTTTATTCAAGGGTCCCTTCTTTCAGGGAGTCCTTCTCCAAGAGTTCCCTCTTTCAGGGGGTGGTCCTTCTTCAGGAGTCCCTTCTTCAGGGGGCCTTTATTCAAGAGTCCCTTCTTTCAAGGAGTTCTTCCGTCTTTCAGGGACTACAAGTTGGACTTCTTAACGTTGAAGGGATAATATATTGTTAGTTCAAAAAACATGACTTTCAGAGGTACGAGCTTCTTTTTATTTGTAAACTTTGACTGGGCTAATGAGTTTCATCGGGCTTTAAATTGATCGTGTGGAATGTGAGTTCCATTGCCCAAGCAAGCCACTTTATAATAAGTTATCGCATTGAAAATTTAATATGATTACTCCTGGTGGTGTATATTGTCCCACGCATGTAAGTAATTCATGTTTCTATGTGCCCATTTATATTAATTATGCACCAGTGAAATAAACAACCAAATATTCTTCATTTTGTGGAACCAGGGTCCCACGAATACATTGACTAGTGGACGATTCTAGTATTAAAGGCATGCTTTTTCTTTTAATTGTTTCAAAGCACATGCATTATAGGTGGCCAGCATAATTTATCCCACAAATGCTTTTTAATGTGCTAGTTAAATTATTGATCCAAGATTTGGAGCAACTCCAATCATTACCAGAGCTCAACTATCAGGATAAGCAAATAAGAACCCAAAGAAAATATTAACCAAGAAGTCCAAATGTTAATGGACCGAAGAATAATAAATTATTGTGGCCTAATCCATCATATCCGAAGTGAGCAGCCTAAAGAAAATGCTTTTTCCCAGGTTGGTATAGTCCTTTTTCACCCTCTTTCAAGATGTTCTCCGCCTTATTTCAAAGTTTCTCGTCACTTTTTACCACGTGATTTCGTGGTTAGAAGTGTGGTTTCCCACAGACGGCGCCAAAATGTTGACCATAAAATCCGGTTGGACCTTGGACCAACACGTCTCAGCTCCTCCCTCTTGAACACGTGGATCTCCTGCGCACTATGACAAACAATCAGTTTGCAAAGGGGGCCGAGGTGGCTCCCGTTTGCAATCCGATGCTAAAGTCGGTACTCATTTCAAGTGAATATATATTGGGTGCGGGAAATGTAAATGTGTAAAAGAGAGAAAAGGGAGTGAGATTCGAAATATTTTGTTAGTGTATTGAATTACCAACATTTTCCTTGGAGGCAAGTGTCCTCTATTTATAGAATGAGTAATTCTCTTAGATTGTGACACGTGTTATGCTTTACATATGGCAAGATCCTAACTATTCATGAGGTAAACCATTTCTTTGGCTATAATCATTACTACATGTCATAGGGATAAAGCAACCATCAAATCCCTTTAAAGATGTTATCACATCAAGCTATCTTGTCACATTTTCAGGGTACTCACTTTGACTTAGGAGTACCTCAGCATAAGGATACCTCGACATAACATTCCCCCCGCATAGGGGTACCTCGGCATAGGATCACCTCGGTATGGGGGTACCTAGGCATAGCATCAACCCGGCATAAGGGTACCTCGACATGTAAGAGTCCAGCAAGTTTGGTATCCACAGTTTGGCATGTGGATTATGATTAGGTGAATAGATGTTTTATGGATCCCCTGTTGGGCCCATATGGATGACGTGTCATGTAAAATTAGTCATGGTCGTAACACATACTGTTAACAAATGCTTAAAATAGAAATAAATTATAATTCTCATCAATTTTGGAAAACCTCTACACCGTTTGTACAGTTTGTAATTGCTCACACCCGTGTGATACACGAAAGTCGCTATTGACAAAACATATTTAAACAATCGCTCAAATTTAAATTAAATAATACAATTTCTCAAATATATGTTGTATAGAAAAAATGAAAAATTTTGTCTAAATATTTTTGACTAACGTGAATAGAAATAATATCCCTCAAAATATTATAATTTACATAAAATAAAGTAATTGTAACAAATTAAATATATGTGGTCCTATATATAAATAAATGTAATAAATTAAGCAATATTGACGATGCACGAACGTGGAATTCAATTCAAGGGAACCTTCGCATGATTAATAATTTTTAATTTTTAAATGCAATACATTTAATTGAACATAATTAAATGCATATTTAATTATATGTCAATAAAATAATTATTAATGAAAATATAAATAAAATATATATATATATATATATATAGTGAGTATTTTTATCTACATATGTTAATAAAATTAAGAAATAAAGTTTCACCATTTTTTATGACATATAATTATTTTTTTAATATTTTAATAAAATTGTAAACCATTGAATTGTTTTATCCTCTTTACAGGAAAACAGACCATGAATTAAGTGTTTTAGAGATTGTAACGTGAACATATCAACTCCATTTCTGAAATTAACGTTCAATAAATGAAATTTTCTTTTTTAAAAAAAACTTTTGAATTACAAAATTAGACTCATACAATACATCTGTAAAACTTAACTTACATATTCTCCTTAAGAACGACGTTTTTCTTTTCATATATTGTTCTTCATCATATTCTTCCAAAAAAAAAAAAGGTGTAGGATATATTTTTTGTTATATTTTGATTTTTTAAGCATTAATTATTAATTTCAAGTATTTTTTTTAAAAAAAAGAATCATTAATTTTAATAAATATTGTTACATTAATGGATTCTTCTTTCTTCATGCTGAAAATTTCTTTATTCATATTGTTACATTATTATTTTAATAAAAATTACTGATCGATCAATTGTTTAATAGAAAATATATGAACTAATTGTTAAATTCTATAATATATTTTTGCATATTTTAGTTATTTAAATTTATAACTAAAAATATAAAAGTGAACAAAATCAGTAAATAAATAAAAATAATGTGAAAATGATGAATGAATTGAAGAAATCTTAAATTTGTAAAATTAACCAAACTTAATTGGATTTGCTTTAAAAATTCGTGTAGTTATTATTTATTTTAATTTGATGAGAAAAACCAAAACAGAAATTAACCATTTATGACGAAAATGAATTTAGTTAACTAATTATAGATAATATTATCATACTCAAATAATATAATTTAAAATGAATTAGATATTGAGGAAAAATAAAAAATAAAATTTTATCTTTAATTTTTTATATGATTTTACGGACAATATAAGTACAATTTGTTCTTACTTGTTAGCTTGCATTAAACGTCTCGCTATGATCTTTAACTTGACACTTATATTACATATTTTCCAATTTCAAAATGATACAATAATTTTTAAAAAAATAATAATAAAATAGAATTATTAGGAATAGAAATTAAAAAATCAATCATTTACTTTTGGCTTGATAGTGATAATACTGAAATAAATAATGAATTATATTTAGAACATTTGTTTAGTAGTGATAATGATTATGATCTCATATTAGATTATGATAGTATGGAAGAGATGAATCTTTCTTTACCAATTTTTGAAAATTTTGATATCATGAATGAAAGAAATTATATCATGAAAAAACTCAGATCTAAGAGATGTCATATAAGTTAAAAAGAATGTCAAAAGTAAAAGAGGTATTGAATATGAAAATGAAATTGATAAAATAGGATATCAGAGCAACTTTATGCATCACAAGAGATATTAAAAAAAACTTAAAGAAAATTTGATATAAAACTTCGCTAGAGGTTCTATAAGATCTACGGTAATACAAGATATTCCAGATATAATTGATAAATTAGAAAAAAGAAAGAAAAATATTTTAAAATATAATATACAATTTAAACCGAGGATAGATATCATGACTGACATAGATATATTCAATTCCCAAATACTGTTAGAATTTGAAAAGTTACTTGAAACTTTATGACCACTTTATACTTCTGTATTTATAATATATAAAATGTCAGGATATACTACTGAAAGATTAGATGATTTGTTAGAAAAAATAATGGAAAAAAAGATAACATTTGTACGACGAATTTCGAAGTATTATTAAAATACTGAAATTGTTACAAATTGAATTTGAGAAAATACAAGTGGACAACTCTTGTGAATGCAAAAAATTGCGAAATCCTCTGATTAACGATCTGCGTGGTTGAAGACAAGGGGCCTCGTGGCTTGATTTCTGGACTTCTGAATTTGTTGATTTGTTGAGAGATTGCTTATTTGTCACTTGGAACTTGAAACTTGAATTTGAACTTTGGATTTGCACTTCGGATTGGACTTGCTTTGATTTGAAGAAGGCTTTGATCTTCTTGGAATTGATTTGAATTTGCTTGATTTGAAGAAGACTTTGATCTTCCTAGATTTGGACTTGGCTTGAAAACTTGAGAGGATTTTTGTATTCTCCTTTTTTGTTTTCTTCCTTTTTTTTTTTCTTCTCATGGACCAATGGTCCTATTTATAGAGAAAATTGTGTAACCACCCCATTTATTTAAATAAATAAATAAATAAAATGGTTAGGTTTTTGAAAAGTAGGATAGACTTCATCCATGGGCTTCTTTTAAGTGGGCTTAAGTGGACTTTATTTGTTTAATAAATTAATTGGAATTGGACTATTAAATTTGATCCAGTCCAATTAATAATTATAAATATTTTTAATGTCTACAAATGCCCCCTCAAGATTTATTTATTTATAAAAATAAATAAATAGATAAATCTTGAAATTTGAATTTTAGATTTAGTTGAGAATTTGATTGAAACTTGATTTTTTTTTTTATTTTTTTTTATTTTTAAAAAAAAAACGTGAACAGTGTTTATTTATTTTTATTATTATTTATTTATTTATTTTAGAAAAAGAAAAATCATGAAATATGAAGTCCTAACAAGACTTAAACTCTCTTCTATTTTTATCCAAAAGGAAGAATCCTAGTTTGAATATACAAGTTGAACTCTTTTCATGAAAGAAGAAGACATCACATAATATACTTGGTTGGATCGTGGACGTGCCTTTAAAAAAAAAGGTCAAGCATCATAACTTGTTTTTTGCAAAGTTTTCTATTTCACACCCCTTTTTTTTTTTTTTTTGGAGGAGAGAGCAACCAATTGGAACCTTGAAGAAAAGTCAACAAAGTGCTTTTGAAAGTCACAAATCAAAAATAAATTCAAAAATTTTTGTTTCCATTCACAGGTGAATTTTTTTTTTTTTATATATATATATATGTTTTCACGTGTGTGTACAAGATAGAATGTATTGTGCGTACTGTGTATGGTGTGTGTGTGCAGTGCTGTGTATGGTGTGTGTGTGTGTATGACGTGTGTGTGAGAGGTGAGAGAGACGTGAGTGGGAGGTGTATTTGACACATTATTGTTATTATTTTTTTTTATTTTTTATTTTTTTTATTTTTTTTTATACACAAACCAAAATTAATTGGTTTATGCCTTTGAAAGCAAAAAAAAAAAATTCACGTGACCCCTTTTTTTTTTTTTTTTTTTTTTTTTTTTTTTGACAGGATCATCGAAAACGGACGAGCAATTTGAAGGTGGAACTGTGTTTTGAATTTTTTTTTTTTTTTAATCATGTACTTTGAAAATTTGGTAAATCTTCGGAATGTATCTTTTTAGATACCCCCCGCTAGATTTACTTTTACAGGTTGAAGATTTTTGAAGACCTGGAAAATATGCGGAATGTATCCTTTCGGATATTCCCCGACATAATAAAATTTTCAGGATGGAGACTTGGAAGACCTGAAAAATATGCGGAATGTATCATTTTGGATACTCCCCGACATAATAAAATTTTCAGGATGGAGACTTGGAAGACCTGAAAAATATGCGGAATGTATTCATTTGGATACTCCCCGGCATAATAAAATTTTCAGGATGGAAACGTTGGAAGACCTGAAAAATATGCGGAATGTATCTATTTGGATACTCCCCGGCATAGTAAATTTTCAGGATTGAAACTTTGATTTTTTGAAGATTTTTTTTTATTATTATTATTTTTATTTTATTTTTTTATTTTTTTAATCCTATCTGCTGATTTTTTTTTTTTTTTTTTTTTTCAGGGACGGCAAAACAAAATTCCAAAGACAAGAAAAATTTGAAATTACCTGAAGTTAAGGAATTTTATGATCCTGCACGGAAAAGTCAAATCCTTTGTTTCCCCAAGGCTACTTTGAAGCATCCATGCAACTTGATAGGAGATTTTAAACTTACCATCCATAAGCCAATGACATACCCTTTCGTCCATGCAGTTCTTTTGCAGGGTATGGACATGCGTATTCTCAGTGTCAGCCAGAGGAATTCAGCTCGTACTAGACATCCTTGTTTGTGTCCTCCTCCGCATCACACTTCCGACACAACGTTCATTCCAAAAGCAATCATTTCTGAAAGAATTGATCGAAGGGAAATCAGATGGGGAAGTACAGTGCATTATCGTGGAGAGATTTCTTTCTTGTCAAAGTTTTGGGAATGGTCCCTTTGGATTCATAAGCTTCTCATCAAGAAAAATCTTCCTGAACTAGCTCATGCCGTTTACTCTGCCACTAAAGACTACTCTCGACCTGACTCTATTTATCGAGCTCTTTGCGAAGTTTGGTGCCCGGAGACCAACACTTTTGTAACTGCCAGTGGAGAGATCGGCATTTCGCTTTGGGATATGCAGGAGATTACTGGACTTTCCATCAGGGGTGATTATTACGAGGAGGTAGTACCAAGTCTTTTGGAACTAACAAACTCCCTCTCCAGATCTTGCTTATATTTATTTAAAGCCTTTTCACTGATCGTTGACAAAAAGAAGAGTGAGCGGGTCCGCCACAGCGACTGGATTGATTTCTGGTTCAAAACTGATGATTGTGTTCCGAATCCAAGGAAAAGCAAGGCGTTTAAGCAGGCTATGGAAGCAAATCCATCTTCAGGGGATCAGTCAGTAGCCAAAGAAAATTTACAGAGACATGTTTGCACAGAAACATTACACGATATTCTGCACAGGGACACGGACTACTGGAATACTTCTTTATCCGTTGAAGAACAAGAAGAGTTGGACATAGCAGCTTATCTTTCCCTTTGGCTCTGCCGTTTTATTTTTCCTTCTAGAGATGATTGCCTCAGGGTGGGAACTTTTAAAGTAGCTTCCAGAATGGCTACAAAATCAACTTACAGCTTGGTACCTCCCATCTTAGCTTGCATTTATAGAGGACTTACCGAGACAACAAATTGCGTGACTGGCCATGACATTGGATCAGTCAAATATACATTTCCCGGACATTTTTTGTACGCTTGGGCTGCAACTTATTTTGTTCGGGGCATCTATGCTAACGTTGACAAGAACATTGGTCGTCCTATTATCCGAAGATATGCTGGGACTTTAAATGATTTCCAACATTGGGAGGTTGATGCATTTGATTGTCGAGAACTCCTTCGCGGAAAAATGGACTCTAATGATTTTTCGTGGAATCCGATTTATTTACCTCATGGTGGTATACGCATAGATAACAATGAAAGATCTGTAGAGACTTCAGAGTTCATGATGAGTATCCGACCAGGGTTTCTTTCTTACCGTCGTGGTAATAACCTGTTTATTCTTGAAGCTTACAATCCTCACAGATTTGCAAGACAACAAGGCTTTAGGCAAACGATTCCAGGCTCACCAAAACCAATGATGCTTACAGCCAATGCGTTGACCCTCTACCATGCTTGGTTATCTTTGACGCAGGTAGGAAGTAGATGCACATTTCATCTTCCGGGGCGCATTGATGATATACAACTTCAAGTTGATCCATCATACGAAGCTTGGTGGGAAGATAAAGTATATCCTGGTCTGAACAAGATTAAAGTGCAAGATTTATTGTCCAGCGAAGATAATAACTTTGTACTTGGTAAATCTCCATCTGCCCCCGAACAAACAGGAAGTCATAATGCCCGTGAATTGGACTCCTCTTATGTAGATTCTCAAGTGACTCTTCGGAAGAGACCTCTGGATGTTCCAAATGAAAGAGGTATAAAGAAAATTAAAATAATACATTCTCGCATGGATTACACTTCAACTTCAGAACATGTAGAGAAGGTACATGAGCCCATTACAATTTCAGAAAGCAGTAGCTCTATGGACCGAACACCACAAACACTTGATGCCACACTTCCTTTGGAAAGCAGTAGTCCTAGAGACCAGGTAAGATTTATTTATCATTCAATTTTTTTTAATTTTTTGAATGATAATTTGCATCTTATTTTTTCGTTTTGAATTCGAACTTCAGATTCCTCTTTCTCAAATATTGCGTCGGAAGCGGACAATACGACCCAAAGATTCTCAGGTTGTGGAGAATCCTAAGGAAGCTTATTCTGAAACATTTAGACATGAATTGAGCATCCCAGATGTATCCTATGGCGATGAAAATTTGGATATGTCGCCTCAAACACGAAACGCAGGTATACATCTTCATTTTTTTAGCCCATTCAATGCCCTAATAGATTGGTATTTAATTTCTTCAACTTTCTATTTGTTGTAGGATTTCCACAAGTTCCTGAAGGGATGTTTTATTCAGCAGATCATCGTAATGAGAACCATGAGATGATTGGTGCACTTGATGAAATTTATGGCAACGTTAGACATGAGCCTCCTTGCAAATACCCAAGCAGTATTAATAATGGTGTCATATCACCTAATCAAGATGATCTTAATGATGAGGTGAATTCTGAGCCTTTGCGAGTTAGCAGTTCAGAGATTGGACAGGATACTTCGAATACCTCTCCTTTATTAGCATTACCAGCTCCAGGTCAGAAGATAAATAATTGTGAGACGACACCAATATGTTCTTCCATCTCTGGTCCTCTGCACAGATTTACCGAAGAATCTTCTTTCTTGAAGAATGCTCTACAAGAAGCCAAGATTAATTTCCTGCGGACATTGTTTAAGGAAGCTTTGAAGCATGGTTTTTTCAACATTCGGACTTGGTGGAATGAAAGCAAATCAACTCTTCGGGATGTGATCATCAATCAATTCCGTGCAGATCCAATGCCTTTGATGAGACATATGGATGCATTTCTTGGAGGAGTTGACGTTTATCTTGCTAAAAGACAGCAGTACTTGGAGTGTTTGACTGCAGAAGAAAAGGCTAAACAGTTGAAATCCCTCGATATCCAGATAGCAGCAGGGAATTCCACATGTTCTTCTTTGGAAGCTCGAATTAGTGATTTGAATTCAGAGCTGGATAGACTTCGTGATGAACTCCAAACTTGCCAGGAAAATACCAGTTCACTTGAGACGAAGAAGACCTCATTGGAGCAAGCGCAAGTTAAAGATGCCACAATTGCAGGATCCATTGACCAAGAAAGAAAGACTCTTGAAGACAACTTCTTGCAGTTGATTGACAGTGATTAATTAAGATAGAATGAAGACTTCTTCTTCCTTTTTTTTTTTTTTGCTATGTTGAATGAACTTTGATTCATCAACATCATCCTTTATTGAATTTTTTTTTTTCTTTAGCATCTCTCTTGTACATTTTTTTTTTTTGCAAAGAAAGATTAATACAAGAAAAATAGAAAGAATTTATTGATTTTTGACTGAACTTGAATTTATAATTTCCATTCAAGCTGCCTACGTACCCAAAAGGGATCAAGTCAAAACGTAGTTCAGTACAACAACATTTTTTTTTTGTTTATAGGGTCGTTCACAGTTTATCCTCTTGCGGGCCAGGAGTAGTACATTTAGGTACAACAAAATTTAAAGAACTTTAAGCGTAAAAACGCTTTAGAAATTTTCCGTTGATAGGTCCAATTTGCAGTCCATCTTTGTCAACGATCTTGTATGCTCCATTTGTGAACACGTGAGTAACAAGAAATGGACCATCCCATTTAGGTTGGAACTTGCCCCCAGTTTTTCTTGTGATTATGATTGGTCTGCGCACTGAAAGTACCATATCTCCTACTTGAAATGATCTCGGCCGCACCCTTTTGTTGAAGGACTTTGCCATACGAGCTTGATAACATTCCAAGTGCATTTGTGACTCTAATCTTTTCTCATCCAAAGCTTCTAGCTCCTCGAGTCGAAGACGGGCATTTTCTTCTGTTGTCAACCCTTCTTGAATAGCAATCCGCAATGATGGAATTTGGCATTCTAAAGGCAGGACAGCTTCTACTCCATACACCAAAGCATAAGGGGTAGCTTGTGTCGGGGTCCGGTAAGTAGTGCGGTAAGCCCACAAGGCTTCTCCAATTCTTTCATGCCAGTCCCTTTTTGATTTAGATACAACTTTCTTCAACAGGTTGCACAGGGTCTTGTTGAATGCCTCTGCAAGTCCGTTGGCTGCTGCATTATACATGGAGGAATTGTACTGTCTGAACCCAAATTTAGCACATAAATTATTTATGTGGCTATTGCAGAAAGGCTTTCCATTATCAGTGATGATGTGTCGAGGAACTCCATATCGGTAAATGATTTGAACACGAATGAAATCCGCAACATTTTCTTTCTTTACTTCCCTCAGCGGTACAGCTTCAGCCCACTTGGAGAAATAATCAGTTCCAGCAAGGATGTATGAATGTCCAGCTGAAGATTTTGGAGTTATAGGTCCAATCACATCAAGGCCCCAAGCATCGAAAGGCCACGAGGCTATCGTCGGGTGCAATGGTTCCGGAGGCTGGTGGATGAAATTTGCATGGACTTGACAAGCTTCACATTTCCTTGCATAGTCCATAGAATCTTGAACCATGGTTGGCCAATAGTACCCCATTCTTTTTATCCGAAAATGGAGCTTGGGCCCGGACTGATGAGCACCGCATATTCCAGAATGAGCTTCTTCAAGAACGTGTGATTTTTCCTCATTACTTAGGCATCGAAGGAAAACTCCATCAAATGAACGTCGATAGAGTGTGTTCTTGTAGAATATGAAGCGAGAAGCACGCCTTCGGACTTCAGTCCTACGACGGGGATTGTCCGGTAACCTTTGATGTTGAAGATAATCAATTATTGGTTGCCTCCAATCAGCTTTTTCTTCATCGGAAACTTCAACACTGTTGTTTTCTTGCAGATTCTCTGGCAATAGTGGTGGAATAACCCATTTTTGAACAATTGACACTTGGTGGATAGACTCTTCATCCGATCTGGCTAGAACAGCAGCTAAATTGGCTAATGCATCAGCTTCTTTGTTTTCATTTCTTGGAACAAATTTGATTTGTATTGATTCAAACTGCCTCAAAAGTGTTGATGCGTACTCATGATATGGCTTTAGATCTAAATTTCTGACTTCATATTCGGATAGAAGCTGGTTGATTATCAACATAGAATCTCCAAAGACTTCTAATTGATTAATTCCCATGTCCAATGCAGTCTCCAAACCAATAATGAGAGCTTGATATTCTGCCATGTTATTGGAACACTTTTCTGTCAAAGCAAAGGCATATGGCATAACTTGATCATGAGGAGTGACAAATACGACTCCTGCTCCAGCACCGTACTTTCGAGCTGCCCCGTCAAAGAATAGCCTCCATGAAGGTACAACTTCAGTGTAAAAGACTTCTTCATCCGGAAGGTCTTCAGAGAGCTCCCATTCTGCAGGAATTGGATGATCAGCAAGAAAATCTGCTAATGCTTGTCCTTTAACAGCCTTTTGAGGAATAAAGTTGATGTCGAACTCCGATAATAGAAGTGCCCATTTTCCTATCCTTCCAGAAAGAATAGGCCTTGACATTATGTACTTCAATGGATCCACCCTTGAGACTAGATTGATTGTGTGCGCTAACATATAATGTCTCAATTTCTTAGCTGCAAATATTAATGCCAAACACATCTTCTCAATTGGCGAGTACTTCAGTTCAGCACCTACTAATGTCCGACTCAGGTAATAGAGCGCATTCTCCTTTCCTTCATCATTGTTTTGGGCAAGAAGAGCACCTAGAGAATATTCTTGCGCTGCAACATAGAGAGTCAATGGCTTTCCAGGAGTTGGAGCTGTAAGTACTGGTGGGTGAGATAGATATTTCTTAATACTTTGAAAATCATCACGACATGCATCATTCCATTCAAATGGTACATCTTTCTTTACCAACCTGTTGAATGGGTGACAACGACCAGCAAGATTAGAAATAAATCTTCGAATATATGCTAACCTTCCTTGAAGACTTTTTAGTTCATGTAAATTGCTGGGTTCACGCATGTTAATTATGGCATCAATTTTTGATTGGTCTATCTCAATGCCTCGATGTCGGACTATGAAGCCAAGAAACTTTCCAGAAGTGACCCCAAATGCACACTTTAATGGATTCATTTTCAACTGATAGCGCCGGAGTCTTTTGAAAACATCTTGTAAGTCTTGTAGATGATCGTCTCGTCTTTTTGTCTTGACAACAAGGTCATCCACATAACATTCAACTTTCCCATGCATCATGTCATCAAAAACCTTTTGCATTGCCCTTTGATAAGTTGCCCCGGCATTTTTCAATCCAAAAGGCATGACCTTATAACAGTATATCCCCTTAGGTGTGCGGAATGCTGTAAGCTCTTCATCTTTAGGATTCATTCGGATTTGATTGTACCCAGAAGACCCATCCATGAAAGAAAGAACCTCGTATCCAGTTGTTGCATCCACCATTAACTCTGTTATTGGAAGTGGAAAATCATCTTTAGGACAAGCTTGATTTAGGTCCCGAAAGTCAACACAAACTCGTAACTGTCCATTCTTCTTTCTGACAGGAACAATGTTAGCAATCCAAGTCGGATACTTAACTTCACGTATGAACCCAGCTTCAATGAGTTTGTTGATTTCTACTTCAATTTGGGGAATCAATTCTGGCCGAAATCTTCTCTGAGGCTGCTTGATAGGACGAACTCCATGCTTTACTGCAAGATGATGCACAGCAACTTTAGGATCCAGCCCTGGCATTTCTTTGTAGGACCATGCAAACACATCCTTGTATTCTTGTAACATGTTGAAATACTCAGATTCTTCTTTTGGACTCAGAAGGGCACTGACATAGATTGGCCTCGGCTCCTCTTCTGTTCCCAAGTTCAACTGTTTCAAATCGTCCACAGTAGCTTGTCCCCCTTCTTCAAATGTTGGCGGAGCTGGTTCAGGTTCATCTGATGTGTTTGAGTCTTCAACCTCAGATTCTGGGTTACCAAGTTCTTCAAAAGCAATGTGGTTTATTGATACTTTTTCTTCATTTCCGTCATTCTTTTGAAGCTTGGAAGTCTTTCTAGTTTTGCGCCTTCTCCTGGAACGTTGAGTCTTTAAACTCATATCTGAATTCTTAACTCCAAGTCGAGAGAAGGCAGATTGCCTTTGAGACGATTCTATAAAAGTCCGAGCATTTTCATCAACTTGAGCAGATATAGGGTCATTGCTGCTTAACCTCTGGAAGACTGAGACTTTATCTTTTAATTCAGTGGCTGTTGAAGATTCTCCCTTTAGCCTTTCGAATACCGAAACTCTGACGTTTTCACCTTGAATTCGGTCAAATACGGAAGGTCTCGACTCTTCGAATTTTTCTTCAGGAATCTCACATATTTGAATCATGATTGGGTTTGAGGAAACCTTCTTAACTTTAATCTGTTTCGGTTGATTTGGATTATATCCCAAGCCATATTTTGGTTGTGATATGATTGATCCATCCAAACCTGATGGGACACGTCCACCTGCAAGTACTGCATCAAGATCACCTAATTTTCGAGGTTCTCCTCTTCCAAACCCAGCATTTTCAAGCAGTTTATTGGCTCTCGGATTGTAACATCCCTTGAAAGTTCTCTTCATTTCATCAACCCCTTTTGCATGTGTCAAATTCTGTTCAGGTGAATCAGAGATACGGAGTCTTGATATACTTGGAATAGATGTTGAAGCTTCACCAACCTTTGTAACTTTCATAAGTTGATGTGGTATAGCTAGTTTTGTAATGTTAGGTATCGAAAAAGTCAATTCTTTCCTCGATAACTCAACACCTTTTGAAGTTTCCTGAGGTTGTTTACCTCTGGAAGACCTTTCACAAGTAAGTTTTGATTTACCTGTCATAAGTTGATGTGGTGGAACTACAACTTTCTGATTAACACTTTCCATTTCAAACCCCGCTGTAGATAGCCCTGCCGAATGAAATTCTTCATCTTCAAGGTAAAACTTGGCGTCTGCGAAGTAAGCTTCTTCTTTCAGGAAGGGCTTGGTCTCAGCTACCACGCATTTGACTTCTCCATCTCGGCTGTACTTAAAACATTGATGCCAAGTTGAGGGTACCACTCCTGTTTCATGCAGCCAGACACGTCCAAGAAGTAATTCATAAGATGTTTTGGCATCAATGACATGGAAGAGAGCTGTGGAAACTAGGTCTGCAATTTGTAGCTTCAAGCGTATCATGCCAATGGCTCCTTGACCTTTCTGATTGAATCCCTGAATCATGATGTTGCTTTTAGACAGATCTCCAATCTTTATTCCAATTTTCTTCATAGTATTGATTGGCATAATGTTCACAGCTGAATCACAATCAATCATTATCCGATGTATTTTGCACTCCCGGATATAACCACAAACATATAGAGGCCTGTTATGCAAACGAGATCCCAGCTGTAAGTCATCGTCATTGAATGTGATTGTGGCCATACAGTCTTGGTAAGTTGTAGAAGTAATTGGTTCCAACACTTTCCCTTGATAAGCTTCTGGATCAATCGATGCCGTGATCAAAGCCATCCTATCATCGAAAGGTAGATCTAGAGCCTCAGACAAACTTGTGTTTGAAGAGATATTATTGAGACATGATATTACTTTCTTCGTCTTCGAACTCTCTCCTGCAACATTCTTTGATTTACTTTCTCCATCCAGACCTATGACGTTAGAAGTGAAACATTCTTTGTCAAAGAAATCCTGAGGAAAATACTCTTCCAAAGTTATGGGTCTAGGAGCTGAACTTGTCTTAGCTTTGGACTTCTTCTTACTGTTTCTCGGCCTCCTTCTTAGCTTTGATTGTTCATCACGTGTATCAGGATTTGGTAGTTGTTGAGCTTTTCGGTGTCGTCTTTTCACAAGAGTCCATGGCATATCACTTCCTTGTGAAGGTGTTTCTTCAATAGGGGAGATTTCCATACTCAATGCCCCCAGTGTTGGTCCTGCAAGAGACATCAAAGATGGTATTTTACCTAATTTTTCGGGCGTCTGATATTTCTCCTTCTTGCTTATGAATGTGGACCAACCATCACCAATTTCATCTTCAGATTCCGAATCAGAATCCCAAACATCCAAGTCATCTGTCATGATTTCATAAAATGTTGGACGGTTGGGAGCATGTGGTTTATCCATTTCTGGATATATGTATGTGATGGTGACTTCTCCGTCTACCTTGAACTCTACTGGAATAGCTCCTTTTGGAAGTTGAGGTCCAAACTCCTTTACCCCAGACGAGAATTTGTCCATATCATATGCAATAGGGGCAAACTGCTCTTTATTTGCAACAGGGATTGGATCGAATGACCCAAAGGAAATCATCGAACAAGCAACTGTTGGATTTTCACCAGTTTCGAGTTTGATCTTATTTTCTTTGTCCAACCGAACAATAAGATCTTTCAACACAAAACATCTCTCCACCGGATGACTGATTATTCTGTGGAACCTGCAGTACTTAGGATGATCAACTTGACTAGCCTCTTCTGGCCTCTTCGATGTTGGAAGTTCGATTATTCGTTGTTCAAGGAGTTGATCTAAAATTCCAGAAACTTCGGAGTCTGAGAATGGATACTCCTTTTCTTCAAGTTCTTTCAAACTTAGAAGACCTTTCTTTTGTACTTGTGCCTTGTTAGGCCTGAACTCCTGCTTTGGCTTTGAATTTGGATTTGGATTTGAACTTGATTTCTGAAAAGTGATTTTTGCAGGAGCGGTAGATATGACCAGAGATTCTTTCAACTTACCTGGCTTACTGTCCTTTTTGACTTCCTTCTTGGGATCCTTTTTGTCACACGGGTCGCTTGGCAAGTAACTTCCATGCCTTGTTATTTGAATTTCTAGATCATGAGCACGTGTGGCCAACTCTTCAAAAGAGTGAGGCATATTTGCTTGGAGATTATAAAGGAGTCCCCAATGCATGCCTTGCACACACATGTCGATAGAGGATGCTTCGCTGATACGTTCCTTGCAATTAAGGACGAGATTTCTCCAGCGTTCAATGTATTCAACAACCGGTTCCTCCTTATTTTGCTTAGTTCTGGCAAGTTCTGGAAGGCTGACGGTCCGTCTGGTGCTATAGAAACGTGTGAGAAATTCACGTTCGAGCTGATCCCAACTGTCAATTGACCCGGCTGTCAAGTCTGTATACCATTCAAATGCAGCACCTTTGAGGGAGCGTACAAACTGCTTTACCATGGTATCATTGTATGTGCCAGCATTGTTACATGTTTCAATGAAATGAGCTACATGTTGTTTCGGGTTGCCCTTTCCATCAAAATACTGAAATTTCGGTGGTTGGTAGCCAAGAGGCATTCTCATCTCGTCGATTCGACGACTATATGGTTTGGCATAAACCAATGAAGATTAGGGGGAGCCACCGTATTGAGCACGGATGGTGTCAGTGATCATATGTTGAAGTTGTTGGACGGACAAAGAGCCAACAGAGAGTTGAGTGGTGTCACGAAACACATTTTGTACAACAGTACGGTCATGCATATCTTGCTTCTGCTGGTACTCTTGAATTTCAGGATCTTTGACTTTGGAAGAGCTTGCATTTTCTGGGTTGTGCTTTTTCAAAGGGCTTTGCAACTCCAGTCGATGCATGAGAGCGGCGATTTGTGCATCTTTTTCCTCCAAAGACTTTGTCAACTTTTCAATGGAGACTGCCATTTGCTGAACTCGATCATCAGTGCCTGGTGACATTTCTGTTACCATCACCGGCTCGATTGATTCTTCAGAAGCGGTATAGTCTCCCCATTTTCGTGGAGAAGTAGCATGAGTTGATCCAGAAACAGACCTGCCACTGGAGATAGAACCAGAACAGGGACTTTTTGCCAAGTTCTTTTCTGACGACCGGGTGCCCTGCTTCTTGAAAGCGATTTTCATCTTACCCTTTTTGGAGAACTTCTTCAATGGTGTAACCAGTTGAGTTTTCCCAGATTTTGTTTGGGCTCTGGTCACATGGAAAAGTTCAGCAAGTGTTTCCTCCAGACGGGTCACAGTTTCCTTCGCTTTTTCGCTTGCCATGTATGATGTATTTGTTGAAACTTGAAAGTTTTGCAGAACGGAAGATGAGAGGCAAGAGGGTCCCACTGGGCGTGCCAAGAAATTTGTACGACGAGTTTCGAAGTATTATTAAAATACTGAAATTGTTACAAATTGAATTTGAGAAAATACAAGTGGACAACTCTTGTGAATGCAAAAAATTGCGAAATCCTCTGATTAACGATCTGCGTGGTTGAAGACAAGGGGCCTCGTGGCTTGATTTCTGGACTTCTGAATTTGTTGATTTGTTGAGAGATTGCTTGTTTGTCACTTGGAATTTGAAACTTGAATTTGAACTTTGGATTTGCACTTCGGATTGGACTTACTTTGATTTGAAGAAGGCTTTGATCTTCTTGGAATTGATTTGAATTTGCTTGATTTGAAGAAGACTTTGATCTTCCTAGATTTGGACTTGACTTGAAAACTTGAGAGGATTTTTGTATTCTCCTTTTTTGTTTTCTTCCTTTTTTTTTTCTTCTCATGGACCAATGGTCCTATTTATAGAGAAAATTGTGTAACCACCCCATTTATTTAAATAAATAAATAAATAAAATGGTTAGGTTTTTGAAAAGTAGGATAGACTTCATCCATGGGCTTCTTTTAAGTGGGCTTAAGTGGACTTTATTTGTTTAATAAATTAATTGGAATTGGACTATTAAATTTGATCCAGTCCAATTAATAATTATAAATATTTTTAATGTCTACAACATTATATCTCAATTAATAGATATGGATGAATCATCTGAATAATATTATATACTTTCTGAAAATCATGATCAATATATTATAGATTATTCTAATATATTACAACTTAAAATAAAATTAGAAAATAAAATTATGACAAATACAGTCCCATCCTAATGTTAGGATATACAATTGAAGAACTAGATAACCTTTAAGAAAAATTGAAAGATAAAATGGAAAATGTTAAACATCAAATGGAAAATGAAAATATATCTTCTGAAGAATATAATAGACTTTTAGAAAAATACGAACAATATATTGTAGATTATTGTATTTTACTAAATCAGAGAGTACACTTATACCAAAAAAGTTTGTATAATAATTTATCAACCTGATAATTTATGAATAATTTACAAGCATCAATTTCTAATAACTGTGATCTAAACTATATTATTTCTATTGCTGAAAAATCTAAAAATATATATTATGTTGGACAATCTAAATATATATGAAGATACTGACTACGCTTGCTTAAATAAAATAGAATTTGATTATGTTGAAACGGCGAAAAATATAAATACAGTTCATAAAATTATAAAGAATACAAAAATATAGAAGAAGAAATTTCAGAAGGAATAACGTTAGGATATATAACTAAAAAATATCATCCTAAATCTTTTGAAAAAGTATCACAATATAGAACATTTTTAGAAGAATTGAAAAGATTAAAAAATATAAATATAACAAGAAACTCTTAATTGAATCAACCAAACTAAGTTTGGGAATACATCTTGCAAAATGAACAATCCTTTTCATTAAGGATAATTTTGACATTTCAACAAAAAGATTTGTTTTACTAAAGTTATTGTTTGATGAATCCATTTAACTAAAATCTCCCAAAAAATAATCATTAATTTTAATAAATATTGTTACATTAATTGACTATCCTTTCTTCATACTGACAATTTCTTTATTCATATTGTTACATTATTACTTTAATAAAAATTATTGATCGATCAATTGTTTAATAGAAATTATATGAACTAATTCTTAAAATCTGTAATATATTTTTGCATATTTGAGTTATTTAAATTTATAATGAAAAATAGAAAAATGAACATAATCAGTAAATAAATAAAAATAATGTGAAAATGGTGAATCAATTGAAGAAATCTTAAGTTTGTAAAATTAATCCAATTTAATTGAATTTGCATTAAAAATTCGTATAGTTATTATTTATTTTAATTTGTGAGAAAAATCATAACAGAAATTAATCATCTATGACTAAAATAAATTTAGTTAACTAATTATAAATAATATTATAGGACTTAAATGATATAATTTAAAATAAATTAGATATTGAGGGAAAATATTAAATGTAAAATAAAACTTTACCTTTAATTTTTATATGATTTTACGGACAATATATATTTACAATTTGCTCTCACATGTTAGCTTGCATTAAACTTCTCACTGTGATCTTTAATTTGACACTCATATTACATATTTTTCGATTTCAAAATAATAAAATAATTATTAAAAGAATAATAAAAAAAATACACCCTCCGTCCCAAAAAGATAGTCCTATAGTTATTTTCACACGGATTAAGAAATGGTAGGTAGTATAGTTAGAGTATTAAATTTTACAAATGTTTTTCATTTATACCATTTATCCCTTATTTATTGTTTTAAGTTAACTCACTTTGTTTCCCACAAAATTTTGAAAATGCAGTAGCTAAGTAGTTTGTGTGTATTATATCAAGATACATTAAATAAGAGTATATGTTGAAATGAAATATTTAATACATGCTCAATATGGAAACAAGTCTATCTTTTTGGGACGGAGGGAGTAACATTTTAACGTTATTAATAACATAGCACGGATGCCAATACAATTAATAACTCATGTAAAATAATAATTGCTAAAATATTTAATATACTATTTTTTAGCCAAAAAATTTCAAATTTAGAAAGTTTTTTTGACGAGAAACTATGTGTGTATTTTGATGACAGCTATTCTACTTATATATATATAATAATTAAGATTAAGATTAAGATTGAGATTCTTATTTTATTTTTTTCCTTCTTTTAATATCAAATAAAATGCAATAATTAATTAGAAAATCCAGAAGAGCAGCGTGATGAATTGTAAATCTAGAAGGCACTAAAAGTCATTCAGCGTGGATTATGCAACATCATTTGAATAATTGAAAAAATACGTTCAAAGGCAACCATGTTGATTTTGTTGCTCGATTACTTTTTCAAATTGTTTATATTTTTAAATAAAACTATATTGATGGTTAAGTCGATTTCTATATCTTTTATTTTACTATTATATAAGAAAATGTATTTTTTTTTCTAAATTTAATAATCACTTTATATTTATCTCGATCAATACGTCACAATCAGACAAAGTTTAACTACTGGTCCTGGTTTGAAGGTATTTTTATTTATTTATTTTTTCCTTTCCTTTTGAGATTATATAAGCTCATAATTATGCGACTAAAAGTGAATAATAAAATTTGTAAACTCAATAAAATATGTAGTTTAAAATGAAATTTGATCGACTTAAAATCTAAAAATAAATTATATTTCTAGTACTCCTGAAGTATGACGCATTCAAAACTCTCGATCAAGGTTTTATTTAAAATTAATTGGAACTTACTATTTAATCATAATACACGTGTCAATTAAATAGTATGAAAACTAATGAGTTGAGCACTAATTTTTTTCATAATATACGTGTCAGTTATATAGTATGAAAATTAATGAGTTGAGCACTAAATTTTTCATTAAGATGGAACCGTACGCAACCTTTAATATTAACATGAATATATATATTATTATTATTATGTTCTTAGTATAAAATAAGAAATAAAGCCCCTGTTCCGTGCTGTTAAAACTGATTAGTATAAATCGGCAATTAATTTAATCATATATTTTATTATTTTTTTTAATCAAAATCTACTAAAAATATGACTTTTACCGTCCAAACTGGGGTAATGCAATCCTTGGCCCACAAAATAGCCATTAGCCACACAAATTTTCCCCATCTATAAAACCCCTCAACCACTCCCCATTTTTTTCAACATTTATTTTCTAACCCTCCTGTTTGCACGAATATCTCGGCAACCCAAAAACACAGAGCTGGTAGGTCTTCTAACACCATCTCTCTCTTTCACAATAAGAATTTATCTGTCAAGTATTTGTGTGAAAGTGGTTCCAAAGATTCAATCTTTTGTTTGTTTTTACATTTTCGTGTTAATATTTAATTAATATCCTGTTTTCTTTATCTTTCTCAACAGAGATTAAAGGACCTGCAGCTGTAAGAAACATGGCATTTGAGCAATATTTTGTGCAAGAATGGAAATCCATTCCCCCCTCTGTAGCAAAAGACTCTGAAAAGACTTCTCCTTGCTTTGATTGCAGCATCTGTTTGGACTTTGCCTGCGATCCTGTTGTTACCCTTTGTGGCCATCTCTATTGTTGGCCCTGCATCTACAAGTGGTTTCAAACTGCTTCACTTGAATCTGAGCAGCAGCTCCCCAGATGCCCGGTTTGCAAGGCCGAAATCTCGGATAAAACCATGGTCCCTTTGTATGGCCGCGGCCCATGCCTCTCGGAAACCCAACACAAGGACAAGAATATACCACCTAGGCCACCAGCTCTCGCCACACGAGATCTATACAATTTCTCCGATCCTTATCCCAGTAATAATGAACCAGATACTTCGTCTCAGTTTGATCATTCACATCCTGGGTTAGGGATGTACGGAGAGATGGTTTATGCTAGAGTTTTTGGTAATTCAGAGAGTTTATACTGGTATCCTAACTCGTACCACTTAGTGGGAAATAGTAGCCGTGGATTAAGAAGGCAGCAATTACAGGCTAACAAATCTCTCCATAGAATTTCAATTTTCCTCCTCTGCTGTTACCTTCTGTGCCTTCTCCTATTCTAGTTTTATCTTAGGAATTTTTGCTACCTCTTTATGTTACATGTATAAAGTTCGCATGATTTATTATATAATATAATAGCTATTGATACATATAAGAGTATTCACTATTCAGGATCTACACTTATTTGACTGAATTATCAGCAGTAATTTCTTATCCATTGTTCTTCGGTGGCAATGTTCATCTAATGCTCTGATCTAGGTCCAATTTCACATATCGTGGCAAACATTGCCACTGATGTTTAGTTTATACAAATATATATCGAGATCGACGATATGAACACAAAACACAAAGTAGGAAAAATAAAGCAGTCAATCAATGGATACAAAAACTGAGGATTCAAATGAAACGAAAAATTGGCCTAAACAACATCATCTAGTAACGGGTATAACAAAGTTTGATGATTTAGGCAAGCGAGTAGAAATTTGGAAAAGGAACTATGACAAGAAAAAATGTCTTTATGACATGATGCTGACTGAAAATGTTAAAAGGTTGATTTTTTTTTTATTTTTTTTTTTTTTTGGAGGGGGTCCAATTTAGAGAATGCTCGAGAAAGCAATTATCTAGAAGAGTAAATTTCTCATGATATAAATGGTTAATTGCACTTCTCGAATATAAGCTAATCTTTAACAGATAGTTCTTTAGGAAACTATAGCAGAAACTTCAGTTCTCCCAGCATTTCATCAGATAATAATATAATAAAGTCGACCGCAATACAAAATTTAGCACATTACCCGCAAGAAAATGATAAGAGGACCATATTTACCATCGTGTACGAGTCAGTCAGTCAGTCAGTCCGCCGGTCAGATCAGATTGTCAACTGTAAGAAGTATTTTATCTGTCATGAGTCAATGCATACATTTCATATAGAAGCCCCGTGAGAACGTCTGTTAGGCATCGACGAGGAGTTTCATATTTGCTTCTCACTAATTTACTTTGTCTTCTGTCCCAAACTCACAATTCCTTTCATCTTGTGGAAAGGGTTGTAATGTCCCATCCTTGATAAGAATCTCTGTTAGGCACTGGAGAGGAGTTTCAACTTTCAAATTTGCTTTTTCAACTTATTTACGCGTCTTCTGTCCCAAACTCACAATTCCTATCATCTTGTGGAAAGGGTTGTAATGTCCCATCCTTGATAAAACATAACAAATTGTCAAAAACAAATCCTGAAGGAATATTCTCTACCCTTAGCAACCTCATGAATTCCTCTACTTTTTCCAAATATTTACTGTTATCCAAATATTCCAGACATGCAGTCAAGGAATCTTTGCTCGGTTTAGATTTTGCAAAACTTATCGAGATTGCCTTCCTCAAAGCTTCCACAGAGTCAGGGACTTTATTTTCCTTGAGATAACCAGCTGCTAAATGACACCATGTAATTACAAGAGGATTGCCCCCTTTCGACAATCCACTGTTTATTATGTCTTCTGCCTTCGTTAGAAGACCATTTCTGCAATATGCATCGATTAAGAAATTTGAGATCCGAAAATCATAGGATAATCCACTCAATTCCCACTCATTAAAAATCTTCTCAAGCCCTGCGATGTCATTAAACTTCATCAACGAGCGCATCATGCTTATATAAACCTTATTGATAACCTTTTCATTTCGCTTGTACAGGTTCCAGATTCGGTACAACTCATCTTTCTTTCCAGTTTCTCCGTAGAGTTTGAGGAGGAAAAAAAATAAAATATTCTTTTTCTTGGTGGTTGCCAACTTCCCCTCCAATTTTTTCAGTATTGCCAAAGCTTTGTCCACTGAGCCCAGTCTCAAGTATCCCTCTGCCACAATAACATAAGTCTTCCAATCAAGAAAGACACGAGGATCAGATTCCAAAATCCTCACAGTTTTATCAATTCCATCAGGATCAGAAGCCGCAGCATATGCACTTAGGCGGACAGCAAGAGTGAAGTGGTCATGATCAATGCCTTTAGCTTTCATTTCATTCATCAGATCATCAAGCTTTTCTGAATTTCCCAAGTGATAATGAAGATTCATCATAAGATTGTACCATAATGGTTTAGTAGCATACCCCAGATCTCTAGCTTTCTGCATAATAGCTTCTGCCTTGTCCACAGATCTAGCATTGGCATAGCAGTTCAGAAGCGCAAGATAAACATCAAAAGTTTTCAAGTTTTCTTGGATATCATTGAAGAACTTCTCCGCGTGTTCTAAGCCATAAACTTTGAAAATCAATTTCAGTCGAACAGCAGCATCAAAATGGGATGTGCGAAAATGCCTTTTATCAGTCATCCAGCAAGACACCTAAACAATTATAAAAGAACTTCACAAGGTTAAATTCGTGTGATGTTACCAAAAAAAAGTACTAGGATCAGCAAACATTTCTGCAACTTATTATTTACGAAATTTCAATTCACGGCTTGTAAATAGGATTTTATAGCTGCCCAGCTGATTCATTATTTCTGATAATCTTTTGCGACCATCTGTCTTCAGGCTGGTGCTTTTTAATAACTTTTTCTCTTGCGGTATTTGTTTTTATTTGAGTTGAAACCTTTACCGTTCAACATTTTCTCACTGAAAGCAATAAGAATCATAAAATAAAGGCCAACCGCCAATGCACTTGTAACCTCATAAAAATTGCCGTCCAGAAATATTATAACAACAAATTATTCCATAAGAAAAAGTCACGGTTCCTAACAAAATACCCAATTTGCAAATTGGGAGACTTCCCCAGTCAACATACAACAAGAAAATGTAAAACTCATGAAAACTATATAAATTCAATCTATAATATGCTTCAAATTCCCTATTGTTGGCAACCCATTAGCCCAAAATCCCTGGAAGATATAATGTGAGTAAACACCATTTTTCAAGACAAAATTCTACCCATTTGACCTAAACCAGAGTATAAAAAATGGATAATGCAAGCAAAATTAAATAGAAGGGACCCGAAACGGAACCATTTTTCATTACTAAAAACACTAAAAGTTTAATCTTGAGTAATATGAAGCAGAAAGTTCTTAGCAAACCTCCAGGGCATGTTTGAATCTTTTGTAGACTCTCAATTCATTAATAATGTTCTGAAGCTCTGTTTTCTGTACTGTATTTCCTTCTCTGATCCACTGGTCAAGTACTGGCTCTACTGAGACATTTGGGTCACCCATTGGCGAAATCCTTTTGTATAAAGTGTCCGACTTCGACCCATTTTTGGAGTAGCGGATTCGGGTTGATGTTTTGCTGAAAAGTTGCTTTTGGATCTTCTGGTAGCAAGATTGTGCGTGTGTAGAAACATGGAAGAGCTTCATCTGGAAGGGAGGGAACCAAGGGTCGGTTTGAAGAAGCTGGGGGAAATAAATTACTTCGAGTGTAAATGGCTCCTAATGACGTTGTTAGTGGTAAGTGGCGAGTTTAGTTGAAATTGCAAAAAATTGGAGTGAGTGAGTTCGACGGGAACGGGAGAGAAACCAATGATTTTTTCCGGTTAAAAATACTGTTAAGTCACGTAACTTATAGCGTAGGTTCATTTTAGTCATCTAACTTTTTTTACTGCACTCCCATTTTTCTTTCACTTTAGCATGTGTTCGGCAAATGTATTATAAACATTTACATTCAATATATTTTCTCAAATTATTTTTTAACCACATACATTTTTTGAATACAATTTTTAACCATAAACTCTATCTCGAAATACAAATAATAGAAAATAATGAAGACTGGAAAAGCTGTCGAACAGAGGCTTAGTTATGCATTAGACTTTGCTTGGTAAATCATTAATAAATGATTTTTAATAAATGTTGTTTTAAATAGTGACGTGACAACATTACGCCCTTGTTTGGCTCCATAAAGTAAAAAATTAGGCTGCGTTCTCTTTATGTTTCAGTTTCCTATTTTCATTTTCGAAAATATTTTCTATTTTCCATTTTCTGTGACTTTTTTCGAAAATTGCTGAAAACGCGTTTGGTTTGTTATTTCTGAAAACTGTCTTCGAAAATAAAAAGTTGAAAAACACGTCATGCTTAAAATTTTGTAGAAAACTATTTGTGTATACTTGTAATTATATTGTTTGTGAATATAAATGAAATAAAGATGTCATATTTGAGTTGCAAAACAAAAATAAATGAGATTATATCAAAAAAGTTCAAAAATTCATGTTGCCTTCTAAAGTAATCGTTCCATATTTGGGTAGCAATTTGCCCTTCTAGAGTAATCGTTCCATTTAATACTTCATATATATACATCCTTCCAGTAAGCACTCATAATGTTTAAAATTTAAATTTCAATAAAATTTGCAAAAATCAATTTACGTTAATCAATGATGTCCTTACAAAATAAGTGTCTATAATACAAAAGTAAAAAAGAAATGTTTAATAATGAAGCACATGATACATCATCAGAAAGATAGTTGAATTTGGAGTTCGACGCAAAAAACGGAGTGCAATTCGGAGTTGTACATCAAAAGTTATACATATTTGAAGACAATGACCTATAAAGCAAATACAGGAAGGACTAAATTGAAAGAAATGTAAAATTTACGAACTAATGTGCAAGAAAATCTGAAATTGATGGACCTAAGTTGCAAATAAATATGGGTATTTTCGAAAGAAATTTCTAAATTTGAGGATTAAATTGACAATTTTTGAAAATCAGGGACCAATAATATAATTAAAAATGACAAATTTCAAAATTTTTGATTATTTAAAATTTTTTTTTTAAATATGAAAACACGCATTTATCGCATTTTCATTTTATAGTTATAACGGGTGGAAAACGCGGAAAATGTAAAAATCACGTTTTCCATTTTCTTTAAAAAATTTGGAAACATTTCCTAAAATGTTTCCAGAAAACGGCACAAGAGAACGCGTATTCCGCGTTTTTGAAAACAGAAAATGAAAATTGGCTGGAAAACGTCAAAGAGAACGCAACCTTATTTTTCTCTTGGTCTAAATGTGTCATTGGTCTAAAAGGTCTTGGTCAACAAGTATAAACTAGCACTAGCATTCAATAAATAAGTCTTATTCTTCTCTTCGGCCTTCGCAGCTAGAGGTGGGTGTGGATTGGGTTGAGTCGATTTTTTTCCCAACCCGAACTCAACCCACTATGATCAGGTTGATAAAAAATCAATCAAACCCAACCTAAACTTGAGTTGAAACCTAACCCAATCAAGTTTTGGTCGAGTTAGGTTAAGTATTTTGGGCTTTAGTTCAATTAGATAAAAATTATAGAAAATTAAAAGATTATGCCCATAAATCAACTATTAACTCAAATAAATTATGTACAATACAATAAGCTCAAATATAATAAATTGAATATTTCCTAATAAAACTAAAATAAGTTCAAACCATATTTGAGTTTCATCCAAATTAAAAATGGGATTGAGATTCTTGAAATTTAAATGGTCATATTTCTTTGAAAATTTATCGGATTGTGTCGGGTTGGGTTTTTCACCCAACCCACAACCTAACCCAACTCAAATAATTTTTTATTGTGGAACCCAATACAACCCGATTTTCATCAAAAACCAACCAAAACCGATCGAGTTGCTTTGGGTTGGGTTGGTTTTGACGATTTGGGTGGGGTTAATGTCCACCCCTATTCGCAGCCTTTTTGACACGAGCAATTAAGTTTTTAAGGGTGTTAAATCCTGGTACTCTAAATTCTTCTAAATTGGGAGTTATCAACCTAAAGCTCGTTACATGGGTCAACTAGAAAATTTAAGGAAGAGAGGACTAACACATAAGATATAAAAACATCTTTAACTTTCCTTTGTATCATTTGTAACTTGGATAATTAAGTTTGAGGGGTTCTCTGAATCTAGTACCCTAAAGTTGTCTGATTGAGATTCACCGACCCAAAACTCACTATAGGAGTCACATAGAAAGCAAATAAGAAAAATAATGCACAAAAATTGTAAGAGACAATGACATAAAAGAAAATGAAAGAAAAGTCGTCTATAAAAAGTAAAAATAAGGTGCATGATATAAGTTTTGAGATTGAGACTTTGGAAATTAAAGGCATAGATTAGAGAACCGCTTACCATTGATCATTTAGGCAGACTTAGTTAATTCAAACCGCTTTGAGTGGAAAATACAATTTTTGATATTTAGAAACCACATAAGTAGAAGGAACCTCAGGATGTGAGAGAAAAATATTAGGAGGTAATCATACATGAGAGATGCAAGAAATTGATAGAAAAGCATTGTCTAACCACCTGAGATATGGGCTTACACAAATTTGAGCCACACTATGTTCTGTATGTCTTGATATGAGTGTGCATTTAATTTTGGCTATTCACACACGCACATGAAAAGTTGAGTATCGGATAAGTGACAAATAATTTTAGTATGTTGTCTAATTTTCTTTTCCAAAGTGTATTTTTGATACGAACTTTGAGGCATATAATGGGAAAATTAATTTTAGTTTATTTTATAATTTTCACTTTTATTTTGAATTGTATTTTTAGTTTTAGTTTGTTCGGAGACAAACAATGATTCTAACTTCGGGGTATTTGATAAGTGTATTTTATACAATTACTTATATGTCAAAATTAGAATATTAGGAGGCGTTCTTTTTGTATTTTATTTTGTATTTTCATTTTCGAAAATGTTTTGTATTTCCTATTTTTATTTTTGTTTTCAAATTTGCTGAAATCGGGTTTTGTTTGTCATTTCTGAAAACTGTTTTTAAAAATGAAAAGCTGGAAAACATGTTCTGTTTGAAATTTTGCAGAATACTACTTAAACTATTTTTAATTCATTTGCTTGCAGAATACTACTAATTCAAACTTAAATTTCCTTTCACAATACACTGAAAATATGGTTACATACAACACACTAATGTGAGCATTAAGAGTTTATATTAACACAACTTTATCATATTCGAGATTTAAGGAAGCAATGCATTTTTTAAAATATAACAACAAGAATTTTCACTTAATTTTTTTTTTTTTTTTTTTTGTAATTTTGATATTTAATTCAATAAAACCTTATATTAAGCTTAGTTCAAAGTTAGGATAGTTCTATATATATATAAAAAAATAAATAAATAAATAAATCCCAAAATGTGTTTTTCGTGTTTTGAACGTTTTTTGCTGAAATACACACAAAACGCCCAAACGATGTTTTGGATGTTTTGCGTTTTGTGTACAATTTTTTTTTTCCAAAATGCGTTTTCGAAAATGGTAAAGAGAACGCGTTTTAGTGTTTTAGAAAATAAAAACAGAAAACGACATCAAAATAGCAAAGAGAACAGATATTACATTTTAGAATAAATTCTGCCTAATTGTTGTTTATTTGTTTACTTTGCAAGAAATATCCCAAATCAAGTGAATGAAGCAATTGATAGGAATAATACACAATTAGATGACAATTTGAGCTTAATTGGACAATTTGGAAATTGTTGAGATAAACATGGAAACATGCATGGGCTAAAGTGAAAAAAACTAGATTTGGAGGACCCAGTTGAAGAAGTTAAGAGTTGAAACGAGCTAATTGAGAAGATTCTAAAGTATGTGGACCAAAATGCTTCAATTGAAAATGGATGGCTGAAGTTGCAAATAAAAGTCACGGACTTACTTATACGGATTTCAAAGTTGGAAATTGATAAGTGTATTTTATACATTTATTTGTATGTCTAAATTAGAAGAAATTATTGTCGTTTTAGAATATATGCTATTTAATTTTTGTATATTTGTTATTTTGTAGAAAATATCCCAAAAAGATGAAAAATGGAACAATTGATTTGAAAAATGCACAATTGGATGTAAATTAGAGCTAAATTGAGCAGATGGGGAGTGAGAACATCAACCGGGAAACGTACATGGTGCAAAAGAGAAGAAATCAAAGGTTGGAGGAAAGAATTGAAGGATTTGAGAGCTTAAACGGGCAAATCGAGAAAAAGATAAAGTTTGGGGACTAAATTGCAACAATTGGAAGTTGAGGATTGAAGGTACAATTAAAAGTCAGGGACCAACTTACACAGCTAAGAAAAGATGGAAGTCGCGATCGCTGAATAAACACCACGCGATGGTGCAAATTTATAACCCGGGAGTTTTAGGGTCTTCCACGAGATCGCTAGTGTACAAGCCACGCGATCACGCGCTTATCCGATTGGGCCAACTGTGGGCTTTTTCTCTCGATTTTCAACAGAATTCTCTCTTCTTGACATAGGTTTCTCCAAAACCTATATATACAACACATGAGGCACGAGATCTGAACATTTGCCTCTCCATAGAACAAGTCACAATAGAGAATTCAATATCAAATTCTTGGAGGATCAAGAATCGCAAAGGGGCGTGAATTGAAGATAATTGAAGAATAAAACTTGGTGCAAGATTTCCATTCTTTATATTATTTTCAATGAACGCTAATTTTTATTGTTATTGTTCTTTCTTAATGATGTGTAACTAAATTTAATGTTGGGATGAACGATGTAGCCTAGTTATATTATTTTAAATCCAAATTCCATAGTTTTAATGTTTTGTTGCGTGTATTGATTTATTATTGTTCTTAATACTTGAATTACTTGATCACCAATTCATGATATATTGAGTTATTTCCATAATCCGAGAGGCGAATTAATAATTTAGAACGTGGTAATAAATCCGGTAATTGAACGAGAGATAGAGATATACTCTTATTATTATTGCGGTCGTGTGTGAATTCTTGCGTGTTATGCATCTAGATAAGGAATATTCGGACCCTCTGTAGAGAAACATGGTCGACTTATTTAGGTAGAATTGATTTAAACTCGAGAGGGGAATTTCAATATATATTAGTGAATTCGACCGAATGCATATTTAGGAAATAAAACTGGAATTGGAATTAATTAAATTGGTTAGGTGAAATTGTGAATCCCAACTACTTTACAATCATTTTTGAAGACAAAACAAATTTTACAATTTAATTCTTCAATTATTTTCTTAGTTTTAGTTCAAAATCTCAAATTATTTTGTTAGTTCAAATAAGGTTTAGAACTAACATATCTCGGTAATTAATATCAGTCTCCGTGGGACGATAATCCGGACTCTAAGGTCCACTTTATTACTTCTCACGACTTGTACACTTGCGGGAATATTTTGCATCACGAGATATCAGTGAACAAGTTTTTGACGCCATTGTCGGGGACTGTTAATTAATATCGATACTCATTAGTTCTTACTTTACTTTGAATTTTATTTTACTTATTTTTATTTTTATTTTTAGTTTTATTTTTGTTTACTTTATTTTATGTTAAGAAGGACTAAGTCATTTGATTTGCTTCCTTTTGATACAGAAATTGAACGCACCTTTCAATAGAGGCGTCGACAACAATTGGAAGTGAATCAACAAACTAGCTGTAGCGACCAAGAATTTTTACACATTTAATAATTATTTTAATATTTAGAAAATCGTGTCACTGCTATTTCACCCATTATTTTGAAGTAACGCCGCGACGGATTCGTCTGGCCAAGTCGAGAAATGTTAAATTCATTCGATTTAAATTAAATGTCCGAATTTCTAAAATTATATTATTTTAATTATTTATTCCAAAGTAGTATATTCAAAATCATTTTAAATTCCAAATTTATTAAATATCTCAATTTTCCTTATTTAAATTATTTTAAGTCCAAAGTACGTAATTCAATTTTATCTCAAAATTTATTTATTCTCAAATTTATTTTCAGTCCAAAATATATCTGTTTTAAAAACGTTTCCTAATCGAAGTTAGTCAAAATTTTAGTTAATTATCTTAAATTAATCCTATAATTCCTAAACCGTCCATTTTCCCCAAACCTTCCATGTGCAATTCCACCATTACAGCTCCATTTCCATCACAAACCTGTCTGCACCTCACTTTTATCGCCGTAAGCTACAAACCTCCATTATCGATTCACTAGCAACAACCTCCATCACTATATCACCATTCACCAGCTCCTACATCTTCATCACCATCAGAAATCAAACCAACCACTTGAACCCACACGTTTTCCTTTCTTCTCCACCCATTCATCATCATTATGTCTTTGAGACATAATGATTCACGCACCCAAACTCTAGCTCAAGTCCACCACTGCCTACTGCCTTCCACCATAGCCATCATCACAAATACTGCAACTCCATTTTCAATTCCAGCAAAATCAATTGCCAACCAGCCACTGCCCAAGTTTTCAAGCAACAGTCGTCTCTCCATCAAGCCAAACCAATCTGTATCATCACCTTCACCAACAGACTGCCAAGCTGAATTTCTCTACACATCACCACTGCCCAGCCAACCTAATCACCAACTCCAATCCAGCCACCGCAACCACAAATGAATCAATTTCAATTTCCATTTCCAGCAATTTCCATTTCAAGATTTAAACCACCAGTTAACCAATTCATCAAGCAGCCATCATCTGAATCAAACTTCCATTGTCTGCAATTCAACGAATCACCACCAAATTTGCAGATCGCCAATTCAATCATAGACCACCGAGTCCTCAGCCCAACTCCCCTGCAACTACAAGCGCTCAACACCACCATCTTCGTGAAATCAAGCCACACGCAGCCAACCCCAAGACTGACCCTCTCCAATCCTCCCAAATCAAAAACCCAAAACCCAAAACATAACTTACCAAACTACTCACCTTCGACCGCCGTTTCTTCGACCGGAGGTTCACCAGAAATTTCACTCCCAAATCGCGATCTAAGCCACAGTTTCGTCTCAGTTTCTCACACCTAACTCGCACTGAAACCCTAATCTTCAACTTCCACCCTTGCCGCACCTTGCACCGGTGTTTCGCCGGCAGATTGGCGACACAGTGCACACACAGGATTTTCGCAGCCTTGTTCCGCCTTGACTCTCTCTCTGTTTAAATTTTCAGATCGAAATGGTTAGAGAGAGAGAAGATCTGATAATATAATTTTATTTTTCGAAAATTACACCTAAGTCCCTAAGCTTTTAAAGTCTTTCAAATCAGTCCCTATGTTTTTAAAATGATCATTTCAGCCCTAAATTTCAAAAGTTATTATTTTAACCCCTAAGTATCAAATCCATTTTATTTCAGTCCCTGCTGATTTACTTTATTTGATTTTAAGCCCAAGTTTTAAAGGATTTACATTTTAGTCCTCAAATGTTTAAAAGCAATCATTTAAGCCCCCATATTTTTAAAGTCTTTTGATTTTGTTCATATTGATTTAAAATTATATATATGTATATTTATAAATCTCAACTTTTGAAAATATTCATTTTAGTCCCTCAACTTTCAAAATATTCATTTTAGTCCCTCAACTTTCAAAGTATTCATTTTAGTCCCTCAACTTTCAAAACATCAATTTCAGTCCTCAAATTGTAAATTATTATTTTTAAACTACAAATTTCTAAAGACTAAGGTAACTTATTGGCTAGACGAGGTGTAGGGAGATTTAAAGGATTTAAGTCGTTTCCCGCTCAACTTTGCACTCGTCGGATTTAAGGTAGACTCGCGCCCACTAATTGATTTATATTATAATTGCATGTGTTATGTGGATTGTGTGATTTTATGCTTAATTGCATGAGAAAAGAATATCTCTTTTGAGATAAAGAATTATGTTATGCTGGGCATAACTTATTTGCTAGCCAAGAAAATAAAAGAATGTGTTCATTTGCGTTCACTATGTGATGCCTATGAATAAGAAAAGAACGTCACTACATTATTTGCATAATTACTTGTCCAATTATCTTGTAAATTAATTATTGGCGATGAGTCTACTGAGTATTTCATTTTTGAAATGCTCAACCCGTTATTTTAAACCATTTTGCAGATTTCGAAGACGGTGACGAGTGATGGGCAATGACGGCAAATTACAAATTGATATTTTTCTAAAAGTCGTGAACTTTGAAATGATTATTTCATTTTATCATGAATTGTCTTTTTTACAAATTTGTATGAAAATACTTATTCCATTTGAATTATCGCTAAAAATTTTATTCGATAAATGCGATATTTAATATTTAATCATTTTTCCGCAACAAAGTTTATTCAAGAATTTAGAAAAGTGACGTTCCCGCGCTCCTCGGAACTCGGGGCGTTACACTAGCCATGGCAGATGATAGAATTCAGGATAATTAGGGAAATCAACAAAATCTGTCAGCAACTGTGAATGGACTGCAACAAAATCATGGAAGGCGCGTTTTAAGAGACTACATGGTCCCTCATGTGGGGAACATTGGAACCTGCATAGTACCTCCTGCAATCCGAGCTAAAAATTTTGAGATCAAGACTTCCTTGATATCCTTGATCCAAAATTCGTACGTTTTTCATGAATTTCCATATGAAGATCCTCATGTGCATCTTCGGACATTTTTTGAACTATGTGATATGCAACGCATGAATGGAGTTTCAGATGACGTCATGAAATTAAAGCTATTCTCATTTTCTTTGGTGGACGAAGCAAAAACCTGGTTTTACTCTTTGCCCCTACACACAATCACCACTTTTGAAGTTATAAGCCAGAAATTTGTAAATAAATTTTTCTCACCTGGCCGCATGTCAAAGCTAAGGCGTGAGATTTTATCATTCGCTCAACAGTCTGGGGAATCAATTTTTGAGGCTTGGAAAAGGTTCAACGAGCTCATCAGACAGTGTCCCACTCATGGAATCGCTGATTGGATACTAGTTCAAACATTCTACAGTGGGTTGACGAACGAAAACAAAAAGTATGCAGACTCAGCAGCTGGAGGATCGGTAAATGATATGACATATGAAGAAGCATCTGAGGTTTTTGAGAAGATGGCTGGGAACAGTTACCGGTGGTACTCAGATAGAGTGACACCAAAATTTGGGGGAATTGTTGCAGTTAGTGAGATTACAGCATTAAATGCTAAGTTGGATGCTTTGACAAAGAAAATAGACAACATGGGTGTGCAACCAGTCAATTCAGTTCAAACAACTTTGTGTGATTTTTGTTTCGAAAATCACGCTATAAATTTCTGCTCATTACAGCAAAATCAATCAAATCCAGAACATGTCAACTTCATAGGAAACAGGTAGTAGGGTGGTCCTTATTCACAAACCTACAACCCAGAATGGAAGAATCACCCCAATTTTTCATGCTCTAACAATTAGAATGTTCAGCGTCCACCTAGTTTTCAACAACAGCAGCAACATCAGTCTCAGAAAAACGTGGCTGAGAGCTTGGAAACGCTAATCCAACTGGTCAAGAGTCAGAATGGAGAAATAATGAATCAAGCTGCTGAAATAAAAAATTTGAAGAAACAGATGGGAGAGTTGGTAGCCAGTAGTGCAACAAGGCATCCAGGACAATTACTCAATAATACTGAAACGAACCCTCGTGAGCATGTTTGTAGCGACTGGGAATTTTCATTTTTTTTTCTAAATAAAATATTTTTAGAACTTTAAATGCGCGTCGCTACGACTTTTTCCCATTTAATTTAAAAGAGTATTCGTCTAGCCAAATTATAAATGAAATTAAATTAATTTTCATCGTAATTAAAATTTTCGAATTTTATTTAAAATATTCCAATATCACCATTTTAAAATCTTAATTCAAATTTTAATGATTTTAAGTCCAAATTTCAACTAGTTTGGGTCCATATTATTTCGACCCAACCCAATTTCCTTAGGCACAATGTTTTACACTACAATATTTTACACATTTTTCTTCTCCCCCAAAATCTTCCACTTTCAAAATTTCAAGTTCCAGCCTTCATGGAATGATTCTGAATTTTCACAATTTCCACCCCTCTACACGTTATACCATTTCTGCACTCCCTGATTCTCTCCCCCAACTCCCTCAATCAAGAGATTATTCTTGCAGCTATCCAAAAATATGTGTCCCCTCTTTCAGCCCCTCAATTCTGCATTCAACCGATTTCACATTCCTACAATTCTCCCCAGATCAACAAGACTCCCTCAACTTACCAAAATTCAGCAAACAAACAGTAGCATATACCCATTGTTCCTCCCACACGAAACTCACTCAAGCCAAACAAACAATCTGGTAATTTTTCTATCCTACTCCACTGAAATGGTCTCACAGCACCACCACCACCACCACCACCAACCTCCTCCATCTCTCCCAGTCGAACCTAACACACTGCTTGTGATTCGAATTCTCATCCAACCACCATTGGCCGCTTAATTTCCAATTTCCAATTTGATCATCACCATTTTGGAAACCTAAAAACTGTAGCCTTCGTCCACAACCACCACCACGTTTGCCTCCTTCGTGGTCAACAACCGGACCACCACCGCCTACCAACCCAAAACAGTAACCATCCCACTTTAAACCCCAATCCCACAACCACCATCACGACCGCAACCACCCACTAGCAAAATCGCATCACCACCAACCACTACCCAACCTCAATCCACACCATTTTCCCCAAAAATCAAACCCAAAAACCAAGATTTAAAACAATACCCATAACTTACCTCAACTTTCACCGGAGTTCCTTCTCTGGAAAGCCACGAAATCGAACTCCATAGCCTCGGTTTGGTCGCACTTTTCACGCCCAAACCCACCCTATCCTACACCGGGGCCACCACCCTTTAGTGGCGTTAGCGCCACCCGCCTAGCGTCGGTGGGTTGTAGCAGAGAGGGGCGGAGCCACTCCTTGACGTCGCTCACCCGCAACCTCACCATTCTCTCTCTCTAGTCTGATTTTGAGAGAGAGGGAGAAATAAGGATTTTGTTATATATTAAGTTTTCAAATTTTACATTTCGCCCCCCAAGAATATTAAAGTTTTAATTTCAGTCCCTCTTGTTTAAAATATTTTCAATTCAGTTATAAAGATTTCTGTACTTAACGAATCATCCCCTTATTTTCGTGAAATTCAATTTCAGTCCCAAAATTCTTAAAATTCAGTTTTCTCAAGATTTCAATCTAGCCCTCAAACATTATTTTGTCACGTTTAAATCTTTAAATTTTTAAAATACTAATTTAATTAATTTACTTTTTGGCTAGACGAACCAGTTTGTGATTTGAGAAGCTGACATACTTTTCCCGCTCTGATTTTTGAGAACTCGTAAAGTTAAAGGTAGACTCGCCCCCACTAATTAATTTAGACTATAATTGCATGTATTTATGTGGATTTGTGTGATTTTTATATGCTTAATTGCATGAGAAAGGACAAGAATATCTCGTATGAGATAAATTCGAGAATTTATGTTATGCATGTCATAACTTATTTGCTAGCATGAGACAAGACAAGAATATGTTCATTTGCACTCATTTTATGATGCTTATGAATAAGAAGAGAATATCACTACATTATTTGCATAATTACTTGTCCAATTATTTTATAGATTAATTATTGGAGTTGAGTCTACTGAGTATTTCATTTTGAAATGCTCACCCCATTTTTTAAACAATTTTTGCAGATTTCGGAGACGGTGGCGAGTGATGGGCAATGGCGGTAATTTATAAATTGATATTATATTTGAAAGTCGTGAATTTCGTAACAATTATTTCATTTTATCAAGATTTTTCTTTTTTAATAAATTTGTACGAATTATTTAGTTTCATCTGAATTATCGCCAAACTTTTATTCAATAAATGTGATATTTAATATTTAGTCATTTTTCCGCAATAAAGTTTATTCAGATATTTAGAAAAGTGGCGTTCCCGCATTTTTTGGAACTCGGGGCGTTACAATGTTAATGCAATAACAACAAGGAGTGGGGTTCAGCTATCTGAAGTGATTGTAGAGGAATATGAAAAGCAGAAGAACCAGAAGAAAAATGTGGTGGAAGAACAGGAAAGTGAGAAAGAACAGAGGTCGACTCCTGAAGTTCAAGAAAAAGTTGAAGAAGAAGTTCGAGTTAGACCGCCAGTCAAAACATATGTACCTCCAGTTCCTTATCCACAAAGATTGAGAAAGCATCCGTTGGAGCAACAGTTTGGAAAATTTTTGGAAATATTCAAGAAACTGCACATAAATATCCCATTTGTAGAAGCTTTAGCTCAAATGCCCCTATATTTGAAGTTTATGAAGGAAATGCTGTCAAACAAAAGAAAATTGGTTGATTTTGAGACAGTAGCACTGAGTGAGGAGTGCAGCGCCATACTTCAAAAGAAATTACCACAAAAATTGACCGATCTAGGGAGTTTCTCTATCCCTTGCACTATTGGTAATTTCAGCTTTGATAATGTTCTATGTGACTTAGGGGCTAGTATTAATTTAATGCCTCTTTCTGTATACAGGAAATTAGGTTTGGGGGAGCCTAAGCCAACGAATATCACTTTAAAGCTGGCGAACAGATCAATCCAATATCCATATGGGATAGTGGAGAATGTGATAGTTAATGTTGAAAAATTCTTCTTCCCAGTCGACTTTGTGATTCTGGATATGGAAGAGGACACTCAAATACCTCTCATCTTTGGAAGGCCATTCTTAGCTACTGGAAGAGCCCTAATAGACATTGAAAATGGAGAAATCATCTTTAGGGTTGAGAAGGAACAAGTAACTTTCAGCATCAAGCCAAAACAGGATCATCAAGTTCAAAATGAAAGTTGTTTTAAAGTGGAGGAAGTGGTCCAAAAACCAACAGGAAATATTATAGCATGAGATTAAAATAGATCAGGCACCAAACACAAATCATGAGTTCATGGAGGTTAAGAAGGATAGGAATAACTTCAAGAAGGAGGAAAACCAAATTTTAGTCAACAAAAAGTGGAAAAGGAGGTTTTGGACTTCAAGAAAGTGAGGAAACGGATCGAGAAGTGCAAGGCAGGTAATTGCAAGTTGTGCAGGGGTTCAAGAGGAACATTCATGCCTAGAGGTGGCAAACGGGCCGAGCCGCTCGTCGGCTCGGCTCGCGAAAACACGAGCCGAGGGCGGCTCGGCTCGTCAAAAAATCGGGCTCGTGGACGAGCCAATAACTCCGGTTGAACAAGCTCGGCTCGTGATTCGACGAGCTCAACGAGCCGAGCGGCTCGCCGGCTCGTGTATATTAAAAAAAAAAAAAAAAATCGTGTTTTTACTTTTAAGTTTTACCGTTCAAAATTAAAAAAAACAATACAATACAATATTAATATATAATATATTACAAATTTACAAAAAAAAAAAACCGAGCTTAATGAGCCGAGCTCGGCTCGGCCCACGAGCTCGCGGTTCGTGGGCCAAGCCGAGCTCGGCTCGTTTGACCCGAGCTCGCTGCTCGGCTCGTCCGTTTGACGAGCCGAGCTTCATGAGCCATGGGTCGATCCGGCTCGGCTCGTCCCATTGCCACCTCTATTCATGCCTCCATAATAAAGAAGTGCAAAAAGTCAAGCTTTAGACTTAAAATAGAGCGCTTGTTGGGAGGCAACCCAACCTTTCTTCCCTTTTATTTACTATACTTTAAGTATTAATTTCTTTACTTGTTTTAGATAATTGCATGATAGGTAATTTGTTTAAGTGTTTCTCATGTTACATGTTAGGACATTTTTGCATATTAGTCTATTATTGCTTATTTAGGTATATTTCTGATTTTGCATGTTTTCATTAGGCAAATTTTTTATCACCATCCCAACTCACACACACACTAGTTTGGATCATAAAGTTAATGTTTGGAAAATCATTGCATAGATCATGAAGTGATTAAGGGACTACAAACGATTTCGAAAATCAAAAATAGGAAAAATTTTCATTACTGCCAGGAACTACGCGATCGCGCGCCAATAGGCTCTGGAGATCGCTAGTTTGCATTTAAAATTCAACAGGTTTTAAAACCTTGAACCACGCGATCGCTGGCACTCCAGCCAGGCAATCGCGTGGCTGTTCTGGGACCAAATTCGGCAGGTTAAGTTCTTTTCCTCATTCTTTCAACTTCAAACATTATAAACTCATTTTCTCTCCCCTAATCACCTCATATTTGATCATACATATTGTGTGCATGTCATCAACACTTTGTTGCATCAAATATCATTGCTTATATCACTCAAAAATCAAGCATAATGTATGATTTCTTCACCTAATCCATGGTTTCATTAAATGTGAAGTTTTCTATTGATACATGAAATGCAAGGTATTGAGACATGAAGTATGGGTTTAGAGGAGTGAATGGTATATGTGATTGTGCTTAACTAGTTGAAAATTTTTGGGAAAATTTATATCTTCAATCCTATGCACACTCTCTAATTTTTGTAATGCATACCATGTGTTTGATGAAATGCCACAAAGAGAGTTTTGTGCTAATTTTATAAATTCTTCCGAGCATTTATTTTCATGACATGTTTATCGATGTTTATGTGTGTGTAGTGCATGAGTTAGTTCACATCTTGGAATGAAATCCATTAAAATCATGTTTGCACCATGGCAGCCTCATTGCAAGGCCACTGCAGGCCATTGCACCTGAAAATTCACTCACGTCACCTACTACTTCATAGCTTTTCATGACTCTATTGATCTTCAAATGGGCTGAATTTTTAATATGTTGTCAATCATGCTGTGAATTTTAACATATCAAAAGATGGCTCGGGAAAATTTATGTTTTTCTAGGCGATGTCAAGGCTTGAATGTGTGTGGTCTACCAATTTTGAAAATTCAAAAATTTGCTTTAACTTTAGTTTGGGGTGTGGTACTGAACTTCCATTATTTCTTATTGATGTTAATGACTTCTAATGTTACTTATTTCTTATTTGCAAAGTAAACATCAATCAAGACACATCCAATCAAGTTGGGCAAAGCAAGAATAAGGTCAAATTCATCCAACATCATTTCAAATTGAAGCATCAAGGCAACAAAGCATCTCTATTGCACCTGGGAAGTTCTCGTTCTCTCTCCTTTGTCTTGTTTTACATTTTTAATTTTTTTTGACAAACATTGAGGGCAATGTTTCTTTCTAGTTTGGGGGTGAAAAATCTCACTCATACAAATTGCTTCCATATTTATGATATTCATTCTATGCTCCCATTCGATTTTATTGGGATTAAAAAAAAAATTGAAAAAATCTGAAAATTTGTGTTGACTTATTTATTGCCTAGGATATAGTATGAATCAATTTGTGCTTAGACTTGAAAATTGGACAACATGAAAACATGAACTTATTTTGAACTAGTTATGTTTTGCTAGATTCCATATTCATTGCGCACATATCCAGTGTTGAATTATTACTTGTGTAAGGGATTTTGTTTAACACATGTGGGGAAAGTTTTATACAATTTGAACTTAGGTATAACTTGAAAATCCCTGAACTTAGATCATTAGACATCATATTCCTAAATTAGAACCAATCCTGCTAAAAGGCAAGTTTGGGGGTAGAATGGTTGGAATTTGTATGTATTGATGGGTTGGAGGTCTGTGGTTCTTGGTTTTGCACTTGAGTCACTGCAGTTTGGTCAACTGTTATAAACTATATCTAGCATAAAAACAGAAAAATACTGAAGGTCTTATTCCGCTCTTCAAATACTTTTTTGACTCGAGTAAGTAAGTTCGAGGGGTCTTTCAAACCTGGTGCCCTAAAGCCAACTGGCTTGGGAGTCTCGACCTAAAACTCGCTACAGGGGTCAATTAGAAAGCAAGTACGGAGAGTGAACTTACACATAAGACATTATAACATCTTTAACTTTTCTGTTCAAGCCTTTATGACTCGGGCAAGTACATCTGAGGGGTTCTTTGAACTTGGTACCCTAAAGCCGACTGTTTTGGGAGCTGCCGATCCGAAAGTCCGCTACAGGGGTCATATAGAAAGCAAGTATGAAAAGTTCTACACAAAGATGGTAAAAGGCAGAGACAATTAAAAGAAAAAGTCGTCAATCTATGATTTCTAATATATATATATATATATATATATTAGAAATCATAGATTGACCACATGAGATTCGGGCTTGATTATGCATAATGAGCCACACAGTGTTGAGCATATCTTTTGCATAAGTATGCGTTTGATGTTGGCTATTCACACTCACACTTGAAAATCTGGCATGATATAACTAGAAATTATTTTGCATTGTTGTTCATAACTCTTGCTTAAAACTTGAATTGATTTGGACTATTGAGGCATTTGGTAAACATGTTGACACAACAAAAACAATTGCATGTGGTTATTTTAATTTGTTAGTTTAGTTTACATTATTCGAGGACAAACAATAGTTCTAGTTTGAGAGTATTTGATAAGTGTATTTTATACACTTATCTATATGTCTAAATTAGAAGAAATTATTGTCGTTTTAGAATATATGCTATTTAATTTTTGTATATTTGTTATTTTGTAGAAAATATCCCAAAAAGATGAAGAATGAAGCAATTGATTTGAAAAATGTATAGTTGGATGTAAATTAGAGCTAAATTGAGCAGATGTGGAGTGAGAACATCAACCGGGAAACCTACATGGTGCCAAAGAGAAGAAATCAAAGGTTGGAGGAACGAATTGAAGGATTTGAGAGCTTAAACGGTCAAATCGAGAAAAAAGATAAAGTTTGGGGACTAAATTGCAACAATTGGAAGTTGAGGAATGAAGGTGCAATTAAAAGTCAGAGACCAACTTACACAACCTAGAAAAGATGGAAGTCGTGATCGCTGAATACACATCACGCGATGGTGCAAATTTATAACCCGAGAGTTTTAGGGTCTTCCACGCGATCGCTAGTGTACAAGCCACGCGATCGCGCGCTTATCCAGCTGGGCCAACTGTGGGCTTTTTCTCTCGATTTTCAACAAAATTCTCTCTTCTTGACCTAGATTTCTCCAAAACCTATATATAAAACACATGAGGCACGAGATTTGAACATTTGCCTCTCCATAGAACAAGCCATAATAGAGAATTCAACATCAAATTCTTGGAGGATCAAGCATCGTAAATGGGCGTGAATTGAAGATAATTGAAGAATAAAACTTGGTGTAAGATTTCCATTCTTTATATTATTTTCAATGAACGTTAATTTTTATTGTTATTGTTCTTTATTAATGATGTGTAACTAAATTTAATGTTGGGATGAACGATGTAGCCTAGTTATAATATTTTAAATCCAAATTCCATTGTTTTAATTTTTTTTTTTGTGTGTATTGATTTATTATTGTTCTTAATGCTTGAATTGCTTGATCACCAATTCATGATATATTGAGTTATTTCCATAATTCGAGAGGTCAGTTAATAATTTAGAACGTGGTAATAAATCTGGTAATTGAACGAGAGATAAAGATATACTCTTATTATTATTGCGGTTGTGTGTGAATTCTTCCGTGTTATGCATCTAGATAAGAAATATTCAGACCCTCTGTAGAGATACATGGTTGACTTATTTATGTATAATTAATTTAAACTCGAGAGAGGAATTTCAATATACATTTGTGAATTCGACCGAATGCATACTTAGGAAATAAAACTGGAATTGGAATTGATTTAATTGGTTAGGTGAAATCGTAAATCCCAACTACTTTACAATCATTTTTGAAGACAAAACAAATTTTACAATTTAACTCTTTAATTATTTTCTTAGTTTTAGTTCAAAATCTCAAATTATTTTGTTCGTTCAAATAAAGTTTAGAACTAACATATCTCGGTAATTAATACCAGTCTCCGTGAGACGATAATTCAGACTCTAAGGTCCACTTTATTACTTCTCACGATCCGTACACTTGCGGGGATATTTCGCATCGTGAGATATCAATGAACAAAAATTATGCTAAACTTTATAACCATGCAATCGTGAGCCATCACACTACGCGATCGCGCGATGAGTTCAAAATTCAACCCCAGCCTAAATCCTATCTCAACGCGATCACAACTTCATCAAGCATGAGATCACGTGGTTCTCCGGCTGGGGTTTTTGTGCGATTTTCATTAAGTTTTCCTCTTTTCATTAGATTTTTTCAAAACCTATATATGCAACATAGGAGTCACAAATTTCAGACATTTTTCCTCATCTAAGAACATCATAAAATTGAGATTATCACGTCAAATTCTTGAGAGATCTAAACAAAGCAAAGGGGTGCGACTTAGAGATTACTTGAAGAATTGATTCTTGGTGCAAGCTTTCCATTCTTTATTTTATTTTCAATGAACGCTTACTTATATTATTTTTGTTATTTAAACGTGACGTGTGACTAAATTTCAATGTTGGGATGAACAACGTAGTCTAGTCAATTGTTTTAATTCCAAACTCCGATGTTTTAATTATTTATTTCATGTTTATTTTATCTTGAGTTTAATGCATGATTTGACGACCATTAATTCATGATTTCGTGGTTTGTTTTCATAATTCAAGAGGTGAGCTAACAAACTAAACTTAGGAATAAAATTCAGTAATTAGACAAGAGATAGAGATAATACTTTTGTTATTACTGCAGTCATTATAAGAATTCTTGTGTTTCATGCACGTAAAAATATATGGTTGACTTAATTGGGTAGGGTTGATTTAAACTCGATAAAAGAATTTCATATGTATAAAATAATTTCAACTAAATGCATTATTAGGAAATAAAACTGGAGTTTGAGTTAATTTAATTAATTAGGTGAAATTGTGAATCTCAACTACTTTACAAACATTTTAAAAACAAAAGCAATTTCGCAAAATTTAAACTAAATGCATTATTAGGAAATAAAACTGGAGTTTGAGTTAATTTAATTAATTAGGTGAAATTGTGAATCTCAACTACTTTACAAACATTTTAAAAACAAAAGCAATTTCGCAAAAAAATTTTTAACATAGATTTTAGTTTAATATTCTCAAAACAATTTTCGATTGTTCAAATAGAGATAGGAACTAACAATTTCGATAATTAATAGCAGTTTTCGTGGGACGATAATTCAGACTCTTAAGTCCATTTTATTCATTTTCAAAATCCGTACACTTGAGGGTATATTTTGCATTGCAAAATAAGATGAACAGAGGCAAAATGATATTTTCTGATAGGGCTAATTAGACTCATTCATATATTCAGATTTAAAATCTTTAAAATTAGGTAACTTGATAATAGTTTACTAAATCATTTATAATCCAGATATCCAGCATTTCATCAGAGGATGTAAATCCATGCCAAGTGAAACCAATGAAAGCAATCAAGGGGGCTCTATCGAAAACAACAAAATCACCATCGGTAGGTGAAGAGAGTAAGCAAGGATTTGAATAGACACGTCACTACTGATGGATCAAGGCTGAGTGGGATGCACAAGATTTTGGTGCTATGAACCAGTTAATACAATTTGATGAATCTATCATGCCAGTACTTATTTTTTCATGCACCGGAGTAGCTCGACACCGTTACAAGTGGGGGCAATGGTAGCTGGCAATCATCTTGTCGCACCAACTCCCTCTCAGTATACTCATTGCTGTAGATGCCGAACAAGCGACATGCTAGGATGGGTGGCCATATTTTTTATTCATGGGAGAGATTGTTGGAAAATTATTTCATCATCAGTTTCATTTTGGGTTGAATGAAAATTTTACTTCATTAGTTTCACTTTGGGTTGAATGAAAAACTTATTTTATCAGATTCAAATTTGGTTGAATGAAAATTAAAGTCTCATTAGTTTATGTAACGACCTTGTCCCACTTAACGGGCTGTCCCGGTCGTTAGATCGACGACGTACTGTCCACACTGTACCAACATGGGTCTTTTCAACATACTTTATCCTCACTCGCACGTTCCCTAAGAAAATTTCGCAGGTCGTCACCCATTATAGAATTACTTCAAGCCAAGCACACTTAATTGTGAATTTTTTAACGATGGATTCTGGAAAAGAAGATGCACCTTATTGGTATGAGTAGTACCTATCAAATCTTTTAAACTTTCTTATCCTAGTGTTACAATCACCCCCGTTAGACTCACGATGTCCTCGTTGCACTTAAATCATCTGAGGATCCATTACTAGGCATTGAGATTCTAGAGGTGGCTCTCACGAGTTCAAGAGGTGGCTCCCACCCTGTGGCTTAACACTTGTCCTGCATAGTACTCAGTTCCCGATTTTCAGCTGGCGGTCGCTTTAATACCATTTGTAACGACCTATGTCCCACTTAACGTGCTGTCCCGACCGTTAGATCGATGACGTATTGTCCCCACTGTACCACCATAGGTCTTTTCAGCATGCTTTGTCCTCATTCGCATGTTCCCTGAGAAAATTTCATAAGGGGTCACCCATTATAGAATTGCTCCAAGCCAATATGGGTCTTTTCAGCATGCTTTGTCCTCACTCGTTTGCTCCATGAGAAAATTTCGCAGGTCACCCATCATAGAATTGCTCCAAGCCAAACACATTTAACTTTGGAGTTTCTAATGATGGACTTTCGAAAAAAAAGATGCCCTTGTTGGTATGAGCAATACCTATAAAATCTTTAAAACTTTCTTGGTCTGGGTGTTATAGTTTCACTTCATTTCAAATTCTGATTAAATGGAAATTAATATTGCTGATATATAAATAGCGAACATCCATTCTCGGTTGAAAAACAAGTGAAAAACACATTTCTTCTTTCTAGCTACTTAGTTCTTCATTTTGTGATTTCTTTGAGAGATAGAGTATAAATACAGCTAGTTCGATAGACAATTAGTGTAGTTCAATGAAAATTGACAACCGATTGTATTTTGAAAATCGAACACCGATTAAAATATCTTGCACTTTGGTGAAGCGACGAATTCGATTTAAAGAGAATGTGAATACACAAGCCTTCAGTTTGATTTCATTTAATTTATATTCTCTATGTTTGGCACACATCGTCTATATCTATTTAACTCAATATTTATTCAATCAAATAAATATTTCACAAAGAGCTTGATTACATTAATAATCGACCGTTTTGAACCTGCTTTTATTTAAAATTTTATTTATTTTTATCTTCAAATTCTAGTGTAATTTTCATTTTTATTTTTTGAAAAAAATAAAATAAAATTATAGTGTAATTAGTTTTCCCTTATTTTTACTCTCTTAAACCACAAAATTCTTAAACCCTTGAACCCCCCCCCCCCCCCCCCCCCTCCCAAATCCACTGGCATCCCCTTTCCATATCAAATTGCTTTTTTCTTATTGAAATCGACAGATTCGACATCAGAATGCAATTGAATAGATGCAAATTCCAAGCCCTAATTCGAACGTACATCAGCGGAAGCCGATGCTACTATACGAAGAGCAAGAAAAAGAACCAAGCATCACTTTACGCGAAAATCAGCCCTTTGGGAAGCCCTAACGTGAATGTAACACCAGAGCTCGAAAACTGGGTACAAATGGGCAATAAAGTTCGATTCGCCGAGCTCCAGCGTATAATTCTCGACCTTCGCAAGCGGAAACGCTACTCTCAAGCCCTTCAGGTACATATATACAAAATACATGTACGTTTTTGTGTATGATGAGTATTCATATGTATTTCCGTATAGATGTATTCTTGCGACTTGTGGTGGTGATGCGTTATACACGTGCAACCTTTGAAGATTAGGGTACTAAACGCTCACTGCTGTGGGTTGTACTACTTTATTGTACCTTCCTCTAGCAATGGCATCACTTTTATGTTTCTTGCTATGATTGCATGAATGCCAAGCACCAATATATTAATTTTTAACTAGCTTGTACCCGAGCTCGTTTTTGCTTGCTCTTTTTGCAGCCATGTATGTTGGGATTTTTGCACAGTATGTATATCATTTGGTGCACGTTTAATGCTTTTTCAGGCGGTATTTGTGTTTTTCACGGTATGAAGACTATGAAGTTGTGCTTAAGCAAACTCTAGGAACATTCATTCAATCAAAAATCGTTTTTGTTCATAGGAATTACTCAAGAATTGTTGAAACATAAGTTTCCATAGTTGATGGTGGGGGAAGTTCGCTCTCAGAAATTAATCCTGTCATTGAACATTTTCACTTTCACAATCACACTCTTTTTTATGATTCCACCTCTGTGGTATTGAACAGGTCTCTGACTGGATGAAAAGTAAAGATGACTACGCATTTACACCTGTTCAGCATGCTGTACAATTGGATCTGATTGGTAAGGTTCAAGGATATCTCTCGGCAGAAATCTACTTCAGTAATCTCAGCGAGCAAGACAAGACTGAGAAGACATATGGTGCTCTTCTGCATTGTTATGTCCGACAGCGCCAAACTGAGAAAGCATCCGCACATCTGCAAAAAATGAAGGAGAAGAATCTTGCTTTATCTTCTGTTGCTTTCATTGACATGATGTGCCTTTACTCAAATATTGGTGAGAATGAAAAGGTCCCCGGTTTTCTGGAGCAGATGAAGGAGAGTGGGATTTCCCCTAATAATTTGAGTTACCGAATCTGCATCAATTCATATGGAGTGAGATCAGATATTGAGGGAGTGGAGAAGATATTGAAGGAAATGGAAGGCCAAGCTGACATCATAGTCGATTGGAACACATATGCAGTTGTCGCAAATCTTTATATTAAGGCTGGCCTAACAGATGAGGCAAATGTAGTCCTCAAGAAAGCAGAGGAAAGGCTAGATAATAAAGACGGTCTTGGCTATAACCATCTTATCTCGCTCCATGCTAGACTGGGAAACAGAGACGAGGTTCTAAGGTTATGGGATCTTGAGAAGAATGTTTGTAAGAGGTGTCTTAACAGGGATTACATAAACATGATAGAGTCCTTGATGAGGCTTGACGAGGTTCAAGAAGTAGAGAAATTGCTAAAGGAATGGGAGTCTTCTGGCAACTGCTATGATTTTCGAGTCCCCAATGCAGCCATTTTTGGATATACAGAAAAGGGGTTGTGTGAAAAAGCTGAAAACATGCTTGGATATTTGATGGAAAATGGGAAGGTTTCAACCCCAAACAGTTGGGGAAAAGTTGCAGCCGGGTACCTGGAGAAGGGTGAGATCGAGAATGCTTTGAGATCCATGAAAGTTGCTCTTTCTTTGCATGATGGGAGCAAAGAGTGTTATCTTGATCCCAAGGTTATTGCAAGAATACTGATTTTGGTGGGCAAGAAAGGCTGCTATGAGGACGCTGAAAAAATTATAAATTTGTTGAGATCTGTTATGCCGTTAAATAGACAGATGTACCATGCGTTACTCAAATCCTACATCAATGCTGGTAAGGATGTGGATAAACTTTTGAACTCCATGAGAGCTGACAATTTAGTCGAAGATGAAGAAACAAAGAATATTTTATCCATGAAGCAAAATGAAATTTAAAAGTTCCCACCTGATTCTAGACTTTTAAACTCCTTGTAACTAAATGTTATAATATAAACATGTAGTGTTAAATCATGTCCCGTTGTAATATGATCATGTAGCGTTAAAGGAATTACACTTCATTACACCGATTGTAATATTCGGTAACTAAGTATTACAGATTACATCATATATCGTTATGTTGTAGATGATGTATAACTTTGTTTTAATATAATCACATAATGTTTTTCGAACTTACAACAAGTACTTTAAATCTCTAGTTGAAGTTTTGGACTAAAATTATTTAAGGAGACATTAATAATGAATATTTTTAAGTGACATTATAATGTGACTATATTTATTGGGTAATAAAAAGTATGTTGTAGGGGGTAATGATATCTTTATTTATTCATTTTTTATTTTATTACAATAACCCAAAATCTCATCAAATCCCCGATCTCTCTAATTTGAAGGATTGTGGAAATTCTCATTGTTTTAAGGTAAAAAACCTTGTAGTTAACAAAATTTTCTTTGTTTTAAACCTATGAGACTAGCAATATTTTCTACGAATTAGTGAAGGGACAAATAGCTACCTAGTTGAACTCAAAAATAATGTCCATTCATGTTCATGTTCTATAATTTAGGAGAGCAAAATGCTATGCCTTTCACACCACCTTCATGTTCCTCAATTTGATGAATAATTTTCCAATCCATAATGGGTGATGTAATCCCAGTTTCTCACACGTTTGCACTTCTCTTCAATCACCTCCTCGTTTTATGAATTTGTCTAAACGTAAAACCATGCAGTTTGTTGCAGACATTTGATTTCACTATATAAAGCCTTGTATTCATGGTGCAAACATCATTCGACTCACTTGGCTATTATACCAGAAATGTCTGCTGCACTAAAATGCTCCCATATTGCACTCTTTGCATTGGTAAGCTTAGTTGTGTGTTCTGCACACAGAACTCATCCTAATGAGGCTGGAACCAACCATGAAGGCTGGAACGACCATGTTTTAAGTAACGGAGGTGGAGGAGGAGGAGGAGGGGGAGGCGGCGGCGGTGGTGTCAGCTTCCCAACCCCGACTGTTGGTGGTGCCCCAGTAGTTGGATCTGGTGGTGGTGGTGGTTATGGAAGTGGAAGTGGCCATGGGAATGATGGAGGCAGTAGCAATGGAGGCGGAGGAGGAGGTGGTGGTGGTGGTGGTGGCGGCTGGGGTGGAAGCGTACCAAGTTATGGTGTCCCAAATTTTGGTAGCCCGAGTTACGGTGTCCCAGTTGGGGGAAATGGTGGAGGATATGGGTCTGGTGGTGGATATGGTTCCGGTTCCGGGGGTGATAATGGAAATAATCCACCGGGATGTGGAGGACAACCATGGGGAATGATCCCTCCGTGTAATGGGCCTTACCACTGCCAACCAGTAAACTGTGGTAATCCTTATGGTTGTGCTGGATTGACCATGTACTTGAGTCACCATGCACCCATGAATGCACCTGCAACCAATATGCCAGAGAGTACTGGCCATGCCATGGCACCTACAGAATCAAAACTGAACTGATTTCATGTAAATTCTTACCTAAAAATAGTCACTCTGTAACCAAGCAGTGTGTGTATGCTTACGGTATTAATTAATAAAACATCGGATTCTGTATCGGAAAATATTGGATAATTTCAACTATCAGTCCCGCTCTGTTGTCCACCGTGGGCAACATAACAAGTGCCCACATCCAATAAAAAATAGCTAGATATCGAATTTTAAATATTAGAAACACTTGGCTGTTTTACATTGACGATGGGCAATTTTTATGTTGTCCACGGTGAGCAACAGATCATTTCCGTTCAAACTATCTACGAACTACGGCCAAAGATATTCTTCGATTGAAGTTTTATAAAATAGCTATAATAATCTACATGTCAAAATAAATTATGTACGCTTCGAATTGATGTTAGTGAATAGTTGTATATTGTAAATTTTATGTAAGATAAGTAAATCAATAAAATTATAAATAAATCATGAAATTACTTACTTGATATATATTTTTCAATATACAACTATTCACTAACAATTTTAAGACGAATTTGTCCAGATCGGGTGCTCACGGTGTTATGACGATCGTCTTCCAAGATACAACGATCATCTTCTTACAATAGAAGCACTTCAAATAGCAAGAAACAACAAACTCGAAAGAAGTTTTGCATTCTCTACAAAAAGAACTTTTGATGCAAAATTTTAAAAATAATGCAAGTGATATGGAGTGATAGAAATGATTGGAATTAATAAAATCCAACCAGAGAGGTCCTATTTATAGATGTTGAAGTGATGTGGTCTTAGAGACGTCTCGAAATTGGCATTGATTAGAACAGTCATATCCCTTCACCGACCAAGCCACGGCTCGAATCACACTCGAAAGTTGCTCGAGCGATTTCAACAGAGCAACTCGAATCACACTCGATAACCACTCAAACGTTTTTAACAGAATCAACTAGCTCGAGTTCTACTCGAAGGCCGCTCGAGCGATTAGCTTATTTTTGGAATATTTTCGAATAAAAATTTTTAAAGTTAAATAAAACTAAAATATTTTATTATAACGTTCTCCAAAAAGAAATATAGATGAATTGGCTCACGACCCACGACCCGAGCCCGAACTCGTGCCGTTCTGAGTTAAGCCAACTGATTGGACGGTAGCAGCGGCACTCGCGAACTTTGGACTAAACCTAATAGGATCTAAGTCCTCCCTCATTTAAACATTATTGGTATCCCTTGGGGCTCAAACACAAATGCCAAATTGAAGGTAGTAAACAAGTCCAATTTTTCATCTTTTTCTTATGTGGGACAAAAATTAATTTTTGTCAATTTATTCCAACAAGCTCATTTCAACACCTCACTTTAGTCATCAATTTCTTATTTATCTGGAAATGGTTTTATGAATCCAAATATACCATGGTTATCTACGTTCGTAGTAGAATAATTTGGACTTCTCAAATGCACAAAAAGGATATCGAGACCCACTAGAATTATTAGTCAAAGTTGACCTATTTGAGTACCATTTCCAACAATCGCCCACATGAATAGAAATTACCAGAAAATGCAAATGATAATGCAGACACTAGTAGAGAGTACATGCAAAAATCTATTGTATCAGGAGAGGTAGCTTCTGGTTTTGAACCTGCTTTAGTGAATTATTATCGGGTTTACTCGGCTAATCAGTGAACATGATGTCTTGAACTCGTTCAGCTGTTGATGTAAACCAAGACAATAACACTCACACAATATCTTTCCTAATAGTTTTGGTTCTCATGATTGTGTTCATTTTGACCATGAACAACTCTTGGGTTTCATAAGTACTTCAGAGAATTCAAGCCTTGAAACATTCTCATAGACTAGAACATACTTTGCACTTACATAGGTGATCTCCTATTAAGAGTATTTTGCCATACTCTAATTGATCTATTCAACGTATAAGAATCTTTAAAACCTTAACCTTATGCATCCTGCATAAAACACTTTTCTTCATTATAGAAATGGGTAGGAGATTTTTCTCCTAAGTGTTCAACTGAATCTTTATAACTTAGTTGTTCCATTGGACCAAGATTTTGGGATCTCCAATTAACAAGATTGGGTTACCATTACATTGATTCATGCATAGTAGACTTTTAATCTCATTTGTTTTGATAAGCAGTATACTTGATTTCTTGGTAATCCTTTTATAAGAGGATCTGCGAGATTTTCCTTTGATTTCATATAATCAATGGAAATAATGTCATTTGAGATTAACTGCTTAATAGTATTGTGTCTACGACGTATATGTCTAGACTTACCATATATACTACTTTGTGTCCTTGTAATAGCTGACTGATTATCACAGTGTATATTCATTGCAAGCACTGGCTTAGGCCAACATGGAATGTCTTCTAAAAAGTTATGAAGCCATTATGCTTCTTCTTCAGCTTTATTTAAAGCTATAAACTCTGATTCCATTGTAGATCGAGCTATACACATTTGTTTTGAAGCCGACGGTAAAAATATAACTACTAGTAGATTTTGAATTTTTCGTGTCTGATATCCAATTCTAGTCACAATATCCCTCTAATACTGCTGGATATTTCGTATAATGTAATCCAAAATTTAAGGTATATTTTAGATATCTAAGAACCCTATTCAATGTCTTCCAATGGTCATTACTTAGATTACTTGTGAACCTACTCAGTTTATTCACAGCATATGCTATATCCTAACGTATGCAGTTCATAATGTACATTAAACGGCCTATAACCTGTGAGCATTTCAATTGAGATACTGGTTCACTTTTATTTTTGACTAAGTGTAGACTTAAGTAAATTGGAGTTTTTACTGGACTTTCATCATACATGTTAAACCTTTTAAGTACGGTCTCAACATAATGAGATTGAGATAGAATAAGTCCATCAGATGTCTTAAATATTTTAATCCCTAATATAACATTAGCAACTCTCATATCTTTAATGTCAAAATGTTTTGTTAACATTTTCTTAGTACATCATGATTGCAACCCATAATTAACATATCATCGACATATAAACATACAATTACGTAGGCTTTAGGTGTATTTTTGATATAGAGACATTTATCACACTCGTTAATTTTAAAACTGATCGACAACATTGTTTTGTCAAATTTTTTGTGCCATTGCTTAGACACTTGCTTTAACAAGTATAAAGACTTTATGAGTTACACACCTTCTTCTCTTGTCCTGGAGCAATATACCCTTCAGGTTGTTCCATATAAATTTCTTTTTCTAACTCACCATTCAAAAATGTCGTTTTAATGTCCATTTGATGGATTTCAAGATTATGCAATGCAGCAATTGCGATAAGGATGGTGAGTATGTATCGAATAAGTCAAGGCCTTCCTTTTTGTCTATAGTGTTTTGCTACCAACCTTGCTTTATATTTATTATCAATTGATCCATATGTTTTTAGCTTCTTCTTAAAAATCCACTTGCAACCTAATGGTTTATTTCCCGGTAGTAGATCTACTATCTCCCAAATGTGATTTTACATAATGGACTCTATCTCGTTGATAGCTTCTTTCCAAAATTGGAGCTTTCGGTGTAAACGCTGCTTCATTGAATGTCTTAGGATCATTTCTACCATATAAGTTAGAAAATCTAGACCAAACGAAGTGGATGTCTTAGCCCGTTTACTTCATCTAGGTTCTTTATCATTTAGAGAAGTGCCGCTTGTAGTCTGATAAGTTCGATTATTTCTTTCCTTTTTTTGCAAGGAAAAATGTCTTTAAAGAATGCGGCATTCCTAGATTCAATGATAGTGCCTTCATGCATATCCAGAATATCGGACTTATGCACAAGAAATTGATATGCACTACAGTTATTAGCATATCCAATAAATATGCAATCGATGGTCTTCGGCCATGTTTTAACTTGTTTAGGCTTAAGTACTTCAACATTAGCCAAACACCCACACTTTTATGGGTTTATAAGTAGGCTTGCGACCTTTACATAATTCATATGGAGTTTCATAATTTTTCTTTTGTGATATCTTGTTAAGAATAACATTCGTCGAAATGATAGCTCCACCAACACACCACAAGTTCTTAGGTAAGCCTGAATTAATTATCATAGCATTCATCGTCTCCTTAAGAGTTCGATTTTTGCATTCGGCAACAACATTTGATTGAGGTAAGTAAGGTGCTGTTGTTTGATGAATTATTCCAAATTCGGAACAAACTACTTCAAACAATGCTTCGTATTCTCCACATATCACTACAAATAATTTTTATCTACTTGTTTAGTTGATTTTGAACTTCATTCTTGTAATGCTTGAAAGCATCTAAGGCTTCATCTTTGTTTTTTTTGCAAATAAACAAAACAATATCTTGTGCAGTCATCAATGAAAGTAATAAAATACTTCTTACCACCTCTAGTTTGCACAAACAAACAACTTTAAGTCACGTATATCACTGTGAATTAATTTCAGGGGGTTTGTGTTTCTTTCAACAGAATGAAACGGAGTTTTGGCTAACTTAGTCTCAAAACAAATTTCGCATTTATGATTATTCCAAAGAATTTTAGAGAGGAGATATAATAAACAATTTACAAAACACACAAATTCGTCTTCAAATTATTGTTAGTGAATAGTTTTATATCATGTTAGTAATTTCGTGGTTTATTTATAATTTTAGTAATTTACTTATATAATTTACAATATACAACTATTTACTAACAATTTAAAGACGAATTTGTTCTGCCTTGGTGCTCACAGTATTATAACAATCGTCTCTCAAGATATAACAGTATTCTTCTTGCAATAGAAGCACTTCAAATGGCAAGAAACAACGAAATCGAAAAAGTTTTGTATTCTCTACAAAAAAGAACTTTTGATGCAAAGTTTTGAAAATAATGCAAGTGATATGGAGTGATAGAAATGATTGAAATGAATAAAATCCAACAAAAAGGATTTTATTTATAGATATTGAAGTGATGTGACCCGAGAGACACACCCCAAAATTGGCATTGATTGGAGCAGTAATGTCCCTTCACTGACCAAGCGACGACTCGAATCATGCTCAAAAGCCGCTCGAGCGGTTAGCTTATTTTTAGAATATTTTCGAATAAAAAAAATAAAGTTGAATAAAACTAAAATATTTAATTATATCTCTCTCCAAAAAGAAATATAGATGAAATGATTCACGACCCAGGACATGAGCCCCGTGTCGGCTGACGACGACACACGTGGGCTTTGAACTAAACCCAATACTAATAGGATGTAAGTCCTCTTTCCTTCAAACACTATTGGTACCCTCCTTGGACTTTAGACTAAACCCAATAGGATGTAAGTCCTCCTTCTTTCAAACACTATTGGTATCCCTTGGGGCTCAAACCCAAATGTCAAATTGAAGGTAATAAAAAAGTCCAATTTTTCATCTTTTTCCTATGTGGGTCAAACATTAACTTTTGTTCATTTATTCCAACAAGCTTATTTCAACACCTCACTTTAGTCATCAATTTCTCATTCCTCTAGAAATGATTTTACGAATCCAAATGTGCCACGGTTATCTACGTTCGGAGTAGAATAATTTGGACTCCTCAAATGCAAGAAAAGGATATCGGGACCCTCCCGAATTATTATTCAAAGTTGACATGTTTGAGTACCATTTCCAACACGTGATATGTCCAAAAATCGGAACAATAAGAACAGTTCGAACTCTGACAGACTAGAACATAATGGGAAACTGGGTTATCTCACAATGGATGATGCTAAACCACCTTGAACCGAGATAAATGAAGGACCTGGTAGATCAAGGAAAAAACAAATATGAGTTACAGAAATGATAACTTAAGATGGAAATATTTCACATTATATATCATATCAAGTCTAATTAGTAATTAGGAGAAGGGATGATTACCTTTTACCAGGCGTTTATATGTTATTTTATGCTTCTATGTAGCCAAAACTGTGGCACCACAGGCAGCAGGAGCGTGCTTCCCCTCCTCGAAAACGAGGTTCCCTCGTACAAATGTTGCCAAGACCTTTCCAGTGAGTTTTGTTCCCAAGTACGCAGAGATTTTCTGCATTGATTATCAGATTCTCAGATAACATGGAGTTCATTCCTTCATGAGAGGGGGCGAAGATATAGGAGTGTTGCAATGCAGTTACTTTCCAATGGTTATCCAATTGTATCTCACTTTGATTAGGTTATTTTCCAAAAATTCCTCATACAATATAACTAGTATTATTACACTGAAGTACTGGCATCCATCTCAAAAACTACCATAATTTAATAACCAAGCATTTGAAATAAGCAATTAACTTCTAGCTGAACATGGAGTTGAAGGTTAACAAGAATGTACCGGATGCTTAAAGTATACAGGGTGATTATGATCGAGCTCAATTTCTACTTCTGGTTCCCAGACAACAATGTCTGCATGATGTCCAACTTCAATGGCCCCCTGCATAAGTATCATGTACATTTACCAAAACCATTGGGATACAATCACAACTCAAACACTTAAGGCTCTGTTTGTTAAAAGATGTGTATTTAAAAACATGTTTTTTTATGTTTTCTAGGTAAAATATGTAGTTGAAAAGTGGAGAGGGAGAGATACTTTCTAAAAAAAAAAGTGGAGAGAGAAAATGTGTGTGGTTAAAAAATGATTTGAGAAATTATATTTTAAAAAACATGTTAGCCAAACAGAGGCTAAATTATCCACCAAACTAGCAACAGTGTGGTCAGAAACCACATGATAATATGGTCAGGCTTGTTTTAAATATCCAAAGTGACATTGACAAAGGACTATTAAGTATCTGACCTTTAAATCCTGACCAGCAAGTTTGGCAGGCTTCTCGCTCCACCACGAAGCTAATTGATTCAAAGTTATTCCATATTTAAGCCCATACGACCATGTTACAGGAAGCACAAACTGCATTATACAACCAAAATAATGACAATTAGCATTCAGCAAATGAAAAAGGATACGATAAAATTTTATCTTATAATAATGTAAAAGTCGAATATATCATACAAGCAAATGCACATTCTACTTGCAGATTATATCTTATGAAAAAAGTATCTCTCGAATTCTCATTGATATTAGCAAAGTAATTTTTTAGCTTGATGTATTCTCTCAATACAGCTTCCAGTGAAGCTTGTGATATTTCTGAAGCCAGGCAGCCATAAAACTAGATTGTGAAAATGCAAACCTGCAAAGAAGATATGCCACCCCATGCCCTGAGGAAGTCACCATCATTAAAAAGTTTTAGTTCTGGAACTGTTGGGGAGTGATCAGAACTTAACATGTCAATGTCTCCATCCTGAATGTGTGTAATCAAGTAAAGTAAACCACTGCAGAAGAAAAAGCAGTAAATCCGCCAATAACTCTCAAACTTGATGTACCATTAAAGCTTTCCATAATTTTTCTTTATTTTCTGCATCACGGATTGGTGGAGCACACTTAAAACGGGTATCTCCATCAGGAATCTCTTCAGCTGAAAAGGCTAAATAGTGGGGGCACGTTTCAACTGTCAAACTCTCACCTTTACCTTTTGCTTCCTAGAAACATAAATAGAAAATGCATTGAATGAGTAGTAGTCTTGTTGGGATTTTAGTAATCTTCTACGTTAAAAAAATACTCTGGCCGATGACTTGTTAAAGCTTTATTGGACTAATGCATTGGCCATTTGGAGAAATTTTAGAATACTTGCTTAAGAATGCCATTACAAAAATGGAAGATAGTTATAAACAAAAACAGAAAATTCAGAAACAACAGAAATGATTCATATTAAGTGAGGGCACAAATATGACTCAAGAACAATTGAACTCAACCTCAAGGAATCGTGAAGGCTGCAAATTACAATTATATTAATGTAAGAGAGTGGGGAGATGAGGGTTTAAAGTCTGTTTTTAAATTCAGTTTTAAAAGTTTTCTTTAACTTCAGCTCCACTGATATCAATTTTTTTTGCCTAGCAAGAATAATCTTGCAATAAAATGCATGCGATTGAAAGAATACTAGGCAGTTTTTTGGGGAATATTGTGATTGAATTTGGGAAAATAACAAGTACCAAATGATTAAACAAGTCTTAATTGTTACAGGCTTAAAGGACGCATTAAATCACTCCATGGGATACAAAAACAGGAGCATCTATTGGGGACTTTAATTTGAAAGAAAAAGAAATCAATCCACGAAATTTTCAAGCTACGGGGCTAAATAGATGCATGCATGCATGCAAGAAAGAGAGAAATAAACTAAAGAATGCAAAAACTCCAAGTAAGAAAGCACAAAACCCAACCTTTATGAGTTCTAAAGAGGATCTGGCATCAGCTAGATGCACAATGTGAAGATGGGCACCATCAGCAGGACCTCCGGTCCTGGTGTCTTTCGTTACAGTTAAGAGCTCTCTTACAGCTGCTTGTTCCCTGAATAAACAAAACTGGTGTTAACGTATGATACATCTTTAAAAATTAAAAGAATTAGAAAGGAATTGAACTTATCATCGCAAAAGATATAGTTGCTTTGGATCTTCAAGTAGATCAAGGATTAACTAAAAAGAAGGATTCATGTAGCCAACACCAAATTTATTGGGCATAAGGCTTAGTATGTAGATGTATCAATTGCAGAAGTTTCCTCCCAGGTCATGAAAAGAACATTTAAGAGTTGTATCTTACCATGAAGGAGGCCTAGTCTTGAGATATGTGGAATAGGATCTAGGATCATCAGAAGCATTTATCATTTCCAAGTCACCTCCTAATTCTTGTTGAATCTCAGCATGTACAAGCAATGGTCTTTTGTATTTTGCCAGTACATGTAGTCCTTCCTACATAAAGTTATAAGTATCAGCAATTGTTATTACCACACACACACACACACTCTCTATGGGATCTCAAAGTTTTTAAATGCGCCAGTGCAGTATGTATATTGTCGAGATGATATTACATTAACACAGATTATCAAATACAAATCCAGTAACTGAAAAGGAACTATATAATCAACTAAGTAATATATACCAATATAATCCTCTCAATACCTTTATATGGCTGGAGTTTGTCATGGGAAAATCGTTGATTCCCGAAGGACACATAAAAGACTACAGAAAGAACACAAATTGTGAGATCGTTCACAGTCCAGAAAGAGTTGATAGATCATTCCAAGAAAATCAGAAGAGAAACCAGACACAGAAAATTTCCTACTACAATGACATTATAGGCTATAGCTTATTGAATATTTCAGAGAAATATAAAGTAAATTTCAAGAAAATCAGAAGAGAAACCGGATACAGAAATTTACCTACATAAAATGAAATTCTAGCGTATTAAATAATTCAGAGAAACATAGAGTAAAACTAAATATATTAACACACATTAAAAATCAAGGAAAAATTAGTTCAACGAACTATAGGTCAGCAAATACTGTACAATTTTATTTACCCCTTTCTAGTTACGACATTTTTTCCCTCTGAATAAACGAGTATTCTGTTAAGTTGCACGGACGCGACACGCGACACGAATATGACACGACACGGACACGTCGACACATGAATTTTTTAAAAAGTTAGAACACGATACGTTGGGGATAAGCAAATTAATTTTTTATTATTTTAGTCTAATTTACAAACAACACATTGTATATTTATTGAATTAAAATGAGGATATCAAATAATAAAAAAAAACTTGTAAGTTAAATTTATCATTTTTTTTAATTGCATGCATTTCGTCCCTTCCCCTTCTTCATTTAGATGTATATGATGTAACTCCAACACGTGTCGGAGAGTGTCCGGAAAGCGTCGGTGTCGGACACATGTCCGACACGACACGCTGGCTCCCGACAGAGTGTTGGTGCAACCTAATTTCTGTATTCCATCATTTAGAGAAATGCTTTCACAATCCTATAAAACCTAATCATTTATGTTCTTATCCAACTCTAGTACAGAAGCAAACCTTCAAGCCTAGAACCCCTGCCTCTAGAAGACGCTCCAAAGAAGTTGCATTAAATGCATTTTCTGGTACCAGACCTCCCCAAAAACCTGGTGAAAGAACTGATATTACATGCTAAACATCAGTCTGCCAATGCCATAATAATAAAGAAAACATACCAACGTCTACGAAGATCCTCCCTTTAGCAGCATTGGTCTGTGATATATAAGCATAAAAAAATATGGAGAAAGGTTCAAGTCAATCATTTATATAGTGTGCTTAAATATCTCTAAATGAGAGACCATGCCAACATAATAGCATCTCAAGACAGAAGATCTCTATATCTTGATCTCATCAATAAAAAGATACTTGCCTCAATTCCCGTGACACATGTGACATACTCAAGAATGTTTATTTATTGTGTGCTGTAGTGAGTAGTGATGGTTACAACAGAAATTTTGAAGAAGATGAAACAAGCAAGCTATAGTGAAACTAGAGGACGAACTGTAAAACTAGTCAAATTGAAATAAACAAGAAACCTGTAAAAGCACATACCTTAAGTTTGAGAGTTTCTTCAGAAACTGTAGATGGAAAACTGTTAAGAGGCATATCAATCAGTGTTGTTATCCCACCTGTGGAAGATCGGAGAGATGACTAGTTCATTATATAGCCAATAGCAAAGCGAATTAAAAAAAAAAAAATCTATGTCATGGTTGAGACTGATCTGATCACATATAATTAGTGAATTGACCAGTTAAAAAAGATGACGTACAAATATGTCTATGAATATGTATGTGCTTAAAATAAACACTCTCCTAACTCCTAAGGGTTCAAAAGCTTGAAGAATTGAATCCAAGAGCACTAAAGAAAACGAACTTTTACTTGGCCAGTTAGCCTAACATTTTCAGGTTAAGATGTGGGAGCCTGTATTCCTATAACAGTCACAAGTCACATATATTTTCAAATACTAAAACGAAGAAAATTTTCTGTTTCCAGTGTGTACCACCACAAGCCTCTTAATAACTTAAGAAAGAGGTGAATAAAGTACAATATCCAAGTACCAGCAGCAGCTGCCATCGTGCCTGAAGGAAATCCCTCCCATTCTGATCTTCCAGGGTCATCAAGATGTGCATGCCTAGCATGAACGAACATTGTCATTTGTACTGACAAATCATTTGATGGAACAGAAGAATTTTTACGAACTGGAGAAACAAAAAAACCAACAATATAATAAGATACGGATCACAGGACTACATAAACAACATATGTCATTTAGCATCTTTCCCATTCATCTCATATTTTGAGAATACTAGATCAAGCAACGCCTTATATACTAGAAAAGCTAATGGAAAGACAATGAAAAATAAGAAAGAAGAAGTACATCAGTGAAAGGTTTCGACATCTTACACGTCAATCAAACCAGGCATAATGACAGCCTCCCCATAATTAATGGTGTGCTTACTCTTAGGATTCTCTCGCCAATCATCCTCTTCAACTACAGATATGATCTTCCCTCGCCTTACCTCAACTGTTCATCAACCACATACAGTAATAACTAAAACCACGAAATCTTGTGCATATCGCAGCTGTTAATCTCAAGATTAACACTACAAAAAGATGTCAACTGAATAGAACTAGATCACATGTTTAGTTCATATTTTTTGTTGTGATAAATTAGTCACAACCGACAATATGTATGGGAACAAACCTGCACCAGAAATTACCCCTTTTGGTGTCACAATGCGCTTGCTGGCTATCCAGTAATGTTTATAAGGAATTAGGCTGCACTTTGTCGTGATTGCCTGCAGAACAAATGATTAATATAGTAGATCGTTCAAACAACATCCCTATAAGATACTCAGTAATTGTAACAATAGGATAAGAAATTCCAATGTAAAGGAAGTGAACAAAATCCAAAAACAAACATTGAGGAGATTTTAAAAAAATTATCAGCAGGAAGACCTGTTCAACTGAATTTATTGACTACTATGAACAGGTAATAAGCATTTAATCCGAATAATTCATCTTTATCCTTACTTGTAATCCATTAAAAGATACAATTTAGTAAGTTGACATCATAAGTAGAAGATTATTTTACGCCCATCTTTTAATTGATTTGATATTGTATTCATAAACATGATCGGCGGTAGTATTTATCAAGTCAAGGTAGCTGAACGTAGAGAATTTTCAATCTGATTTTAAAAGTTTCTGCAGGTCAATATCGAAGATCCAAGATTTCTTATTATTACATGAAGGCAATATATTGAAATCCGTGAAAATCAATACAGAGATACCAGAGCAGGCTAAATTAATAATAGTGAATATACATAAAACAAACCTGAGGCTTAATATCAAAATAGAGCACTACAAATGATAAAGGAAGTGGTAGCAGAGCCAGAATCCACCATTTTCCCATTTTCACTGCCACGAACTCTCTACTCTATGACTATCTCCGAGTGTAATTATCTGTATTTTACAGACAGAAGGACAAAAAAGAATGGTCATTTTGTTGAAATAGCTTTTTCAAATGTGAGTTTTTCAAAACGCCCTTCTTCTATAAAATGTCTTTATTACCTTTAATTGAATTGTATTATTTTATTTACAAGATATATTCTTGAATTAGTCAGGTTAATTTAATTCAATACTTTTTATTATATTCATATTCTTTAATCTTTTAAGTTCTTCTAAAAATATTCTATATTGTAATAATTTCTCAAAAGATTTAGGATGTTCTTTCTTTGTTATATATCCTAATGCTATTCCATCTGAAACTTCATCTTCTATATCTTCGTATTCTTCTATAATTTTATGAATCGTATTTATATTTTTTGCTGTTTCAACAGAATTAAATTCTATTCTATTTAAGATAGCATAGTCAATATCTTCATATATTTCTTTTAATTTAGATTGTCCAATAGAATGTATATTTTTAGATTTTCCAGCAATAACTAATAAGAATGAAATTTCTTTATTATCTAAATATAGTTTATGATCATAGTTATTAGAAGTTGATGCTTGTGAAGTATCCATAAATTATCGGGCTGGTAAATTATTATACAAAATTCTCTGGTATAAGTCAATTCTTTGATCTAGTAAAATACAATAATCTGCAACATATTGTTCGTATTTTTCTAAGAGTTTATTATATTCTTCAGAAGATATGTTTTCATTTTCCATTTGATGTTTAATATCTTCCATTTTATCTTTCAGTTTTTCTAAAAGGTTATCTAGTCCTTCTATTGTATATCCTGACATTAGGTTTGGACTGTATTTGTCAATATTTTATTTTCTAAATCTATTTTAATCTCTAATATGTCAGAATAATCTATAATGTATTGATCATGATTTTCTGAAAGTATATAATATTGTTCAGATGATTCATCCATATCTATTAAATGAGATATAATGTTATCTATTTTTTCCATTATTTTTCCTAACAAATTGTCTAATCCTTCAATAGTATATTCAAGCATTATAATTACATAGATAAATAATTTATAAAGTTTCAAGTAATTTTTCAATTCTATGAGTGTCTGATAATTGATAATATCTATGTCAGCCATGATATCTATACTTGGTTCAAATGGTATATTATATTTTGAAATATTTTTCTTTCTCTTTTCTAATATGTCAATTATATCTTGAATATCATGTATCGTTATAGATCTTACAGTTCCTCTAGCAAAGTTTTCTATTAAATTTTCTTTAAAATTTTTTAATATCTCTTGTGATGCGTAGAGTTGTTCTTGGTATCCGATTTTATCAATTTCATTTTCATATTCAATTCATTTTTTACTTTTAATATACTTTTGAACTTTATATGGACCTCTTTTAGTTCTGAGTTTTTTCATGATATAATTACTGTTGTTCATGATATTAAGATTTTCAAAAACTGGTAAAGAAAGATTCATCTCTTCCATCACTGTCATAATCTATCACATGATCATAATCATTATCACTACTAAATACATATCCTAAATATAATTCATTATTTATTTCAGTATTATCACTATCAAGCCAAAAATAAATAATCGATTTTGTAATTTCTAATCCTAATATTCCTTTTAATGTTGGAAAAATAGCTAACAAGTATGGCATATAGACATGATATAACTTTTTTATTTCATTATTTGGTCTAGTAAACTGTTTATGCATGAATAAAGATTCAATTATGTTATGATATTCATCATTATAAGAACTGTTTTGATAATTAAATTTAACAATTCTGAATTCTGTCATTTTAAAAGCTCTTCTTCCTCCTAATTCCGTAAAGATAGATATATTAAGAATACTAACATCTTTTCCTGTTCTCAGTACCTTTGTATTTTCCTTCTATTGTTAGTGACCTTCAGGCTTATAGGTTTCTGCTCCACACCCTCCAATGGCTTCCTGCCTTTACGGGTTATTAGCTAAACCTGGATGTCTTCACTGTATAACTCTTTAGATGGAAAATATTTTAAGACAGAGTGTAGGGAGTTTTTTTAATAGTATATCTTCTTTTTGGAAATAGGATTTAGAAGACAAGAATTTAGAAACTCATCATAATATGATAAGTAAATTGAGATATTTTTTTTTTAATAATATGAAGATTGACAAAGGATTGGTATGAGAGTTTTTTCAAAGACAGAAAATTTTTTGCTTTCTCACAAACTGAGTGCTCAAGAGAGTTCTGCCCTTTCTCTAATCAGAAGACTCTTATTTATACAACTTAACGAGGTATTACTATACAACCTCTTACATCATTGCTTATGTAATGGATACAATAATTTGAATTTTACAAGGTCCTCCTACAAGGACACACCTGTCCATCTATTCTTTATTACAAGGATACAGTTGTCCCTTTATTTCTTCACATGGCTACATTATAGGGACACTTATCCCTCTATTTTCAGTCTTCTCATGGCCCTTACATTGTGCTGTCTTGTTCCATTAAATCAGATTTATCAATTGGCTTCCATCTGTCCATCACTTCTGTTGGTATGTAAATCAGAATTATCAAATGGCTTCCACCTGTCCATCAATTCCTTTGGCATGTGGGGCAATTCCTAACTATGCACGCCTCTTGCAAAGTGGCAAAACTTCCATGGATTTGATGAGTATCAAATTTATTGATGTATTCTTGCAAGATTGTTGACTTTTCTTTTCCTCCATTAGTGAGTAATGTCCATCCATTGTACTGGCATATGCATTTGAATTTTTTCTCATACAGATTTTTGGCAATGTTGTAGAGAACTTTAATTCCCAACACCCTTCGGGATCTAAACCATGATCTTGTAATGTTTGGTACTGTCTTGGTATTTTTTCCAACTTCAATTTGAAAATTTCGAGCAACATACCCAATCGTGATAATATGCTCAGCAGGATAATATATCCTTCCATCAATTTCAGGACTGATCGAATAAAATTTTAAATATATGAATCTTCCTTGAGCAAATTTTGAAATTTCTCCTTTTAGTAAATCATCAAATTTTTCGATTTCTTTCAGATCTTTTCCTGGATAGATAAGATCCAAGAATCCATAATCAGCTGTCATTTTTGTCATGACGGGATCTCCTCCCTGAGTAACGATCAATCGTGGGTATACATATTCTCCAGACGAAATGTAATAGGAATCACATTCTTGAAGTTCATATATAACTTCAACAGTGGTTTTATATTCGTTTTCTTTTGGTAAAAAAGGGGAATCATCTTCTTCTTCAGCACGAATTCTGACTACCCTTGTATGTTCACTTTGGCATTGATTGTGATTTTTCGAGGACTAGCTTCATTTATAACAACTTTTTTAGGACTTGGTTCATCTCTTTTAATTATTGGTCCACCACTGCTTCCAGAAGATGTACCTGTTTGTATTTTTGATATAACATGTTTGGTATCAGCCTGTTTGGTAATCAACGATTCAAACTGAGATTCAATCTCAATTATGTTATTGCTCAATTCTTTAGTATAATTGTGATGAAATGTTGAGATTTCCATCAATTGCTTGAAACTTCCTTGGAGAGTTTCTGCAAGTTGTTCAATTCCAAGCTTTATATCTTCAGCTTCCTCCATGAGGAAGTTCATTCGCTTTTTGGCGTCTATCAGGGATCTTTTAATATTATCCATCTGCAAATTCAATATTCCTGCTTAAAAAGTCCGCAAGATAATTATTAATACCTTTAATATGAACTATATCAAAATTATAAAATGCCAAATAGGCTTGCCATCTATGGAGCCTTCTATATTGAGGTTCTGGTGGTAATTTATTTTTTACCAAACCTGCAACTTGAGAATTATCAGTTTCAACAATGAATTTTTTAGATAATAAAAACAATGAAAACTTCTTTATTCCTCTGATGATTGCTAATAGTTCTTTCTCATGAGTAGTATAATTTATTTCTACTTGATTAAACGTTCCACTTGAATATCTACAAATTTCATTAAGATCTGTTTTTAATATTGCTGCCCAATACTTATCCGAGGCATCAGTATTAACTATCAGATTATCTTTTTCATCTGGTAATCTTAATTTTGGCAAATTTTTACATTCTTCTTTTAGTGATTTGACAATTTCTGTATGTTCATCATTCCATCCTTTGGTATTTGTTTTCCTGAGTAAAATTTGAATTTTATGTCTCTTTTTTGATAGATTTTCAATAAATCCTTCTGCATAATTTAAACATCCTAAAAATTTTTGTATTTGTTCTTTTGATTCTAATTTGTTTGAAAAACTTTCTATCTTTTTAGATATATGCGTTTGTAATTTTTTCCCTCTTTTATCTATTGATAATCCAAGAAAATCAATTTCTTGTTTTTCTATTATAGCTTTATTTTTTGAAAGAACAATTCCTTCTTTTTTGCATTCATTTATAAATTTAATTAAGTGGTTTCTATGTTCTTCTCTATTATTAGAACATATTAATATATCATCCACATAGACAATTAAGAATTCATTGAATTTTCTAAATATGTTATCCATTCTTCTTTGATATATTTGTGGTGCATTTTTTAAACCAAATGGCATAACCATCCATTCATACTTACATTGGGGTGTACTAAATGCTGTATATTGAATACTATCTTCTTCCATTTTTACTTGCCAAAATCCTGATTTGCAATCAAATTTAGAATAATATTGCTTTCCTTTTGCAAGATTTATCAGTACCTCTTTATTTGGTAAAAAGTATCCATCAAATTTAGTATATTTGTTTAATTCTTTATAATTTATCACCATTCTAGATTTCCTCTTTTTTGTTCAGAATGTTTCATGACCATAAAAGCCGGACTACTATGTGGTCCATTACTAGGTCTGATTAATTTTTGATTAAGTAATTCTTTTATCTGAGTTTTAAACTCTTGCGTATCTTGTATGGTATACATCATTGGTCTAACTCTTATAATAACATTTTCTGTTAATTCTATTTTAGCTTTTGGATGATGTGGTTTCCAAAATATTAATGGATTTTCTCCACAAATTTTTTCTAGTTGATCAATGATTTTTTCCATATTTGTTTGTATGTTTGTTTTTAAGGCTTTTTTATACATTATTCTTTTATTCTTTTATTTCATTTTGTATAATTGGTTTTTTCTCCCATTTATTACCACGCTGTGTTGGCTGAATTTTGTAATGTCTAAATTCTCTTGGTATTTTTAGTAAATGTGCACAAGGTGTTTTTAACATTATCATGTAATTATTTTGTTTATAATATTGAAATTGTTGTATAAAGTCATTTCCTAATAATATATCACATTCTAATTTGTTATAATTATATACTTTATTTACAACTATTTGTTTACTCCCAAGTATTATATCAATTTTATCAGCACTATTAATTATATGAGTACTTTCTCCTGTTACTCCTGTAATTTTTATCTTTCCATTAGTATTCCATGATTTTATTAAGAAACTTTTGAATATTGTTATATCACTTCCCGTATCAATTAATGCACATGTTGTTATATTTGTTTCAACAATTGTAACTTGTATATAAACGGCTAATGGAAAACTTATTTGGTTATTCATTTATTTAGCTTTTCTGCATAGTATAGTTTGACCATTATGAGTTATATATAATCCTTCACGTTTTATACTATAATCTTCTAGTCCATCTAGAAAGCTCATTCCTAATAATACATGAGGATTTACCATACTACTATCTACATGACATGGTACTAGGAGATTTATTCCTCCTATTTTTATTGGTACTTTTACTTCAAGTTCAGTCATATGTACTTGTCCATCAAAATTTATATATCTATATGGATCAGTTCTATGAGATATTAGTCCTTTATTTCTATTTGAAGCTATATGACATTCACTAGCTCCTATGTCAATTAATATATTTGATCCTTTTATATGTTCTATTCCATTAAAATATTCACCTTCTATTTTCATATTTCCAGCATTTCTATTAAGTTTTATTTCTTTTGTATTACTAGTTTCTCCTAATTGTTTTCTATTAGGTAAACTTGCTGATCTCCTAATTAATATGCCATCTTCAAATGTTATGTTATTATTAGGGTATTCTTCTTCTCGTAACTCTATGATTTCTGGTTTATTTTTTGTTATAGTAAGTTCATAGTTTCTTGGAACTAAACTTATTTGTTTATCTGGTTCTACAGCTTTACCAAAATCTTTACATTCTTTATGAATTTCAATATATGGTTTTTTAGAATAAATGTTTCCATAATTAGAATTAGTAAATGTGTATAATGCACTGTATTCTATAGTCATTATTTTATCTCCTGGTTCCATTATATCATCCTTATGTAATTTGAAATGTAATCCTAAAACTTCATTAAAATTTCTATCTATTAATGATATACAATATTTTGGGTAACATGTAAATATTAGTTTCTTATATGCTAGATTTCCTTCTACTGTTCCTAAATGACCGTCTTTTAAATTTATAATTATTCCATCATGTAAACTTACAGTCAAAGGCGAATCTAATCATTCTCTAAACAGGGATTTAAACATTATTTGGATACCTGCTAAGTAAACATATTGAATCTTTTCACTTTGCTTTCTATTGATCTTTGTTAATAATTCTGTAACTGTATTTTTTGTTAAAAGATTTAATTTGTGTGTTCCTTGAGTGGTTCTAACATCTATTGCCCTTTCAATTTTATGATATTCATTTATTGCTACCTTTTCTCTTTTCCATATTCTGTCTAATATTTCTCATTTTCCTATTTTCAAATCTAAAGATAATTTTTGTATCTTTCTAAACTTATTATTATCAAAAGTTACATTTAATCCATAACCTTCTATTCCTTCATATTCTTTATTCTGATTCTGATTTATTACTTTCTGAATCTGTTTCACTTATATAGACTTCTTGATCATAGTATTCTTCAATATCTGATATTTCACTTAGTTCACTTTCTATTTCTAGATATTCATTTTGTAATATTTTAACTTTCTTTTTGTTACAATCAGGGCTTATATGTCACATTTCTCCACAATTCCAACATTTGCATTGGCTTTTATCTTTCTTATAAGTTTTATTTTTCTGTTTTTTATTTGGATTATATCTTATTTTATAATATCTCCTCTTAGGTTTTATATATCTTTTTCTGAAGTTTCTGAATTTTTTAAACTTTCTATTTTTATATTTTCTTTTATTATTTTTTCTTCTTTCAGGGTTACATCCCCATTGGATAGGTTTTTCCATATCTTCACAACATATTCTAGTTAGTTTTCCTGATTTCTTTAGTAATTGTCTTTGTTGACATATATATGCTAATATTTCAAATAGGGATTTTATCCTTGATTCTAATGTTCTAGGTGTTCCAGGGTTTTCTCTAATAAATTTTTCAAATTCTATTTTAAAGTATATTCCCCATGAACCTGGTAATTTATTGTAATACATATCTCTATATACTTCTTGATTTTCATTACTATAGAATTGGACATAATAATATTCTTTAAATTCACAAGTATATTCTTTGATTTTACACATATCACATATTGTTAAATTTATTAATCTTATTCTTGCATTATCTTTTTCTCTTATTGATTCTGCTTCAGAATTACTTATCCAATTTTCTCCTAAAAATTTATCCGCAATATAATCTACTAACTTTTCTATTCCTTTTCTATCTGATTTTATTAGTTCTGTCTGTACATTTCTTCTTATTAATGCTTTTGTATAACTACTTATTCATTCCCACCAATTTCTAACATGTCCTTCAAAAGAGGCTATTAAAAAAATTATTATTCTATCAGTATTTTCCCATGTATCATCTTTATTGTATAAAAAAGAATAGTATCATTGAATCTGCCCAAGTTAATAAGGTTTTTTTAGTGTCTATTTTACAATCAAGATCTAATTTTGTTCCTCCATGGTTAATAGGTTTATCATAATTATTATTTGGTTCAAATCTATCTTTATATTTATTTCCTCTAGGTGGTTGTCTATCTCTGATTCTATCATAATATTGTCTGTGTGGTTTGCTATATAAAGGTGCATAACTTTCATTTGGATCTGGTAATTCTTGTTTAGAAGTTCCTATTGGAGCAGGGTTAGGTGCTCCTCCAATATTCATTAAAACTTGGTATTCATCAAAATTTTCTATACTTAACTGGTCAAAATTTTCTATAAGCAAATCTAATTCTTCATTCATTTTTGTCTTGTTTTTCTTCAATTTTTTCTTCAGCTTTTAATTTTCCTAAAGTTTTTTCTATAAATTTTTGTAATTCTAATTCTTCCTTTAGTATTTTTGGTAATATGTTTCTTCTAAATTCATCATCCATACTTCCTGCTTCTATTATAATTTTTTCTTGTTCGAAATGCTTCTTTCCTATTCTAAGTATTTCTTTTTCTATGAGTTTTTTGTCTATTTTCTTATCTTTGCTTTTATTATTTTCTTTGAATTCTCTAATCTCTAGTTTTAGTATATTTATATCATTTCTTACTTCTTTTAATTCATTTTTTACTTCTTGTACATCACTTATTAATGTTTTTATTAATATTTTTAGATCTTCAATATATTCACTTATCGACATTTTATACTATTGATTTTTGAGTTTTTTATACCTTAAATAGTTTGTCATACATATCATCTATTTTTATTTCTAGCTTTTTGATTCTTTCTTCTATTGATATGATTTTTTCATTTTCATTTTTTCTTATTTTTTTTTCATTTAACCTATCTATTTTTTCTATAATTATTTCAATTTTATCTTGATTAATTAATTCTCCTGATTTTCTTTGGAATTCTTTTAAGATTTCTTCATCTATATTTTTAACTTCTCCTATCATTTCTTTTAATTTTTTAAATTGTATTGTTAATTTATTTTGAATATTTTGTAATTTTTCTTTGATATTTATGTCCTGTATATTTAATTGTTGTAATTCTTCGATAGCTAATTTATCTTGTAAATTTATGTTTTTATATGTTTGCCATAAAAATGCACTTATCCAATTTAATTGCATGTTAAGAAATCCATCAGATTCTCCCCATGACCTTAATGGTTGAAACATAGTTGTATTTGCTCCTTTTATTTGATAAGATCCAACTGGAAGTCTTATATTTTCTATTATTTGTTTTTCAAATTTTATTTCTAGAAATTCTGTCATTAATTTCTTCCTTTAATATGTTCGATTTCTAGAATAAGTTCTGTTTCATATTTTGCTTTTTTATAATTCATTATTTGATATTCACAATATTCTTCTATTGATCTAATCATTAATTTTCCAGTGATATATTCTATAATATTTTAGATAATCTTCCAATGTGTTTGTTTCATCGTATTTTTCTTTTCTAGTTTTTTCTTTGTCTTTTAAAATCGTTTGAATTTTTGGTAATTGTTTTAAAACTCTATCAAAATATTCTCTCTTTTCTTCTAATAATTTTAATCTTAATTTTTCTTGTCGTTTTATATTTTTTTCTTCTCTTATTTGGTCCATTAAATTTCTTCTTTGTTCTACTATTAAATCTAATTTTTCATTTGTTTCTGTGTCTAGATATCTAATTAATTGAGGATCCGTTCTATGATAATCCATTTCTATAATCTTTATATAACTCTTCTAGTATATCTTTGTGGATTAAATATAATATTTCGTTTATGATAAAATCTTCTTTTATTATATCGAAATTTATTAGATCATATATTTCTCTTCTTACATCTTTATCTAAATCTTTTAAAGTGTTCAAGATTTCTATTTTATAATTATCGGGTAGTGTTAATGTATGCATAATTATAAATCTTGATGTATATATTATATATTCATTTTTAATTTGTGTTATATAATATTTATCTTTTATATCTGCCATATGGCTCTGATACCAGTTAGGAATGCTACTATGAGCGAACAAAAATCAAATAAAGGGATGCTACTATGAGCGAACAAAAATCAAATAAAGGGATGCTACTATGAGCGAACAAAAATCAAATAAAATCATAAACAAAATTAAAAATTTCAAGGACTAGGTTGTAACTTTTCTAAATCTTAATGGGTTTAATTGAAATATAATATATAAGGGTATTTGTGGTAGTTTATAGTATTTAAAGCTATTTTTAAAAGATATAAAATTGTTAGGGTATTTTCAAAAATTGGTAAATTTTTTAGGGTATTTTCATGTATTTCCTCAATTTCTACAAGGGAAATTGGTGCATTTAGTCCCTAAACGTTGGCCTCTTTGTGCAACGGGTCCCTAACTTTTTATTTTTGGTCCTGAAGTCCTTAAACGTTACATTATTTGGCACAAGAGGTCATTTTGGATGATTTCCTTCCATTTTAATATTAAAATATTTAGGAAAGACAAAAATGCCCTTATACATAATTGACGCATTTAATCCCTGAACTTCATATTTGGTGCTTGAGTTCCTAACATTTCAATTTGGTGTAAGTGGTCCTAAACTTAGGCATTATTCAGCGCAATAAGTCATTAATGTTTCAATTTGATGCTTAAGTCCTCAAACGTTGTATTATTTAGCGCCACGTATCCTTTTAGATGGTTTTCTTCCATTCCATATTTAAAAATTCAATTTTATTTTTATTAAAAATATTAAAATACTCTTATAGAAATAAATAAATAAACCTCTTTTTGGCAACTTAAAATTTTTGTTTCTTATTTTGTTAGAGTCTCTTAAGTTGTTTCAATGAGACTTCTTATAAAGATTTTTTACAGTGCTAACACAAATTCTCCAATTTACCATCATTATAAATTCAATTTTCTTTTTATACCAAAAAAAAAAAAGATACAAAAAGAGGCTTTATTTATTTGTATAAGAAAGTTGATTTTAGATAAATTTAGTTTTTTTTTATATAATAAATTTCATTTTTACTTCTAAAAGAAATTGATTTTAGATAAATTTCATTTGTTAAATAAGCCTATTTATTCGTTTAAGAAAATTGATTATGTTTTCAGATAAATTTTCAAAAAGAAAATTGTTTCTTCTTTTTTATGGAAAATTTACAACTTTTAAGGCTTATTTAAAAAATGAAATTTATCTAAAAAAAGAAAAAAAATTATTTGTCTAAAACCAATTTCTTAATTAAACAAATAAATAAAGCCTCTTTTTGTTTTTATTTTTACTTTTATTTTTTGTATAAAAAGAAATTTAAATTTTTAAAGGTGTTAAATTGGGGAATGTGTGTTAGCACAGTAACAAAATTTATAGGAAGCCTAATTGAAACAACATGAGAGATTCTGACAAAGCAAGAAATACAAATTTTAAGTTGTCAAAAAGGGACTTATTTATTTATTTATTAATATAAGAACATTTTAATATTTTTGATAAAAATAAAATTGAATTTTTAAAGATGGAATGAAAGAAAACCATCTAAAAGGATACGTGACGCTAAATAATACAACGTTTGGGGGACTTAAGTATCAAATCGAAAGGTTAGGGACTTATTGCGCTATATAACGCCTAAGTTTAGGGACCACTTGGACCAAATTGAAATGTTAGGGACTCAAGCACCAAATATGAAGTTTAGTGACTAATTGCGCCAATTATGTATAAGGGCATTTTCGTCTTTCCTGAATTTTTTAACATTAAAATGGAGGAAATCATCCAAAATGATTTCTTGTGCTAAAGAATGTAACGTTTAGGGACTTCAGCACCAAAAATGAAAAGTTAGGGACCCATTACATAAAGAGGTCAACGTTTAGGGACTAAATGCACCAAATTCCCTTTTTACAATTCCACTACCTCAAGGCCACCCATCCCCCACTCCTACCCTTATTACATTTTTATTTACACTTCTTTTTTTTGTTCTTTGTTCTTTAATTTTTCAACATCGATTAAAAAAAATTCGTAGATTTCATATTATGTTATTAGCTAAGAGCTTCAATATGAGTATAATATTAATATATAATTTTTTTATTTTTAAAATAAAGATTTATTAAAGGAAAACGTTTACTCTTGCTTGGATAAAGAAAATATTTTTCATGTTAAATGGCAAATAATTTTTGTCACGTTTGATCATTTTTGTTATTGTTTATCGATTTTTTCCACATAAATTAACATTATAATAATCAAGTACAAATATGTAAAGATGATCAAAATAGCTAACTTTTACTTTTTTTGCAATGAAAAATAATGTCAATCAAACCATAAAATTTGAAAAAAATTTCACTTTTTTCATTTAAAAAATTAAATCAATCAAATACAATAAACTTCAAATTCCCAGAGAATTAAATTCTATTTTCTTTCCACCCAAATTTCACTCTAATTATCAAAAGAACCCTACTGATCATTTAAACATCAATTTTAGACTATTCAATTTAAGCAAAATTATCAAAAAATCATAAATTTCAGTTTTTGGTGTAGAAAATATTTAGAGTCGTTTGGTTTAGAAGTTTTTGGATGGATTTTGTAAAATTTTGAATTTTTTGAGAATGTATGGTTGACAAGTGATTAAAAAGTGTGAAGATTAATGAGTCCCACAGAAATGTGTGGTTGAAAATGAATTTGAAGAAAAGTGTGAAAATTTTACCACTGGCAAATAGACTCTTATTTTAAAATAACAAAAACTTAAATATTAATATTGTACTCATATTAAAACTCTCGAATAATAATATAATATGAAATCAATAAAAAAATTATTTTTTATCGATGTTGAAAAATTTAAGAAAAAAGAACAAAAAATTGTAAATAAAAGTGTAATAAGGGTAGGAGTGGGGAATGGGTAGACTTGGGGTAGGTATAATTATAAAAAGGACCCTTCTTTTTTATCTTTTTGTAGAGGGTTATATTAACCCCCTTTAAAAGGAGGTGAACAAAATTAAACTCAGGAACAAAAAATCATGGACATGGATATGAATATGAAGGATGGATAAAACTATTCTCACCTGACACTTGTTCTCTGCTCTCATGTTTAACAACACACTCACATGGGATAAGGCGGGCCCCATCATTGATGAGTGGGGCAACAAGCTTGTGTGAGTGCATTGTGGGGGCAAGAGTGGGATGAGTGTAGCATTGTCCAAGAAAGATACAGGATTTGCCACGTTTTGAAGTAATACTGTTGATAGTTTGACTTTATACCTGGTTTAACAAAATCGCAAGTTAAATGTTCCATTATACCTCACTTTTCTCATTGAACTTTACAATGTTTTTCAAACCTCGCTCAACTTCATAAAATTATAATCCATTCAACACCATCTTCATAAAAGTGGATGAAATCGCCACATGGACAAACAGAATTATGACGTGATGCCACGTGGAAAATATTTTTTATTATAAATGCCAACATAACCTCCTACTTAATTACATCATTGGTTTCTCAACTTTCAAATTTCGTCACTTTAATCCTCAAAATTTGAATATCCCTACTGGTTCAGCTCGCGAGATGCTTGGTTAGTGAGTGTAATTATGTATATAATTGTGTCGTTGTACATGAACAATTAAAGTAATATTTTATCAAATTATGATTTCTCGGTCATTATAAAATTTCTCAGAGGAATTTGTAGATTCTTGTAAATTATTTGAGTAGTATATTAAAAACTTGATTTTTATCTAAAAGTATTCATGATTTTGAAAATAGGACGAAAGTTAACGAGTAAAAGAAGATCGAAAAATATATTTTTAAAGATTGATAATCATAAGGATTTAAAAAAAGTGAGTGATTATCATTTTATTTTGAAAGTCATTATATGATTTTGAAAAGACACTTTTATAGTTTTTTATGAGTTTTCGAAGTGCTACATTAAAAATTTATGAGATGAACGATAATTCTTGAGAAAAATGAAAAATTACATTGTTAACGGTTCATTTTAAATGGCTATAACTTTTGGTATGAGGGTTTTGTAATTTAAAAATAATGTGGTAAAGTACTTGTGAGAACTTCACATTGCACATGAACAATCAAAATTAATATTTTTGTCACATTATGATTCATCGACTGTTATATTAATTTTGAAATCGAACTTGTGGATTTTTGCAAACTTTTGAGTAGTATATTAAAAACTCAATTTTTTCTAAAGTATGAATGATTTTCAAATATAACTCGTAAAAGGAAAATTGAAAAATAGATTTTTACGAACCGGATTTAAAAAAATGAGTGGTCATTTTTTATGTGCGTTTGCCGTATTTTGACAGTCGTTATATGATTTTGAAAAAGAAATTTTTATGAGCTTTAAAAATGATAGATTAAAAACTTAATTTTGTCAAAAGTGCATATGTCGAGAATAAGACAAAAGTTGATTCCTAAAAAAAATGAAAAGTACATTGTTAAAGAACTATTTTAAGGGCTATAACTTTTGCTATGGCTAAACGATTTTTTAATTCCAAAATAATGTGGTAAGTAATATGTGGAAATTTTACATTGATATCAAGATCTTGTTATTGCGACTTCATTTGCACCCACAAAATCAACCAAAGAAAATAAAAAGAAAACCAAATGAAATACTAAAAGACAAAATAAGGGGCGACTATAAATGAAAAGTAAATGCCCCACTCACCCTTATAAAAAACATGTGGCAAGGTATTGTATGAGAATTTCACACTGCACATTAACAATCAAGAGTAATATTTTGTCAAATTATGACCCCTTAGCTATTTCAAAGACAAATTTGTAGATTTTTGCGAGTTATTTAAGTAGTATATTGAAAACTTAATTTTATCTAAAGTATACATGATTTTGAAAATTGGACGAAAGTTAAGCCGTAAAAAAAAGCGAAAAAAATATATTTATAAGGATCAATAACCACAAAGACTTAAAAAAGTGAGTGGTCATTTTTGATGCTCCTTTGCCTTGTTTTGGCAATCGTTATACGATTTTGAGAATGTAAGTTTGTAGTTTTTTCTGAGTTTTCGAAGTGGTACATTAAAAAGTTAGTTTTGTCTAGAGTACATATTAATACAGTTATAGAAAATAATGATTTTCCATTGATTATTTTTAATACATTGAGATATATATATATATATATATACACACACAGGGCAAGAGATAAACAAATACTATTAAAAGATTACAACAAGAAAGGAAAAGATAAATACAAAATATTTTGACATATTTCAATGGCCAAGAATCAAGAAATTGACTAGAATCAGCTGGGCCCTTTCTCGGCTGCATGAATTGGACTCTTCAAAGTATCTTGGTTTGATTCATGATTCCGATCATCATGTGAACTAATACATATGTAAAAAATGAGATAAAAGTTGACTCGTAAAAAAAAATACATTGTTAATGGACAATTTTGAACTGTTATAACTTTTGTTATAATTAACAATTTTGTAATTCAAAAATAATATGATAAAGTGTTTTGAGCCTAAAAAGTTGACCAAACGAAGGGAGAAAAGGGGGAAAAAAAAAGTGACATGTCTAGCTATAAATGAATAGTGTTAAAAAACTCAAATGATTGAAAATGAATTATAATTTATGTTGTTCCTTATTTAGTTGTGTTATAACATTTATTTATTAAAATCAAGACATGTTTTGGAATTTTACTGGATCATGTTAATACCCACATGAACATTGGTTGTTTAATTTTGATTGGTCCATATTTTTTCAACCGTCAATTACTCACACATATGCATGGTATGGAGGATTTTGATTGGTCTATTATCAATGTAATGATTTCAACTATGTCTAAAAATACTCTCACATGTTAACAATTCAAAACACTAATAAGAGTTAAAAATACGTATGCATACAGACATGAAAGTGTGCAAAGGAAATAGTTATATTTTGTGTGTGTGTGTGTTTAATTTGGCCAATAGAAGGATGTTCTTGTAAGAGAGAGCTTTGGATTAATTCTTTAGTGCAAAATAAGACTTTAACCACACAACATTTAAGTTGGGCTGTTATATCCTGGAGGGGACAAGTCAGAGATTTCTGGTTGCACCGATGATTGATGTTTTTTCAATACCGCAGAGGGCTTGAATCTCCTTAAAGAAAACGAGATATCCGAGCCTCAGCCTAATTAGTTACTATTATTGTATCCATTATTATTGTCATATTTTATATTTATATTGCAATATCAATAACAATTTTAAGGAGATTCAACTAATGGATCAAACCGTGGAAAAGACCAATGAATATGTAGGAGATCTCAACAAGCCTTTTTCACTTCAAGGGCGTGAACTTTAAATGTTAGAAAGGAAAAGTCCTCTTCTATCTCAACCTACTCAAAGTTGCTTATGTTCTCATAGAGAAGGATCCCAGAAAAATCAAAAGAGATGGCATGGACGATGATGAATATCTTGAGCATGATGAAAGAGTGGAGCAATACAAAAAAGATGAGTATAACTGTTGAAACTATCTTTTAAATTGTCTTGTTGATCATTTTTATGATTACTATGGTACTACTTTCTCGTCTTCCAAGAAAATTTGGAAAGCCTTGCAGAACAAATATAATACTGAAGAAGCAGGCGCAAAAAAATATGCTGCAAGTCTTTTTTTCGGCTATTAAATAGTAGATGAAAAGTCTGTGGCGGAGTTTCAAATGATAGTTTTCGAGCTCTCATCTGAAGGTATTAAATTGGAGACAATCTTATTGTTGCTGGCATGATTGACAAGCTCCCACCATCTTGGAGGGAATTTCAAAAGAACACGCGTCACAAGCAGAAGGAGATGTCTCTTGAAACTCTTATCACATGCATTCGCGTGGAAGAAGAAGCACGTGGGCAAGATGCACTTATTGAACAACATAATGAACATTCCACGAAGGTAAATTTAATTTTTGAAAATTTGCCTACAGGTCAGAATTCGAAAAAAGATGTTTTGAAGCCTAATAAGAAAAACATGAAAACGCCTTATAAAACAAAACAAGGGAACTTGAAGCAAGTGGAATAAGAACCAATCACATCCTTCACAAAATAAACAAGGCAAAACTTGCTTTGTGTGTGAAAAATTTGGGCACCTTGCTAAAAATTGCAGATACCGGAAGCGTGAGCTTGTTCCACAGGTTAATGTTATCGAAGAACCATTTGTTGCTATGATTACTGAAATTTATATGGTGCAAAGTGGTGAAGGATGGTGGGCTGATTCTGGAGCAAGCAGACATGTTTGCTATGATAAAGATTGGTTCAAAACTTATACTCCTTTTAAGGAGCCTATGACTATAATGCTTGGAGATTCTCATACTATACATGTTCTTGGAACTGGAGATGTTGAACTCAAATTCACCTCTGAAAGAGTCTTGACATTAAAAGATGTACTATATACACCTTCCATGAGAAAGAATTTGATGTCGGGTTATCTTCTAAATAAGGCTGACTTTAAACAAACAATTGGATCTGATCAGTATGTGATTACCAAAAAATGTACGTTTATTGGCAAAGGATATGCTAGTGATGGAATGTTCAAATTAAACATTGTAAGTGCTAATAAAAATGCTTCTACTTAAACATATACTCTCTTCACCGAATTTTTGGCATGCTCGTTTATGTCATATAAATAAAAGATGTGTGGGAATCGTGAGTAGTTTAGGATTAATTCCCAATGTGAAAAAAGATTTAGAAAAATGTAAGACTTGCAGTCAAGTGAAAATTAAAAAAAAGACATCATAAACGTGTTGAAAGAAATACCGAATTGTTAGAATTAATTCATACTGATTTATGTCAATATTAAGGAATTTTAACTCGTGGAGGAAATAGATATTTTATTACTTTTATTGATAATTGTTCAAAATATACTTATATTTATTTATTGAAAAAATAAAAGTGATGCTTTTGACTATTTCAAAAAATTCCTCCTAGAAGTTGAAAATCAATTCGGTAGAAAAATTAAACGGATTCGAAGTTATAGAGGTCGAGAATATGAATCATTTGGATTTAATTCATATGTTGAATCATTAGGAATAATCCATGAAACTACTCCACCATATTCACCTGCTTCTAATGGTGTAGCAAAGATGAAAAATAGAACATTGATTGATCTTATAAATGTTATGCTATTAGATTCTGGTGCACCCTCAAGTTTTTGGGGTGAAGCGGTTTTAACTGCTTGTCGTGTATTAAATAGAGTGCCACATAAAAAGACTAAAATTACACCTTTTGAGGTGTGGAAGGGGCATAAGCCAAATTTGGGATATCTTAGAGTACGGAGATGCTTAGCCTTTGTGAGGTTAACATATCCTAAAATACCTAAATTGGGAGTTAAAGTTAACACTTGTGTCTTTATTGGTTATGCAGAAAATAGTACAGCATGTAGATTTTTTGATATTGAAAATAAAATTATTTTCGAGTCTGGTGATGCTATTTTTCATGAAGCAAAATTTCCTTTTAAATCGAAAAATAGTGGGGGTCAACAAATTTAAAAAACATATTTCAGAATCTAACTCTTCTACTCAAAGTTTGCAAAATGAAGAAAATTTTGAAATTAGAAAGAGTAAAAGAGCTAGAATTGAAAAAGATTTTGGTCCTGACTACGTGGTTTATAACATTGAAGAAAAACCACTTTCTTTGCAAGAAGCTTTTTCATCACAAGATGCTGTTTTTTGGAAAGAAGCTGTACATGACGAGATGAAATCACTGATTTCAAATAAAACTTGAAAATTGGTTGATTTACCACCGGTTGTAAAACTATTGGGTGTAAATGGGTCCTAAGGAAGAAATTAAAATCGAATGGTAGTGTAGACAAACACAAAGCAAGGCTTGTTGGAAAAGATTTTAAACAACAAGTTGATTTAGACTTTTTTGATACATTTTCTCCGATTACGAGAATAATATCCATGAGATTGTTAATTGCGATTTCTGTTATTCATAATTTGATTATTCATCAAATGGATATTAAAACCGTTTTTTTAAATGGTGATCTTGATGAAGAAATATATATGGACCAACCCGAAAGATTTTACACAACCAGGTGAAGAAGGCAAAGTGTGTATGTTGTCTAAATCTCTTTATGGTTTAAAGCAGGCTCCTAAACAGTGGCATGAAAATTTTGATTCTTGCACGATTGAAAATGGGTATAAAGTGAATGAGAGTGATAAATGCATATATATTATAAATCTTAGAAAAATTCGCATGTTATTATTAGCCTATATGTTAATGATATGTTGATTTTTGGCTCTAATATTCATGTTTTAAATGAAGCAAAAAATATGCTCAAAAATCATTTTGACATGAAAGACCTTGGTGAGGCTAATTTTATTTTGGAAATGCGAATTATTACTAAAACAAGTGGTGGTATTTTTCTTGATCAATCACAATATGTTGAGAAAATCTTGAAAAAATACAATTTTGTTGATTGCAAGCATATTGCTACTCTTTTCGATTCAAGTGTACACTTATTCCCGGTTGAGAGGGAATATGAAGTGGTAAATCAAAAGGAATATGCTAGCATAATTGGAAGCTTGCGATATGCAACTGATTGCACGAGACCAGACATTGCATTTGCAGTGGGGTACTTAGCAGGTATACGAGTAAGTCAGGTAAAGAACATTGGCATGCTATTGATCAAGTAATGAGATATCTATTTGGTACCAAAAATTATGGCTTACTTTATCAAAAATATCCTCCTGTTGTTGAAGGATTTTGTGATGCAGATTGGAATACTCTATCAGGAGATTCTTTATCTACCAGTGGATATATTTTCAAATTGGGAGGTGCTGCTATTTGTTGAAAATCTAAAAAACAAACAATTATTGCTAACTCTACTATGTTGGCCGAATTAATTGCTTTAGCATCAGCTAGTGAGGAAGCAAATTGGTTGAGAGATTTATTACAGGAAATTCCAATTTGGGAAAAACAAATACCTCCTATTTTGGTTTATTGTGACAGCACTGCTGCCATTGGTAGAGTGAATAACCGTTATTATAACGGTAAGTCCAGACCTATAAGAAGAAAACACAGTACTGTGAGATCCTACTTGAGTAATGGGATAATTAATGTGAGTTACATTAAATCATGTGATAATCTTGCAGATCTATTAACCAGGGACTTGTCAAGAGAAAGGGTCTGGAATACATCGAGGGGGATGAGACTGATGCCTATATCATCATGAACCATGTATAAGGATACCCAACCTGGTGACCAGAGATCCTGTATCCAGGTTCAATGGGAAGAACGAATTATATGATGGCCAGTAGAATGCACAAATTTATTTTGTTCATCCCTATGGTGTATGTGCATTATCCTGTAACGATGGAGGGTTGAGTTTTTTTTACCTATATGAGTGCGAGAGTAGGGTCGCTCCCTATGAGAATACTGGACATATTCTTAAAATACACTAATGAATACCGGGATCAACACAGACCGTAAGTGCTGACTATTAAAGCTCAGATTAACATCTGGATTATTATGTGTGAGCAGCAATTCTTTATTTTCCTTAACCAGTTATAGTTCAAGTCTGAGACTACTACTAACTGTGGAATAAAGATTATTGTTTCACTAGTGAAGGTTCAATGCAGAGTTACACCTATCATGATACATAATAATATATCTATTGGTCTATTATCAATGTAATGATTCCAACCATGTCTATAAATACTCTCACATATTAACAATTCAAAACTCTAATAACAGTTAAAAATATATGTACATACAGACGTGAAAGAGTGCAGAGAAAATAGTTATATTTTGTTCATAAATTTTGTCGTAATTTTTGTACTACAATGAGAGTGAATATAAGAGGGAGTTTTGGATTAATTCTTTAGTGCAAAATAAGGCTTTAACCACACAACATTTAAGTTGGGTTGTTATATCCTGGCAAAGACAAGTCAGAGATTTCTGGTTGCACCGGTGATTGATATTTTTTCAACACCGCAGAGGATTTGAGTTTTTTAAAGAAAGCGAGATATCCACGCTCCAGCTAATTGATTCTTGTTATTATATCCATTATTATAGTCATATTTTATATTTATATTGTAATATCAATAACAAGTTGTGATTTATGCTATTAAGAAAGTTTCACAATATGATATATTCTCAATATTCGAAACTACATCTTCAATCTTTCCAAATATTCTAGAAATACCATTTTTTTCCCTTTAATGATTTTTAGTTTGCACGTTATTGTCGTCTTGTCAAGATCCTAACTCCTCTGTAACTATGTTACCATAAAAAAAAAAAATCAATATTCAAGGAGTGAATAATTCTAAGAAGATATTTTTAATTGATATTTTTAAGTGACCGTAATTATATTGGGTGGTATAAATAATTATTCTACCACTTACTTTTTCATCTCTCAATATATGTGCACCACGTCATAATATCACTTAAAAATGTCAATTAAAAATATCCTTTTAGAATTACTCACTGGTCAATAGGGGACTGTCCCCTTTGGCCTTTGCAATAAGGACCAAAAAATCGATTAATTAAACCCCCTATTGCAAGTAACAATAATTAACTTAAAAGTAACCCCAAGACATAAATCAAGTGGTGAAAGGTGGGAGTGGAAAAATCCAACCTCGCTCATAACTATCGAATGAGGGTTCGATTCCTGAAAAATGAAAGAGGTTCTTGGCAAGCAGAGTTAAAGAACAAGTCTTCAATCCTACACCACTTAAGACACATTCTGGGATTTATATCCTTTACCAAGACTAAGAAAAGGCAGTTGGGATTGAGGTTCAACATTTAATAAACTTAAAAGTAAATTTAACTTGCAGACAACATGATGAAACAACATAGAGAGGCTCAAAAACCTAACCTACGGCATGCATATTGACGTTTCAATTCAATATATAATACAAACAACGAGAGTCAACAAAACAGAAACAGTATCTCTCATACTCAACCAGGAAGGAAGATGAAAACTATTCAGATTTCTGGGTAGATGTATTTCTTTTCATCCGGCTAAACGGCCCAACCGTCCGGTCCATAATGTACATGTAGATGACTTGACTCCAAGATTTATATGACTCCAAATTATCATAAAACTCAGGTGCAATCTCTCTCACCTTGCGAAGCTTGGCCCCGGGGATCCTAGGGAAATCGTGGTGCTCGTTGTGGTATCCTACGCTCCATGTCATGAGATTCAAGGGACCGTAATAAGAATACGTTTCTTGATCCGGCTTGAAAACATAATGTTCAGAGATGAAGTGACCGGCCATGGGGTGCATCCCTCCTCCAACGAAGGTGGACAGTATCAAATAACCAAACGACTTCCATCCCCAAAAATGTACTAGAAGGCCATCAAGGGCAAGTTGGATAAATAAATTAACAAACTCCCATATGCCGGGGGGTTTTGGTTTGATAAAAACTGGCCGGAAAGCGTAAAAAAAGAGTTGGAGAACGACCCATATTGATTTTGAAACAATGTTCTTCACCAGATGGGCTTCGGTGAGAGTTGGGATATCCATATCAACTCCATCCACCCCTTGAAAACGATGGTGCTCGAGATGATACTTTTGGAAAGTTACAGACATGGGTACACCAATGGGAAGGTTAGCAAAAATCCCGAGCCAACGGTTGTAAACTGGCTTTGAGAAGGCTAGATTGTGGCTTAGCTCGTGAATGGCCAAGAAGAGATTGTGGTTGAGGAAAGAGCCGAAAAAATATGCTACTATCAATATCTTCAGCCAACCTGCATCACGGAGGAAGGTTGCGGTCCATAGCTGAAGCAATACAACCATAGCAATCTGCAAAATAAACACTAGGAAACATGAAAAACAGAATTAAATTCAAAAGTAGTTTGATATTGTTTTTTTATGTGTTGTGTGATTGAGCTTAGAAGTTAATCTAATATTACAATGTAGAACACCATACCATCACTGCCTCATCCTTTATATCGCAGAGTTTAATCTGTTGGGCGGTTAATAATTTCTTATACCCTGTACCGAATTTGGTAATCTGGATCATACGAATGTAAGCTTTATCCAATTTCTATTCTAATAGTCGAGTTGAATCACAAATGAAAAAGAGGAATCACAAAGCATATTTAAGATTTTAAAGGTAAATAGAGCCTGATGAACCATTTCACCTTGTATGTTTCCCGTTTGATATGAACCCTAATTGCAGAACTGATTGCGCCAATTTGGGTGTAACATCAGATAATGCCATCAATAAAGGGTAAATACAACATTTAAATGAGATCGAGTGTGATTAAACAATGTCCAATACTGAACTTCAAAAAAAAAAAAAAAAAAAAAGGTACAATACTGACGTTGAAATTGAACATAAACGCATCTTTCCAAAAAAAAAAAAAACAACACATTGCAAAGAAAATCCAAAACAATGCAAAAAAAACCCCAAATACACAAAAGACTGAATCTCTGACACGGCATTACGAATTTAACCACAGATCCGAGAAACCCATTAACCCACATTATCAATCCGCATTTCAAAATCAATAATGTATATACATACCTTGAGGAAAGCGAAGGGGTCAGGGCCAAAGAGTTGTTTGATTTGAGGATACTGAGAGAGGATCTGCCTTCTGCGAGAGGCATGGGGCTCATCTGTGTATGACCAGAAAAAATCTGTAGCCATTACTCCTTCTTTTTCTTCTCTCTGTTTTCCTTCATACTCCATTGTCTCAATCTCTTTTCACAGCCCCCTCCCTCGTCTCTTTCCCTCACTTCTTTCTGTGTATTTTTCTCCTGTGAATTTGAGGTGTTTGTTGACTCTTTAAAGATTCTCCTCTTCGGTATGCCTCCTCTTTTTTACAGTTTTTTATTATTATATAAATAAAATAAATGAGAATGTTAATTAGAAAGTGATTTATAATTATCATAGTGTGAAATTGTTTTTGGTCCATAAAGATTTCAGATTTGTGATTGTGCTTAATTCTTGTATGAAAAACATCCAATGGAATGGATTGTGATTTTTGCGAATGGTTTATCGTATTCCATCCATCAATTTAAAAGTGGGGCCTCGGCCGAGTTTACAGCTGGATACTTGATCTTTAATTTTGGTACAGAAATAAAAAAATTTGACATAAAATTTTGGGATCAATAACATACTATTTATTTATAAATCACATTAACTTCAAAATCAATAATAATAAATAATAAAAAATTATCATCAAAGTGGCAGGGGAGGGTCTGCTGCATCATTCATGTGATATTAGTATATACCCGTCCGATGCACGGATGACATTATTGTTGTATTTTATTTGCAATGAGAAGTATTAATTGACAAAATTGAATAATCAAGTAATGAACACGCAAAAATAACATCGGATATAGATAATCAATATTTAAATTTGTTAGGTTGACAAAATCAAACATAGAAATTTTCATGGTTGCTAAAATTTTGAGAAATTTTTAAATTCTAACCTCCATGCCAACAGGAAGAACCTGTTTCCATGGATCTTCCTTCACAATGTAATTGCCAAAAATATTTAATACACAAACTTCTATAAATTACACGAATTCCTTCAACATGTAAAACTAAAATTACACCAGTCAATTCCTTTATTCAATGATTGCACATTTTGTAGGAATACATTCTCTACAAATTCAAATAAGAAAATGAAAACAAAATTAACATCAAGAAATACTGAGATCTTCTAAATTCTTGAAAGTAACATCAGGAAATTGCTTAACAGCGCCAAAGACTTACATACTTTGAGTTACATATCAAAATATTGACCCCATAGCAGCCTTAATAGGCACTTAAGTCGTGATACTTTTGCTTCAGGGTCAACTAATTCTTCAAAAGATACCTAGTAATGAAAAAGCAAAAATAAGTGAATTCTAGTCGTTTAGACCTTGAAATTATCCTTCAGAACCTTAGCCACCCAAATAGATTTGCTCTTTTCCATCGTCAACTTTCCCTCTCTTTGTACTCTCTACAAAAAGACAACTGTTAGAATTGGCTATATTTCATTAATAAAAGTATCAACTGTTGGATTACCTAACCTTACGCAACTTTTCTCAACATAATGAATCACTAAGCTTATAAGGTTAAATTGACATGCCAATAAAATATCTTGATTCAAATGTTAGACCAGCAACTTGCTAGACCATAACCAATAAATTACTTAAATAAAATCCTCATATTACATGTATCAAAAATATACTTGAAGGCAATCACAGTTCTCAGCCTCCTTCCTCACGACGTCGAGAACAGTGTCAATAAGCTTAGCTCCCTCAGTGTAGTGACCTTTAGCCCAGTTGTTTCCAGCCCCAGACTGGCCGAATATAAAGTTATCAGGCCTGAAGATTTGCCCGTATGGACACTGTCCATAGTTCCAGGCTCCAAGTCCATCATCCATGAGCACTGCACGATGGACAACACGATGGACAAATCTTCTGCAGGAGGCCTCATTGTAGTATACATTGACACGCTCCAATTGCAAATCTGAGGTTCCCACATAGTGCCCAATAGGGTCTAGGCCATGCTCATCACAAACAACCTTCCAGAACTTCAATCCTATTTGGTTGCCTCATTGATCACCCTGAACGTGAAGGATTTCTCTCATTATGCATGGTAATTGTAATTTATGGAAGTGATCTAAAAATGCAAATTTTTTGACAAATAAGAATTAAAATATAACTCAAGAAATTATTATTCTTGCACTTGTGATATTTGAAAGCCTGTATGGCACAAACAGAAAAGACTAAAGGAAAATTGGCATTATTCAACTACATCAAATAGCACAAAAGTTAAACAAAATGTACCGTGTTATTTCTCGAGGGAACATGCAGGTTAAAATAAAAGAACAACTATTTAATCTTGAATGGCTAGGAAAAAGTTCTTATTTAAAGAACCTTCTCTTTCACCTCTTAAAGAATGGATTTGCCACAATTACTCACATAGCCTCAGCTACAAACTTTCCCTGTAAAAGACAATATAACTATGTCAAATCAAATTTACATACATTATTCTCTTAAAGAAATACAGTCATTACACATACATTTGGATCAAGCATAAGACGCACCCCAAAACACCCATGACCAGCAACCTTTGGACTTGGGTAAACCACAGCTGTTTTAAAATTGTATTGTTTCAGTTATGAGAGAGGGAGAGAGAGAGGAATCCAAGAATATCTAAGGATTTGCAAGTTGAGTTGCTTTAGCAATGTTTTCAAATTATTTCACCCAATTTGAAGAACTATAGGATGCTGCTATGGAATGAATGCCAAGAATCTATCTTGATATTCCAAGAAGTTGTTGATCAAGTAAGGAGCCGAGTGGACTTCTAACTAAAAAAGATGCACTACTTCTCATGTTAAAGTACATTGAAGTAGTTATACCAGAAATTTTCCTATATTATTTTGATTTCATTATTCCAATATATTCTAAAGCCTACAACTTCTGCATTTTGATGTCTACTCAGCTTACAGGTAGACTATCCTTTCTACCGAGATATTGGACAATGTTCTGGAATAGTATAGATACACAGAACAGAGGCTAAACTTGCATCTTGCGTTCTGTCCCTTATAACTATCAATTTGACAGAAGTAAGAAAGGAAAAAGATTAAAAAAAGAAGAAGTAGAAAGTCTAATCATATAAGCAGAGATCAGTAGCAAATTATATAAGTAATTATCTCATCACTTTTTCACTTTCTAATCCATCATGCAGCATCGCTATTCAGGGATAATAGACAGTAAGTTAAACTTCAGAATCCAAATGCTAGGTGAGTTAACTAATAATCTCCCAAAAATTGTTCTAGTGTTGAATTAAACACATAAGCCTGAATTGCATCAAGATAGGTCACTAAATAAAACTATAATAAAAGGGGGTTGGGGGAGGAATTAGAGCTCACCATAATTCTGACCATTGTGTCTAGGCCTCTTGCTTGAAATAAAAGTTGAACTTAGCAGCTTATCTGGTTAATGTCTTTTGTATGGCTTCATCTGGTTCATGTCTTTTGTACTCATTCATGTAATCAAAATCGAGCCAGTTAACAAAAAGGGGAATTCTATTGTCTGAATAACCAGCTACCACATTCTCAAGGTCATAGATATCTTTTTTACCCCCAACGGCTCTGATTACATCCTAGAAATGAAGAAAAGAAACTGCTTTTCTCAAGAACCTTATGAACTAAAGAATTTATATTATAGGAATTGATGGTTCATAACCAAGCACAGTTATGATGCATTGGCCAAACCACGAAAAGTGAAGCTCATGAATTGACGTAATATCATAGCCAAAAGCAAGTGCAAAACAAATTCCAGTGACTTTCAAGGAGATAAAAATTTGAGGACATGCGATTGGAAATACATTTAATTTACTCACTATCAATATCTTTTTTTGAATTCTTATTTCGAAATAACTCGTCATTATCCCATATAAGTGTTTCCCACAAAACATCTCAATTATCTAGCCATTTATATGCCTTGATGATTTTCAATTATCAAAGTGTTCGATGTCCTGTTTTCATTTGACAGCAAGATTACTGGACATGCTCTAAAGAATCTTGACTACTATTACAGGTACGCACTCCCTACTCGATATGCTCTAACGAAAAGAACATAACCAAAAAGAGAGAAAAAGAACTTAAAAACATAGGAATCAATAGCACACTTATCTAGAAATGCTCTTAAACCTTAGATGAAGGCTCTAACACTCAATCAAAAATATAAGGTACATAAAAAGTCTTCATCCAACCAAAAAAAAAAAATCGAAAAGAAAAAACTGCATTAAAAAAAAAAAAGAAACAGGAATCATGCAGAAACTTGATAAAAAAACGTTCAAATAACATTGATGATACAAAATCAAAATAATTACCTTCATATCATGAAACTTATGACTCGAAGCTGAACGTCTCATTAGGATCTTCAAGCATAGTAGTATGGTAAACGCGAACCACACGAACGTTAACATTCCATTCAATTTTCGATGTGGTAATCTCGCTCAGTATGTGTAAAGCTCTGCCATGCTGGAATCGTTTAAAAGAAATGTAAAAAGTAAGAATACCAAATAATGGAAAACAAACGATTTTAAGAATATAACCAATTATGTATATGTATATGTATGAATATAGTTCAAGACTTACTTCGATGCAAGAAGGCAAGCTAAATGATTCTGCAAAATAATGGTGTTAAACAAAAATGTAGAAGTAGAGGTGATACGGCAGAAGGCCAACAGACGTGTGTAAAATCAGAGACATAAATCAATTACTATGTATCTTTTATCTGTTCAGTCGAAGTTGAAGAGACACTCTTGGGAAAAACACGTTGCATCAACACAAATTTTTTGGGTTTTTTTTTTCTTTTAATATTCTGCCAGAAGATACAGTCAGCTGTTTAGCTGGGCGAGAAAATGGAGATCAGTAATTTCATCTTTTAAAGTATAGTGTAATACACTTATCTGGAAAACGAAGTGCAACCTAGAGAAATATATAGTTTACATTAAAATTCCTGTCCACATCCAGCATGAAATCTCTGGGAGAAACTCAATCACATATTTTCAATCAGAAAAAAAATGGTTTCAATCAAGATTAGTATGAAAAAGGTAACATTTTTTCTACAATTATTGCCTACCCATGAAGATGCAAAAAATACTAATCCATCAAAAAGAATATAACCAAAAAGAGAGAAAAAGAACTTCAAAACATAGGAATCAGTAGTACACTCATCTGGACATGCTCTTAAATCTTAAATGAAGGCTCTGATGTTCAATCACAAATATAAATAAGATAAGGTACATAAAAAATCTTCATCCAACCAAAAAAAAAAAAAAGGATAAACCTGCATAAAAAAATGTCGAAGGAGCCAGAACGTCATGCTTTAAGCCATCAGTCTTGTCGATAGATTTTGTTGCATCTCTAATTACTATCATTTTAGAAAAAAATGCTGAGAAAAACTTAGAAGGACGTAAAAGTAAACTTACAACCTCAATAGCCACACCATATGCCTACTGAATGCTACACGTCTTCTGATCCCTTGGTTGGTCTGCATCATTACCCCCAAAACTTAGAACTTTTGCTACAAGTCTTCCAATTACAAATCTGAGGTTCCCACATAGTGCCCAATAGGGTCTAGGCCATGCTAATCACAAACAACCTTCCAGAACTTCGATCATATTTGGTTGTCGCATTGATCACCCTGAACATGAATGATTTCTCTCATTATGCCTGGAATTATAGAGAAATATTAAAAATCCTATTAGAAACACCCTTAGCATGAGAGATTGACATGCCAAAAAAAAAAAAATTGGAAGAAAATAATTGGAAATCCCTTTAGGTCGTTTCCTGTTATGACCAATGCAAAAAAACCAGGTCCTGATTCTAAGAGAGAGTTTTCTTCTCAATTAGATATTGATCCATTAGGAAGTAGTGTTTTAGGTGAGACTCTGGACCATATGCCTTCACCGAGTAGAATTCAAACAGCATGTCACTCAGAATCTAGAGATACCAAGACTCGAATGGGGGCAGTGGATTCACAGAGTTCTAGAGTAGCATCAACTATTAGACCAAGAAAAATAATTGATCATAATTATGGGTCATGCAACGAAAACAATCAGCTGGATTCTATTCTACCAGTTTCTGAAAGCCCAAACTTTAGAGCAAGGAACTGTGGTAGTAGGAGCAGGTATGGTTTGAGAAGTCTAAAGTGTAATTAAATTTCGGATTGCTCGAAGTTGTTCGACAAAAAATTCCAACCATAATATGAAGGATGTAGTGAAAAAAAAGAAATCAAGTAGAGAAAAGCAATTCATCTCGTGAAGTTAAGCAAACAACTGCAGCCTCGTCCATAGACAGACATGCCTCCCCATCAACTACACTTGCAAATGAAGTTTGAATGCATTAATCAAAATAAATTGCAACTTAGTAAAAAGTTTCAAGATCTAAATCACAGAATCGACATGTTTGAGTTCGACACGCAGAAATGGTAGAACTACATTGCAAAATTGCAAAATATCTAGTCCAGTCGAGTGAATCTATGGTAGAACTATATTTTAGAATAAGCAAAAATAGAGCAAGATTCAAAATGTGTAAACACCTCCTGCAATTACCCAATCATAACTATAAAAACCTTGACGAAGTGAAAAAACCCAGGAACAAAGAATAGCATAATCAAAATATAGGTATATTAATATTTCTCACATGTTGGATCAAAATGGAGAGTAAATAAGTAATAACATCTTCCTAAACCAATCAAAGAGTATAGCAAAGAACTGGGTTTGATGAATACAAATGCTATAGATATTAAAGATGACTCTACCTTAGAAAATGGGGCAGCTGAACTTGCAGGAGTCAATTTTATTGAAGATCTATCAAATTTCTGAGAGAAATCTTTGTATGCAGATCCAATACCCACTCCAGCACGAAAATCTATTGATTCCCAGCACCAAAGCCTTGCAACTCGAATGAACAGCTTCCACTCGAATACAGACCTTACAGTTTTTTTTTCTCACTCCTAACAATTCAGGAATTTAATCAGAATTATTGCAACTTCAGACCCATCAACCCCCAACAATTTAATCAAAGTTAAAGCATTAAAATGGGGTACCTCGATCTAAATGGAAAAATTGCAGTATTAAAATCAAGACAATTTCTTCAAAACGGAGGTTCACCGGTGGTAACAATATGAGGAAATGGAGGTTCGATTCGTCGAAGAAGATGGAGCTCAGCTTACAATCAGTGTCCACTGTTAGATAAATGAGCCATCGCCGGTGATCCAGCCTTCACCAAGCTCCACATAGTCACACCACCGAACTCCTCTTTCCTCATTCACCAGTGTGTCATTGCCTTTCACCGTACTTCACACAGTCAAGGTTTCTTCTCAGAATCTGCTCGGTTTCCTTCACCGTGCTTCCAACCAGTCACTATTTTCAACAACTTTCTTGCTTCTCTCGTTCGACTGCTCCTTCTACCGCTGTCCACTCTCACTACCCTTTTTCCACGGATTCTTTTCACAAGGTCGGTGCAGCGGTGCTCTTCACGAAATTTTCACTCCTTTCAGTTTTTGAGTCATGGTCGGTGCTGCACTTTCTTTAACAGGTTTAGAGAGATTGAGAGACGGATTTGTGGTAAATCAAAATTCAAAATTGCGGTCAAACGTATGTAGGTAATGAGTATAGCTACTGTTTTGCAGAGATGTGACATATCTATCTGTATCCATTAATGTTGAGTTGTGAGTTGTCCATTTGCTGATGAAGTTAACAATTTTCAAGTAAAAAAAAGAGCTGAGAAGTGTGGGCGGGAAAAATTGCCCAGCCCCTTCTCCTTTTATATATTAAATAGATTGCCAGAGATTACTTTTAGTATTTTTGGATTTTTTCACCGATAAATCTGTCCTCTGTTTAGAAAAAAAGATTTTTTTTTAATAAATAAAAAATGTGATTTTTTCAAAGTAAAATTTGTTGTTAAATTTTTTTTTTGAGTAATGTGTGTGGTTAAAGATAATTTGGGAAATGTGTTCTTTATAAATATGTTTATAAACAAATTATCATACGGATTGTACATAAATCTTACGGTTATTTTCACAAAGATTAAGAAATTGTAGTTAATATAGTTGGGGTATTAAATTTTATCAACATTTTTCATTTATACCCTTTATCTCTTATTTATTATTTTAAATGGACTCACTTCGTTTTCCACAAAAAATTTGAAAATGCAATAGCTAAGCCACCGTTCGGATATGTCACATCAATTTTTTTTTGTTTTTCACGGATTTCAAAGCAAAATCAATGGTTAAAATTTGGAGAGAGAAAAGATGTAGGGTTAAAAACTGATTTGGGAAATTGTGTAGATTATAAATTGGTTTGAAACCATTTTTTTAACTTACCGATCGGAGGCTAAGTAGTTGGTATGTATTGTATCAATATACATTAAATAAGGATATATGTGAAAATGAAAAATTTAATATATGCTCAATATGGAAACAAAACTATCTCTTAGAGACAGACAAAAATAGTATACAGAACTATCTTTTTGGGACGGAGGAATTATATGAGATTGTATGACAAGTGATGATGTGAAAATTTTTTAGTTGATGATTTTGAGGATGATTTGATGAGTAAAAAAAGGAAATAATTGTCAAGTATTCAATTTGTAAGCCAATTAAAAAAAGATGAACACATAGCATAATTCTCCTTCCACCATTTCCTTCAAATTCAATTCCAACAATACATTTTTACTGAACCACGACTTTTCACATTTTTAATCACTTAAAACTCATACATTCTCCAAAATTTCTACCTCCTACACCAAACAAGCTCTTTAATATCTGCAATATATTTATCTCTCTCCTTCCACCATTTCCTTCAAATTCAATTCCAACAATACATTTTTACGGAACCACGACTTTTTCACATTTTTCAATTACTTAAAACTTATACATTCTCCAAAAAAATCCAAAATTTCTAACTCCTACACCAAACAAGCTCTTAAATATCTCCAATATATTTATATCTGGGAAATTTACGTAATTACCTAGATCTAATGGAGAGTAATTGAAAAATACGTAATTTTAAAATTATTCGTAATATTATATAATTTCACTTCCTAAATTTAGAAAAATGTCGAATTTTAGGAGGGAGGGAGGGAGAGATAATTATTTGATTGACCTCATTAATTATTAAACATATTATTTAAAAATGTAATTACCATTTATTTACCAGATTAAATTAGGCAGTTTCAATCTTCTTAAAAGTCTCCAAGCACGAGGTTTCTTTCTTGGTAGTTATTGATCTATTTATACATCTTTGTTTTATAATATTATTATGTAACGTGTTGTAATTTACGATCATAGTTGTATAATGTTAATTAATATTATTTTTCTTTGTGTTAATATTATTGACAACCATTCTGTTGAAATCTGTAGAAGTATTACAATCATTATGAATCTTTGACGTTGAGTAATTGTAGTTACTGTAACATTACATTCCTTGTAATATTTTGTAATTTCAATTACTAATAACATCAGTCCTTGACTCCTTGTAAGTGTTTCGCATTACTGAAACAGCTCAATCAGCAGTTTAAAAACCTTCGTTCAGTCCCTATAAAAACAAGCTCAAACCAAGATATTTCGATCTCACGGTTTCGATTACTCTGACGGAATCTCGCTGGAGATCGAAGAACTTAAACTTTGAGACACGAGAACCAACTTCACCGATGTTTAATGCATGGGACAAATCAAACACAAGAAAAAACTAAGCAAAAAACACCTATCTCTGCCTAAGGGATTCAAGATCGTCTGGGCTCCACGTCGGCGCCTCAACTGTAGAAAAACCCATCAAGAGTTCGGAATATTTTCAAGCCAGCAGGAAGAAAATCTGATGCATAAGTTGATTATTCTAAGTATCATTTGCCTGATCGAGCGCCCATTTTGGCCAGATGAAAAGATTTGTGAGTAGTAGGGATACTTTTGCTAATTTTGGTTGGTCAATGATAAGTGTATTTTATACACTTATTTGTATTCTAAAAGTAGGATTTTATTTGTTTGTTTAAGAATATTTGCTATTTATTTAGTTAATATTGTTTGTATTTCAGAAATAATCCAAAGTCGAGAAAACAAAGAAAATGAAGCAAAAACAAGTCATTTGGATGATAAAAGAGCTAAAGTGTGAAAACCAAGAGTTGATGAAGTAAATCAAAAGGGTCAATTGGAAGAAAAGTCAAAGAAAGAATCAAATTGGAAGAAATTAGGAGTTTAAGGACTAAAGTATACAAATCAAAAGAAGAAGGACCAAATTGCAAATATTCAATAGTTGATTCGGATAAAAATAAGATACTTGAGGACTTTTAGGAGTCAATTGGATGCAATTAGAAGGAAAAAAATGAATGAAATATGGTAAGAATATTACCATAAATTCATTTAAATCAAACAAGGTCTTCGGGCAGATTTTTAGTCAGACTGTGAAACCTAATTTCGGGGAATAAACGTTCGAGTTGGGAAAATCCTATTTCAGGAAAAATTGTAGCCCTTTACGTTATCTTTCTAAAGGACTTTGAAGCACCTCAATCGGATAATGGAATAGAAAGATATGATCAAAATACTAAATGTTGTGCAATAAAAGGATGAAGACCAAATTGATGAAATTTAAAGAAGAAAACTGTAGCTGCCGGTATAACCGCGCGGCCGCACGGAAAAAAAATCAACGACTGAAGGTTGGCTTTTCGAGGCTGCAATCGCGCACTTTTGAACCGTGCGGTCGCACGGTAGTCCCGACTGGGCCTCAGGTGGACTTTTTACGCGGAATTCAGCAGTTTTCTCCTCAATTAACCTAATTTTCGGGGAAATCTATAAATACCAGACCTAAGGCACGAGATTAGGGGTTCCCAACTTGCTAAATTCATACCAAAACGCTGTCGAAGTGCTGAGGGATCCAAACCACGCCAAGATCAAGATTGAAGATATAATTGCAATGAGATGAATTGGATAACATCTTTTCATATCTCTTGTTATTTATTTTCTATTATGTTTCTAGGCTAGGTTAATTGTGTTGGAATTGTGATGAAATTTTGATTTCTTGACTCCATATTTTAATCTATTATTTAATTTATGCAATTCATGATTTTGAGCAATTGAATTATGTTTTTTCTATCATGCAATTACTTGATCACTAGTTGTATGATTTTAGGTTGTGATTTCTTAAGTTCGAAAGATTAGGATTTCATTAGTCTTGTTTCGATTGCCAAAAAGTCCGATAGGGGATAGAAATATACCCATATGCTTTGTGTTATCTGCTATAATATTCATAGTTCTTTTAATGCTTTCGTGCACATTCGTATTCAACATAGAAATATAGTTGGGTCGTGTGTAGGAATAGACGTTATTGCTTGTCCGAAAGGAAGTTTTAACAACATTAGGAATATGGATTTTCAAAACCCATGAATTGTATTTAAATAATTGGTTAAGATATGGATGATAGAGTCAAAATGGATTCATAATTCTAACGCATTTATTTTCATTTGGTTAAAATCAAATTTGTCAATTTTTTAGTTTAATCTTCATTTTAGTTTTTTTTTAAAATCAAAATTCTCAAATCCAAACAAATCTCTTGTTCCGGTTAAGGTAGTAATCTAAAAATACGATTTAAAACAATCTCTGTGGGAACGATATTCAGACTTAAAATCCACTTTATTACTTGTGCGACCCGTGCACTTGCGGATCGTTGACAGTCAAAAACATAGATTGCACTGGAAGAGGGAGAATTCGGTTCCGATGAAGAGAGTATAATTCCATTCTCGGAACTGATAATGGTGGCCCGCGATGGTTCAAAAATGATGATTTGAATTTTCTAATTATAGATTTATAGGATAGAAATTTGGGGATGATTTGAATTGGAGTGATGAGAAATGAATTTTATGCTTCCAGATTTTCAAGTGAAAGTTATTGAGAGAGGAGCGAAATATGCGGTAGTGAGAGAGGAGAGTGAATGTTTATTGATAGTGATAAGTAATAAAGTGGACAAAAAATTTCTGATTATCGTTCTCACGAAGATTCCAATTAAATACAGGTTGAGTGATGATTTTGAATTAAAACTAAAATAAGCAATTATTCTAATTAAATGCAATGAAAAAAATAAACAATAAAAATCTTTATTTTTCCAAAGTGATGTTAAAAGCGTTGGAACTCAGGTTTTCACCATAGTTAATACTATTAATTAATTCCATTCATCAAGTTTTATTCACATGAATGTGCTCAATCGAATTCACGAATGCATATTAGAATTCCTCTCTCGAGTTTAAATTAATTCTACATAACTAAGTCAACCACATATCTCTATGGAGGATCCGAGTTATCCCTTAACTAGGCGCATGAAATACAAGAATTCAAATAATGATCGCAATAATAACAAAAGTGTATTTCTACCTTTTATTTAATTATCGTATTTTATTCCACGATCTGGATAGTTAGCTCACATCTCGAATTATGAAAACAACCCATAAAATTTATGAATTAATGGTCAATTAATTTAATTAGTAAATCAAAATAAAATCAACACATTCCACATATATGCAAAACTTGAATTATGAAATTAATAGTAATTAACTAGGCTAGATCATTTGTTCAAACTAAGAATTTAGTTGTTCATCACAATTGAGTTAAAACACAGTAAAAATAATATGTAAACATGTTAAATTTATCAAATTAACAAGAGAAAAAGGAAGCCTTGCACCAATAATCAATCCCCCGTTGTTAATCTTCAATTCCCAACCATTTTCCTTGCTTTGATCTCCTAAGAATTTTAATGTTAAAACGTTGTGTAGTTGTGGTTGAGAGGCTGCGCAAAGGTCCCAAATTCGTGCTTCAGAGTTGTATATATAGATGATAGGGAAAACTAGTCAAAAAAAAAAAAAGGAAAGATTCTATCAAAACCTGTGCGAAAAAAGCCACAGTCGACCCAGTCGGTCAGCTGCACGGCAGTGCAGGCAAACATTGCGAGGTTGCATTGTTATAAGAATTCTACTTTTGCGTTGTAGATTGTGCGACCGCATGGTCTAGTGTCTCGAGACCGTGTGATTATTCAGTTTATTGCAATTTTCAACTTTTTTTTCATTTAAGTTAATCCTCATTCTTTATTTGCACCTCAAGTCCTCCATCTTTTAATTTGATTAATTTAGTACTCGAACTTCTGAATCTTCTCAATTTTTCTTCTAACTCTCTGTTGTCTTCCATTAAACCCTTGAACTTTTGATTTCTTATACTTGAACTCCTCCTGTGTTTCTCGGTTAACCTCATCAATTTTCAATTATGCATTTTAGCTTCAATTTATCATGCAATTGCTCGTTATTTGCTTCAATGACTTCATTCTCTTAATTTTGGGATTAAATGTGAAATATAAATAAATAACAATTAATTAAGTAACATTTATTCTCAAAGAACAAGATAATATCCTAATTTTGATATATAAATAAGTGTATAAAATACACTTATCAATAGAACTAGTGTGGAGTCTAATTAATTCTCTAAGGGTTATTCACATAATTACACTACTTTTAGGAATCAAATTGAAATTTACTTGAATTTTATAAAAATTGAAAATTACTCATAATAAAATCGTAAAAATTGAAAAATACTTCATAATCACGTGAAGTATCACAATTTGATACTTTTGATACTTATCAAATATGTTAGTATCACAGTATGATACCTATGATACTTTTCAATTTTTTTTAGTAACAATGAAGTATTTTTCAAAATTTTTTGTTTGGGTAGTAAAAATCAGTTTTTTTATTTAAAGTAAGTAATCTGTACAATTATCCCATACTCTAATGTATCTAGGCCCGATCCTGAGTTTTGGGGGCCCTAAGTAGGCGTCGAACCTAAAATTTTATTAGGGCCCTAGGCCTAGTACAAAACTTTTCACTATTAAGTATTTTGGCATTGACTATTGTCTTCATAACTTTTTTCACAAATTACGACGTGGGATTAATATTATATTGGTTAAAATATATTAAAATACAAGAATCATTACGAAATTGAAAAATGCAAACCTAATGAATCGAACTAGTGACTTATAGCACAAATAAAAAATATGTCTCTTCATTGTACCAACTATGCTAAGTTCATGTTTTGTGTGTGTGAGAGAGAAACATTGAGTTTGATTTTAAAATTTTTGGACCCTTTTTATTGGAAGTCCTGTCTAAGCGACGACCTTGATCACCTATGATCAAGACTGACCTTGTACCTATCAAATTATATTTTCTATTCAGAGTTGAGTAGTAAAATCATAGTCACATACATAGAAATCCATAGAAATCAATGGACATCAATTTTAACAATGATGGGAATCATTATCACGTGCAGGGATGGAGCTAGAACAGGGGAAAAAATGTACTGAGAGCTGATAAATAAATAAATAAAACCATGTCGCAAAAAAAAAAAAACTTGACCCGACGGATACTCGATTCAAATGGGGCAAAAAAAACTGTCCTGAGGCTTTGGGGCGGATTCTGGGTTGCGGAACGGGGGTGGGTTTGGCCGCCCCGCCCCAAACCCTTCCTGAATAAATTAATTAATAAAAAAATAAGCAAAAATAAAAAATTAAACGGGATGACTGGGTTGACCCGTCCCGAATTTCTCAGGGCGAGTTGCAAGTTTGGGAAAAAAATACTCACGGGGCGAGACACGGGTCGGGGGTTACCAGCTCAGAATTCGCCTCGTTGCTATCACTATCTTTATTAGCTACAAAAATTAACTAGATTAAATTTTTTTTTTACCTTACATGTATACTGCAATCCAGGAAATTCAAACTCACACAATGATTTCTTAGCAAGCCAAATGATTATAGCATCATCGTTCGTTCTACTCTAAAAGTTCTAGATTCCCTAGATTAGTTCGAATAATCCCAATTAAAATAAACATGTCACTATTTAATCATTTTTTAGATGGATAATCAAGCAATTCAATTTCCTATATATAATTATCAAAATTTGTAATAATGTAAACAACAAATAATACCAATATGATACGGAGATATCCAACATGGGTAAAAACTTCAGGGACCAAACTAATTACCAACAATAGCGTTACAGTTAGATATGTCTAGCCAACTCTACTAGTGATGTGAACCCTTGTGGGAAACACGATGAACGCACGGAATGGACTCAAAGAATGCCTAAAAAGTTTCAAATTCAGGTTGGTTTAGATGGTAGCACTATGAACCTAGCCTCACGACACAAGAACATAAGATATATTAGACCATATAGCCATTGAAATGTGAAAAAATAAAACCGTAATGGGGAAAGTCACAAAGGTAAGTTCGATTTGATCGCCACAAAGATTTACACTCTTTGATAAGTTTGAAAAAATAAAGGGGATCCTCACCTTTGATTGTAATGAATCACTCAATAATAAATAAACATCAAAGTACTAATTGTCTAAGTTACAATAAATAATAAAGTCATTTTATAAGTGTAAGGGACGAAATAAAGTCTAAGTAGCCGCCAAAGTTATGCCTAAACGAAATTAAAAACAATAAAACGAAAAAAAGAACATAAAAATTTGGAAACCCTAGTCCGAAACTACCAAACCTTCGCTTGGTTTAGAAGTGGGTGATCACTTGGTAGACTCCGTTCACTCTCGGGTTGTTTTGAACAGCTTTGGACGATCTCACGTGTTTTAATCATAACTCTCTCTCATTATCTGATTGTGATGATTCAAAGAGTGTTGGAAGGATGATTGAAAGGGCTACAATTCTATCCTGAATAGTAATTTCCAAATTTGATTGTTTTCTACATGAAAATTGGGTCTCAACATCTGACTATAATTTTGAATCATAATCCTTACGGTTTTTTATTCTTCTTTACATCCCAAGTATTCTTTGACTAGAATTTTGGTCTTCAATCTTCTTCCCACACATCATGCTTAATTTGGAGTCTTTGAACATGGAAATTTGAAGTCTTGTTTAACATATTTGATCTTTGAATTATAGCTTGGTTCATAGTGTATCAATGCACCATCTAGATTAAATGAGAAATTATTGCCTCCATGACATAGAGTCAAGGAATGATAATCCTACACTTGGTAGACATAGAAGGAAAGAAGTGTGGACTTTTGTTGTCATAGATGGTGTGGCTTTGATTCCCAAGCATATGCAAAAACTTGCAAGAAAGAATTAAGCAAAATATGGTGGAGAATGTTATTTTCTCCAAGTACACGATATGTATCCTTATACTCATGATATATCATGTGCACCTCTCTTTTTGAACCATGAGGCTCTTATCTTCATTTCCCTCAATATTTTCACTTTCTTGCTCAATGATCTCCTCTATTTTTACATTTTCCTGCTCAACCACACCTTCTTTTATATTTTCATCTTCCAATTCACGCTCTTCCGCTTACACTTCAATTTTATATCTCCTACCTCAAATTTTAATTCAAACACAACCCCTCTTTCACTATCCCTTTGCAATTAATCACGACCTCCTTTTCATTCTCCCTTTGCAATCCAACCACAGCCTTCTTTTCACTCTCCCTCAATATTTTATCTTTGAGTATTTGTTCTGGTGTCAAAGACATTAGTGTAGTTGGTTTTCCATCCTTAATACACTAGTACATGTTCCCACCCTTATCATAAAATGATTTCCTCTCATGCTCCGTGGCCTACCAAACAAGATATGACAAGACTTTAAAGGCACCGCATCACACCATTGTTCATCACTATATCTTTCAAGTGTGAAATTCACTCGAACCCCTTTGGTCACATTCACCTTCCCACACTCCGTTAACCACATCATCCTATAAGGATTAGAGTGTTGTAGTAGAGTTAATCCCAATTTCTCAATCATGGTGATACTAACCAAATTAGAAAAGTACTCCACATCAATAGAAAAATTGCACACCTTTCCACCTACAAGACATCTAGTGAAGTGAACCCCCTTGGTGTTTAAACCAAAAATTTTCACAACTATTTGAAATCAACCCAAGAAAGCTAAAAATGGTAATAAATGGATAATCTTGACCATAGTTTAACCAAACCAAAATTCTAAGGAAGATGAACCATAGCCCAATGGAGAGATGAAAACGAATACCAAGATGTTGTAGAATAAACAACAACAAATACACAAGATAAGATTCTCAATATATAAGTTGAAAAAAATTCCAAGAAGAAATTACAAGCAAGAAAGGATGATTACCTCTCTTTAATGCTCTAAAGAGTTTCTTTAATGCCAAAAACTAACTAGGGTTTCAAGTCAACTGCTATTTGTAATACAAAATGTGAAAAGTAAGAAGTTTGAAAAATTGCACAAAAACCCCGTTTTTTGAATCCGGTGACTTTCGATCAATCACAGGGTCGATCGAAATGGTACTTTCGATCGTACGAGGATCATCCGAACCCGACTGAGGCTGCCTCTAAAATCCCTGCAGAGTTTTGGTCGACCGAGGTGAATTTCGGTCGACCGAAATGGCCTGAACTTCCAAAAATAGGCAATTGACCTCGATTTTGCTCTCTTCCACGTGGACTTGATTTTGGAGCTTGTAAATGAGTCCCGCCATCGACTCTTGGACCTCTTTGGCCTTGGATCTTGTCATAGGCTCCACCGGTATTCTTATAGAGGTTTGATTTGGTTGACTCACTTGATTCTCATCATCTAGTTTTGAATGGAACTCGGATCACAGTCGATCACTTTATGTGGATTTCAAGAATTCAAGAAAGTTTTAAGAAGAAGTTAATCTAGACATTGAAGAGCAAGAAGAAAATGAATATCTAACACGAGAAAAATCAAACAGAAGAAATAAATTTCAAGAAATTCAAGGAAGTGATTGTTGAGTTTTTCAGATTTTTTTTTTTTTTTTTAATTTTTGGAATTTTTTTTGAATTTTGGAAATAAATTAATTTTTTTTGATAAAATAAAAAAACTCGAAAAATCCAATTTTGAAGAACTTTGATTTTTTAAAATAATATATTAACTAATTGAAATTAATGACAACAAACAAATAAAAGAAAAAACGGATATGGATGATTCACAAGTGACGGACTCTATGATAAACACAAGGAATTAAACTGGGATAATAAGAAAAACCTGAATTTAGAACCAAACTCTGATACCAACTGATGTGAACCCGTACGAAAAATTACAATCAATGCGCCGAATTGACTCGAAGAACACCTGAAAAATTCCAATATAGGTTGGTTTAGATGGTAACACTACGACCCCAGTCTCGAAATATAAGAACCAAAGGTATATTAAATCTTAGACCCATTGAGATGCGGAAACAAGAACCATAATCAGGGAACGTCCCAAAGGTTGTCCAAGTCTTTGATAAGTTCGATTTGAAAGTTTCTAGATTCCCTAGATTAATTCAACCTTATACGCGAAATAATCACAATTAAAATGAACACATCACTATTTAATTATTTCTAGATGCTTAATCAAGCAATTCAATTTCCTATATTTAATTGTCACATTCTGTAATAATGTAAACAATAAATTATACCAATATGATGATAGAGAAACCCAACATGGGTAGAAAATCCAGGACCAAGCCAGTTAATTACATCCACTATAAATAATAATGTTACAGTTAGATATGTCTAGCCAACTTCACTAGACCTTCCAATCTACTTTTGGAAATCACCAAGATGCTGCTATCTCTTCCAGCTTCTTGATCTTATACAATTGTCTCTCCCAAGTGGATACCCAAGATTCTGCAATTCTTATTCTTGTACTTGTAGTCCAACCTTCCTCAATCTTCAATAGCTTCCGAAGTTCCAATTGAGAAAGTACATGTAACGACCCAAAAAATCCATCATATTTTTATATTAAATTATTCACATTTAACGGAACCCACTTGAAAGTCATATAGAAATTTTAATTTTTTTGACTTATTTAAAGATGCTCATTCGACATTAAATAAGACTTGTAATTTAATTGACATATTACCAACGAAAAATAAATAAGAATCTTAAATGTTACTTTAAGTAATTTTTTTGATTAAATAAATCAATTATCGATTTCATAATTAGAAAGATATGGATTAAAGTATGTGGAGTGTACTTCAAAGTTGAACTAAAAATTCGTCCCAACATTAAAAATAATAGACCAAAGTTAATTTGTAAACTTTTGGTCAAAATGATAATAATTAAAATAATATAATAATATAAATAAAATAACTTCGACGTAACACGTGTGTATATATATATATTATTATATTATTTATTAACGACGAATTACGCGTATAGTTTTGAGACGCGTAAATTCGTAGTTTTGTTATTTCTCTTGACTATTCGAGAATAACATCTTGTGGAGCATTGAATGAATCTTGAAATGACATATTGTAGACACGTATTCGGTTGACGTACGTGCCTCGAAATGTTTAATAAAGAAATTCGAAAATTTGAAATGTTAGTTTTAAACAGTCTATTTTGACAAGCCGCAATTTTTGCTATATTTGACCATATTGTGTTTCGACGACGATACAAGAAACTAGATCGTGATAATTTTAGAATGATATATTAAAAATTCAATTTTGATGATAATAAGAGGACTGAAAATTAAGACGAAAGTATCCACTTGAAAAGAAATTGAAATAAAATAATTTTAAGTGACTAACTTTGACGAGCGATAACTTTTACTTACCTTCGTTATTGATTTTATTATCTGAAAATATCGTTATAATGTATTCCTTGAGAACTTCATATTGGTCCCAAGAATTTTCAATTTCAACTTCATATGACCCTATAATTTTTTAGAATCATTTTGATAGTTTTTGGTACTAAAGTATAAATCTTATTTTTTTGGACTAAAAGAGTAAATAAAATAATTGTAGTTTAGCCCCCGATAAAAATTATAAATACACATCATTTGCGCAAAGAAACGGAGAGACAAAGAGAGAGAAAGGAGGGGGTCGACCCGTTTTTTTATTTGGGGGATTCCCCCCCCCCCCCATCGACAAGGTAAGATTTTTTTTAAAATAATATTATTTGTATATATATCTTATTATTGTAAACGGGAAATTAAATTAATTTCCTTATGAGGTATAATAAAGCAAGAGAATCTCTTTAAATTAGGATGGTTCCTATAATCATTCAGTTAAATATTTTGTAAGGAAATAATCCACTTTAATTTTATTGAACCCTAATTTATATTTTGTAGTTGAAATATAATATAGTTTCACGTGATTAAATTAAAGTTTATATATATGTGAGGCGAGGAGTGATGTGATTTCGAGTGAATTAGTAATGCAAATATTAATGAATAAAGTTGTGAATTCTAGGATAGCCAAGGAGTAACGTAAGTAACATTTCAACTACAATGCAAAACATAGTGTTAATATTATTATGTGCTCATACGTGACTATGTGAGGTATATTATTGGTGCAATATTCGTGAAATATGATGTGACAAATATTTGTATGTGGTGAAAGAATGCGAGATATGAAGATATATCATGTTATTAATGCACATGAATTCATTGGAACGCCATATTATGTGATTATGATGTACAATTACTTGATGAAATATTTGTTGACTTTCATGGGCATTAACATGTGCATTGTGTGGACTTAGAAGAAGTCCTTCATAAATGATAAAGAAAGAGATAAATAGTATATGGTGATATATGGAGAGAGAATGATGTGTATGATAGTATAATCGTCCTACGAGAGTACCTTACTTTACTTCGCGTCCAGATATATACACTCACTTGAGACTTCCGACGGTCATTAAGGGTAGTCGATGATGGGGTGTTGGTGGTCCGATGCTGGTCTACGGGCGGTGTCGGGAGGTCTCTTGGTGGCCTTGGGATTGCGGATTGGCACGCTGAGCGTTGTATATAATAGGCCAGGCCTGATTGATATAATATAATTCCCGGTACATTATCTTGAGTCTAGGTGGGCGAAGATGAATACAAACTGTGGAGTCTTGAGTCTCGGTGGGGGATGACAGATCATAGGCACTGGAAGGCGCATGTTATGGCCATGTTGATATTTGACTTCATACGGTACAACGTAGTGGGATTCGGGCCCAAGTAGGAAATGTGGATAAATTGAGATCATGAGAAAGCACGAAGCCTGGGGATGAGATAATTTTGAGAAAATGAATCGAAACTCATGCGCATGATCATGATCATGCATATGTTACTTGCTGAGCATTAGCTCATTTAGTTTTGCATTGTAGGTATGAGAATGCATGGATTGGAGATTGGTGCGAACTCTCAAATGACGAGACGATTGTGTACTAGGTATCTGACAGTGATTCATGGATCTCTCACCAGGGAAACCCCAAAAAGGTCCAACTACTTTTGAATAATTTTATTTCGTTTCAAAATAGTTAAATATTTTAAATTGCAAATTCCCGACTATCTTCCACTATCCGCTCTTTGTTCCCTATTTTAAACAGATATTTTTATATCAATTACTAACTATAAAGTTTTTATATTATAGTAAGTTTAGTTTGTTTTCTTCTAAATTAAATTACAAATGATATTTCAGAGAAAAATACTTATTTTTAATAATGTCCAATTATGCTTTAAAAATAAAAGTTCAAATTTATATTTAGAGCGAGTGGATAAAATATTATTTTATTCGTTTGAAAAATCAAAATTTTGGCTGGAAAATTAAAAAAAATGCATAAAATGAAAATGAATTTGAGGTGCCACAGTACCTTACTTGATGTGTAAGGAAGTGGGTGTTTTGGGTTATGAATTTGATGTTTTAATCCAATATGTTGTTGTAGGATCTCAAGAAATAATAATATGATAAAAAATAGAAGATTTTAAAATGTGATAGTCACTTGCATTACACATCAACTCGAATGACAGATTCCTATCTGATGCAATAATTACTGGTACTGGAATTAATTTCTCTTTAAAGTGTTGAATGCTACCAAACACTCTTCGGAGAATTCAAAAGGCACGTCTTCATCAATAAATTGCATAGAGGCTTGGTAATCTTGGAGAAGTCCTTGATGAAATGACTGTAGAACCCTACATGTCCAATAAATCTGCGAACACCCCTAACTGAGGTTGGTAACTTAGATTTTTTCCCTTATAAACTTTAATGCCTTTTTCTGAAACTCGATGTCCTAAGGAAATACCTTCTTGAACCATGAAGTGACACTTCTCCCAGTTGAATACCAAATTTATTTCCTCATAGCGCTGCACAATTAGGTGTAAGTGCTCTAAATCTCATCAAAAAATTATCCAAACACCGAGAAGTTATCCATAAATACTTCTATGAATTTCTTCACCATATCAGAGAAGATTGCCATCGAGCAACGCTAAAAAATAGAAGAGCATTGCATAAGCCAAATATGGTAAGCAAAGGTACCGTAAGGGCATGTAAATGTAGTATTCTCTTAGTCCTCTAGGGAAATAGGAATCTGATTGTAACCTTAGTAGCAATCTCGAAGATTAGGATAGAAGATTCTCGCATCCAAGAGTTTTAACACTTCTGATATGAACACCTCTTTCATGTTGGGATTTGACCTTCTCTCCCATCCACTTTTGGTTTGAAAATTTTCTCCATCAATATTTTATGCATACGAAGTGAAGGACTGATACCTTTTATGTCGACAATAGTCTGTCCAATAGATTTCTTGTGATCTTCGAGTACTCTGAGCAGTTTCTCTTCCCCCACCTCACTAATAGAACTAGTAATGATCACTAGTAGTGTAGAATCCCCCAATTATGCACACCGAAGATGAGAGTACAATTGCTTGATTTCCAGCTTAAGAGGTCATTGAATGGACGGTAGGAGAATCTATGTAAATATGGAGAATTAGCTTCAAGATAGCATTCACATACTTCAAGCTTACTTTTTGAAAGTGAGTTGATTGAATTTGAATGCATGATACATGTTTCCAAATGATTAGATGGATTCTCCAATTTGATCTTCTCTGGAGTTGCTTGATCTACCACATCGATCATATGACAAGAATCTAATGGAGTTGAGTATTTCATTGCCTTGTAGACGTCGAAGGTTACTTCTTCATTGTTGAATTTCAATCAAAGCTATCTGTTGTCCACATTGACGATTGCTCTCCCAGTCTTGAGAAATGGTCTCCCCATGATTAGTGGCAAGTTTATATCCCCCTCCATGTCAAGAATTGCAAAAGATGATTTTTCTTTAATTTTATCAATATTTCTTCAATGATTCCACTTCGATGTTTGATGGATAGATCAACAAGTTACAAGGTCACATAAGTTGATTTTGGTTTCCCCAAACCTAATTTCCTGCAAAAGAGAATGACATTAAATTTATACTTACACCTAAATCACATAAACCTTTATCAAAGTATGAATCTTCGATAATGCAACGTATAGTGAAACTCCCTAGTCCTTTAGTTTTGGTGGAAGCTTCTTTAAAGTATAGCATTATAATCATCTGAAAGCATTACTTTCTCATTTTTTTTATCTAGCTCTCTCTTGTGTGTGAGAGTGTCCATAAATTTTGCATTGCTGGCATTTACGCAAGTGAATCAACAAATGGTATGTTCATTTTGATCTTCTTGAAGGTATTCTGGAACTTTTCAAATTGTTTGTCCAAATTTTTCTTCTTCGGCCTCTATGTAAAGGGAATAGAGACTCATATGCTTAATTAGCTTTTTGTTCTTAGTTTACAGTGGGACTTTTGACATAAGTTTCTGGTAATTGAATTTCATTTCTAGTAGTTATGTCTTTAGCATTCTCATTAGGGTTTGCTTTTGTGTTGCTAGGTAAAGTACATTGCGGTCGGCCAAAAATGAAAACTGCCATCTGTCCAATCTGGTCTCCAGATTTTTAATTGATGATTGCTAATCTTGGAGAGTTTTCTCTGTTTTCCTCATGAATTGGCCTATCTGTCGATATATTGTTCAACATTTTCTATGAAACGACTAAACATATTTTCAAGCGAATGCCCACTTGCTGACACTGAGATCCTTACGGTCTCGTATTATTCTGATTATCTCTCCATTAGAAGTTAGGATGATTATTCCAACCCGGATTATAGGTGATAGAGAATGGATTATTTTGTTGACGCTGTCCTCGTATGAAATCCGCGGTCTGGCGGTTGTGCTGAAATAGGACAATCTGAGGTGTTTTGATTTGTCACACATTTCTGAAAACTCAATCTAGAATTTTTCATTGTATTTGTGGATTGAGACATGTTTTCCACCTTATTTACCAATAAATCTATTTTTGCTGATAACGCTGTAAAAAAATACCCATCTCATAGACTCTTGTAAATTTCTTTTGAGTAGCTCTGTCAGATGCCTACAGAGCACTTGTATTGGTCATCCTCTCTAAAAATTCCAAAGCTCCAACAATAGTTTTGGTAGAGAAATAAATATTAGATGAAGAATCTACTATACTTTTGCACGGAGGAAGTCTGCATAAAATTATTGCATTTGAAGTCCCTTGTTGATCCCACAATGAAGCCAATTTCTGAGCATTTTTTTAATATGTTCCATGCCTCATCAAATGATTCAAAGTCATATTGTTGGAATATGGATAGGTCATGTATAGGCTTTGCAATCTTGACCGGTGAGAAAAACTTGGTACATAATCTTTGTGCCCGATTACTCTAAGTGATGATGCTTGCAATTGTTTAGAAATCCAACCACCCCAACACTCTATCTCGGAGAGTATGTGAGAACAAATGGAGTCGGATGGCATCGTCTAATACTCATTAGTCTAATACTCATCAGATACAAGCGTACAAGGATCCTCATCAGCTCTGCCATATAATTGATGTTCGTTCAAAAAGAAGTGAATGATATTGGTCTTCACCTGGAAGTTTGGTTGACCGAATGACGAGTGAACAATGCTAGATTGACTTTGGATGATTTGAGTTATCATGAACTTGCCTACAAGCATGTTCCCACCACTAAATTATTGTGCACATTGGACATATCCTTTTGTTTTGCTCCTCATGAAAAATGATTGAAAACATTCAATTTAAATGATTAACATTTTTGTAAAAAAACTTGGTTTTTTTTTTAGAACGTAGGAACAATAATCAATTTTAGCCTTTGGAACCAATAGACCCCTACATTCTCTAATCCATTACTTCGAATTTTAGCGTTTGGAACCAGTGGAACCCTAAAGTCACTTTGTGATAAATTATTTTCAGGCGTCTATCCTTATTGAAACACGTAAATTTAACACATATTTTTGTGATATACAATCAAACTTGTAAACAAAATTCTATGAATGAAAGTAAAAATAATTGCAAATTGTTTTGAATTGATGTTTTGATTATATGTTTGAATGTAGTGCTAAAACCTAGAATACACTTTTATTATATCTTACCAAACTTGGTTATTTGATTGATAATAATGTCTCAATAATGAAGATCAATGATCCTAATTCGTTTAAAAATATTGCCCGAGTAAACTTAAACCTATTCTTATATATGGCTCGCATATATCTATTTGACGATTGAATGCGAACATACAAGCACGCGTTAATGATTTCATGAACACTTAAAGATTAGATAAAGTATAGCCGTATATTTCTATCCCTTATTGAATTTTATGAAAATTAATATATGTCTAACTAGTTTTCAGTCCTTCAAATCAAAAAACAAGAACAACAGTTCATATAATTATCGATCACATAATTTTAGAAGAAACTAATTTCAAACAAAATCATAAATTAATAATGTGAAATAAAAGATTCATCTTGGTCCCAACACAAGTAAGAATTTAGCCTAGCATCATTGGAATAAAAAAAAAAGAATTTATTGAACTCATCACCCCGAAAACAAGACTTTGAATATTCGTTGGATGAAATCTTGACGCAAATTGAGATGTTCTTTTATCCCAAAGTTGGGTTCTTGATGTTGTGTGTCCTGATTTCTGTACCTCTGGTATTTATATTTCAAAAAAGGATGAGTCCAAGCCAAAAAACCTAGTAAAAGTTGAGGTAAAAATGGAAACTGGCAATTGTTTATGCCAAGCGATCGCTTGGTTATTATGTTTGTGGTTCTGCCTTCTTTACCTGCCCTTAGGCTAACACTTGGTTATACCAAGGTGATCGTTTGAGGCAACTTTCAGATAGTCTATTTTGGCCCTCCAATTTTATTGCATAACAGGTCCTTCCTCTTTTTGATGAGATGCAATTTAATCCCTATAAAATTTATGTTTATAATGAGGAATAAGTTGTAATTAAGAAATTTGTAAATTGTGACCAAGGTGATCGTTTGAGGCAACTTTCAAATAGTCTATTTTGGCCCTCCAATTTTATTGCATAACAGGTCCTTCCTCTTTTTGATTAGATGCAATTTAATCCCTATAAAATTTATGTTTATAATGAGGAATAAGTTGTAATTAAGAAATTTGTAAATTGTGAGTGAAATAAGTAGTAACCGTTATTTTAATAATTTATGACGAGAAATAAAGCGTGAGTAATTAAATTAATTTGATAATTTATGACTTATAAAACTCATGATTTGCGATTGTTATCATAAACTGTATATTATTGTGACCTTAATATATTTTAATAAGAAAATATACTGTGTTCGGCAATTGGATTATAAACCAATTTTTAAACTATCATACAACTTTTTAACTACATACATTTTTTCTTTCAATCAAAGAAACATGTTTAAAACTTTTTTTTTACACAATTTTTCAAGGCATGTTTTAATTACACATATTTTCTCTTTTTACTTTTCAATTACATATTTGACCTAGTAAACTTAAAAAATACTACTTTTTTTTTTCTTTTTCTTTTTTTCCAAACACAGGCTTATGTATCCATCACAACATATAGTCCAAAAATGGTAAATATCATGGCACCACCTTCAAATCAGGCGCCGCCTTAGTTGACTCATGATTTATTTTGATTAGACATTAAAAATAAATTTACAAGAAAGAAAAACTTTACAGCGGTGGCGGATGACTAATATTGAGCTAAGCACTACATCATACAAGATTACAAATGACCAAGATTGACCTAAGCACGACATCATACAAGATTACAAATGAAATTAGGACGGCTTTGCAAAAGAATATAAAACCAAAATAATAATACATGAATTTGTTTGGTACGTTAAATTGAATAATATTATCATGATAAAAAGAGTGACATCTAAATTTGAGATCATTTGTTATCTTTATAGAAAAGCAAAACAATCTTGAGACTAGCTCTATTCACATGACCGAAGCAGAAAAAGTTCACGATACTATAAAACTTCCTAACCTAGCTAGACTTTGTTCAATAGAAAGTTAAGCTTCGTATCACTTTCCAATCATATGTTTTTCTTGTTGGACTCGACCGACTAGTGGTCTATGAAATCACTACTCACTTGGTCCGTGTAAATCGATCTAGCCACTTATATGTACAAGTTATTTAATACTTTGATAAGTGTTGAGGAATGCTAACATTTACACAATCCACGATAAAGCCAGCCTTATCCAAGCTAATATGCATACTAAGTGGAATGGAAGTGGACTAGTGGATCGTTGATCCGTGCACACTTGCAGGGGAAGTTTTGGGCCGACTTGGTAATAAGTGGAACCATGCATATTTTGGAGTGATACCTAACTAATTATTCACATATCAACCCTTTGTGATAAGGACTTTGCTTATTTCATTGGACGAAGTTGAGTTTCCTACTATTTGGTATACAACTTGTTGATGCTACGTTTCAATATTTTTAGCAGTTACATCTTCTTGATGCTACTTTTCCCATTTTCTTGAAATAGGCATCTCTTGTGAGAGAAAGAAAACGTATGACACTCTCATGGACATAGTGTAACGATAAAGTAGGAGAATGTTAACAAAATAATGAAACAAATAAATCCCCATTTGGACCCCAGTTCTTGAGAAATTTTTTGGTTTTGAATAGTGCTTTTGAGAGAATGTGTGGTTAAAAATTGTTTGAAAAGTTAAAAATAATGAGCTTTACTAAGATGAATGGTTGAGATTGAGTGTTGAATAAATTTGATTTTTAAAAATGGGACCAAACATGGGCTAAATAAAAAATATCAAACAAACCACTATTCCTAGAAAATGGAGAATGATTTGAAATAATTTTTGATTTATTTATAAAAAGGAAGAATAAATTTAAAATTATATATTCAGAAACTCTTGCAACAAAATTCATTCAATATTTCCTTTTCTAGAGGTCAATTTTTCACATTTAAATTTTGTGTTAGATATACTAATACCCCACCACATCCATCATTAACTATTTAATTTAAAAAATATATAATAAAAATTAATAAACGTAAAAAATTAATAAACCTTGACAAATATAGTAGATGATCGAATGTACAGTATAACCAATATGTAATATAATTCAAATGTAATAGTCTTACATGAATTCATAATTCGTTCAAAATTAAAATGTCTAGGTAAAATGGATACAAAGTACAAATAATGGCCAAATAGAATATTTAAGTGAAAAAAGTTGTTAATTAAAATAAGATAAAGATTTAATCAAATACATAAAAAGTTTGAAAATTAATTTTGTTTGTATTTATAAGAAAAATGGGAAAATAAATTTAAAAATATACATCCAGAAAATTATGTAATAAAAATTTCATTAACTATTTAATTTAAAAAATAAATATTAAAAAAATAAAGATTATATATATGTGTGTGTGTATAAAGATTTTGAAATTTGAAGTTGACACTGAAGACTTTAGAATTGACATTTCTTGTCGATTGATCATTAGTGCAATCGTTACAAACTTTATTAGTAATTAGTAACACAAGATCAATAATCACTTTGAAATTTATTAAAAACTTTAGTCACGGTCACTATAATTAAGGATATATGTTTGATTGAAAATATAGAAAATGAATGAAAAAAAAATAATTTACAGAGAATTGATTTGTCTGAAAATTATTTTTGAGAAAAATATCAATTTGAAATACTTTATTAGATTAATTTTTTAGGTAAAAAATGTTGTGAATTTTTTATTTATTTTTATTTAATTGACATTACTTTTTATGATAAATAAAGTAAAATTTACTTATTTTAATAATTTTTAAGATTTTTTTCACATGCTTGTATTTGATAATAGCAATATTAATTAAAAAAATAAATCAATTAATTAATAATAATAAAATTGACCAAGTAGGGACATATTTTTCATGTTACATAAGAAATATTTTATTGACAAATTTCATGAAAAAGGTTTTCTAGAAAAACAAGGCAAATGCTGTCATGTCAGCAGTCGAAGGAAAATAATTTGTCTGAAAAATTAACATAATCAAACACACACAAAACTAAAAAGAGGGAAATATTTTCCATCTTACCATCCAAATAAATGTTATCAAATAGGGCATTATTTGAGAATTATAGAAAATTCCAAAATTATTTTTCATGAATAATTCCTTACACACAAAATGAATAATAAAATACATGACACACCCCTCACATAGAGGGAATATGTCATTCATTTTGCCATCCATTTTGTTTGGGTAACCTGACCCATTTTTCATAATCAAAACTTCATGAAACCTAATCCTCACACCGCACACTGTGTGTCGGTCGGCGCAGAAAATTAAGAAATCCTCCTGTATTTGTGCGTGTTGCTGTATGCTCGTAGTTTCTTTAAAATGCCCAATGTCTTTCTCAAGTTATTCAGCTAAAATTCCTTTCCCTCCAATTCAAAGCGGAAGAAGAAATATTTACATTTCCCGATATACACCGAGTAACCATTCACCGTTTCAAACGAACTTGCCGTTTGTCTCCATTTCGAGGTGTAGCCAAACCCAGACTAATTGTTGTACAACTATGGAAGATTATAACAATAAAGCGGTGAAATCCCTTGAGTCGGAATTGGAAGTTGCTGTAAAGGCAGTGCAGATGGCGTGTTTGCTTTGCCAGAGAATTCAACAAAGTTTACTTTCTAAAACAAACGACCATGTACAATCCAAGGATGATAACTCTCCTGTTACAATTGCCGGTAATTCTTTTACCCTTTTATTCAAATCAAATGCGCTACGTTGAAATTTGTTATCTGTATCTTGTTTTACTTTTATCTGTCAAATCTTTTGTACAAAATATTCCTACTCGCATAATTTCGATTAAAAGATGCGCCAGTCTTTAAATTCCATTATGCTTTGTGGAATTGGATTAGAAAATGTGGCAAATTGATTGTCTGATGAGAAAATATGCAGCTCATAAGGAGTTGTTTTTGGCAATATTATTGAATTACTAGTACACAAATATGTTAGTTCCCACCCTCGAAATCAAATTTTTTGTTATTTCCATTTAGTGAGTTAAAGTTTAACCAAACGTATCTGTTATCTATAAAAGGAATTAGTGTTGAATCTTACTGATGATTGAACCTATTAGACTACGGATTTCACTTAACCCAAAATGGAATTAGCACGCGTGAATGAAACTGGATTTCATGAGCTGCTGAGTCTTTGCTGACATTGAAACACGGCATATGAGCTTGATTTCTATGTGCTATATATTTTGTATGGAGGAAGAACTTTATATGCCTCTATGCTCTATAACAATAAAGGAGAAAATTTAAGATTGTACAAGATATAGAGTTACGAAGCTCGTAATCCAAGTTGTTAAATTATAAGGGAGGATAGTTGAACATAAAGTAATTCATATTTGTTAGAAAACCATATGGTTCTATGCTGTGGATATCTATCTTGGATGCCATTTTCTTTAAGATTATTGAAAAAGTGCAGACAAAGAAGCAATATTTACTCATGATTTATTTATTTATTTTTTAAATTTAGCATGAGCAAATAATAAGGCATTCATAAAGGCGCAATGGCCGTTGCTAAGGAAAAAATGAATTTCTATTACATGTTAAGAATATATAATTATGATAGAATAATTATATTTTGTGATGTCTAGTAGGGATAGTGGCAGAGAATTTTCTACACGCACATACACACTAGTATAATTTTATTTACACGTAACTTTATTCATTTCTGAACTTACAAAACGCGTTTAAAATAGTTTTTTTCGATGTATATTATTCACATTACAACACAACTTTACAGTAAAGAAAGAACATCCAAATTCACATAATTTTTTTTCCGTAAATGTGATAGAATCTTTTATGACAGCTCCTGTTGCCACAAGCCTTACGGTAATTGAAGCACATCAAATTAACCAACATTATTCCCCGTAACGAAAAATTAAAGTCCCTTCTCTTATTTCTATGTGAAACATTGGAAAAATCTATATAATGCTCCTCATGTCAAATATAATGTGTATGAGACCAAAATTAATGTGGCGGCGTTCAAGCTCATGTCATATTTCTTAAAGGATCCCTAATTTGAGCATAGAATTACTTATAGGACTTGACGATTTTACTTCCGAAACATCTAGCTCTAATAGGCTTATATGACATAGGTTGGATCAGCTAATGCTCCAATTGCTACTTGTAAGCAGATTGGAGTGTCCAAGGAATTGTGAGCTGGGTACTGTCCGAGGCTCTTGGTAGTGATAATGTATCCATTGTTGCTGAAGAAGATGTTCAAGTATTATCCAAGGTTGGTGTAATTGGGTTACTGGAAGCTATAGTGAAGACAGTTAATGAGTGTCTGACCGAAGCATCCCGGTTTGGACTTAGAGCACCGGTTATGGCTCTCAGTAACTCAGAAGTTCTCGAGGCCATTGATAGATGCAACTCAATGGGGGGCTCTACTGGAAGATTTTGGGTGTTGGATCCTGTTGATGGCACATTGGGATTTCTACGTGGGGATCAATACGCGATTGCACTTGCTTTGATTGAAGATGGAGAACCCGTGCTTGGAGTTCTTGGATGCCCAAATTATCCTTTGAAGAAGGAATGTTTGAGTTATCATAATGGCTACCGTAGAATTGTATCTAGATTAACGTCATTGTCATCTGAATCCTGGGATAAAGGTTGTGTGGTTTATGCAAGCAAAAACTGTGGTAATGCGTGGATGCAGCCGTTACTCCATAAAGAAAAGAAATTTATTTGGCCGAACTCTGCAAGGCAAATCAAAGTCTCTACTGTTGATAACCCGACAATGGCAACCTTTTGTGAACCAGTGGAGAAGGCTAATTCAAGTCATTCCTTCACAGCAGGAGTAGCTCACAGTGTTGGACTTAGGTAAATATGTTTCTCCATTTGCTTCTGCTTTCTGGAACTCTATGCCCGGAGCCTGTATATTATCATGACAGATTTCCCGTGATTTACTTGCTGTTCTTCTAGATTATAACTAAATGTGCAAAAACTTAACCAATAACTCAAAGAAGTCAACAGATGAGTAAATTTACCACCCCACCCCACCCCTCCCCTCCCGAAACAAAACAGAAATGGGAATCAAACCATTTTCTGTAAATGTGTTCACCTTTTATAAAAATATCACAATGGCTATCGATCACAGGAATCAACCATTACGTATTCATTCCATGGTAAAGTATGCAGCCATAGCACGAGGAGATGCTGAAGTATTCATGAAGTTTGCCCGGGCAGGCTACAAGGAGAAAATATGGGATCATGCGGCTGGTGTTGTCATCGTTCAAGAAGCCGGTGGTGTGGTAACTGATGCCGGAGGTCATCCTCTATGCTTTTCTAAAGGTATGTACTTGGAAGGTCTTGACCGAGGTATAATTGCTTGTGCTGGAGCCACTTTACATGAGAAGATTGTCAAGGCTGTTGATGCTAGCTGGAATTCTTCTAGCCTTTAATTTCACTTGTACATTGCCAAGTTATCAATAGTATTATCTTGGCATTATAAATATCGTAATTAAAATGTTTACCAGATAATAAAAGATCATCAAGCTATATGAATAAAATGAATGTTTATTTCTTACAGCTTGCGTATCATGAGAAGTTGAAGTTCTCCAAAAAAATTTATAACTCCATGGCCTAATTGTCAAGTGTGTCTCTATTAGTTGACCAACTTCTTTCTTTGATTTGGTTCTTGCTTTTCCGACTTTCTTTCTGCTGCCCTGCTCTTGTGGTGCCAATGCCAATTTCAATCATCATTGTACAAGATGGATGTAGTAGAAATGAGGATTGCTAAATGGATCCATTTTTTTACTAAGGTGGATAAGATATGAAATGAGATCAGAAAGTGGAGGTGGATTCGATTGAAGATAAGTTGTGGAACGACGACCTAAGGGTTGAGATGGCTTTTTTAAATAATACAAACACTTAGGCTGTAGAAATTGAAGGGATATAGATATGGAATGAGGCCAGTAAGTATAGTTGCAAATGGGATTAATTAGGCTCCACACTAGTTTTACCTACCTTGGTTAGATAAATATCATTTTTTAAAACTATTTAGGAATACTACGAAAATTGCACTCTCTCATGTTTTCTCTTCCATCCCGTCTTTACTGCTCTTCCTCTCTCCAATCATTAAGATTTTTCCCAAATTAGGACTATATCTCTCTCACAAATCTAATTGAAGCAGTAAAATCTCTATTTTTATATAAAGACTCACAAATCCTTGATTTCATCCGTTTGTCACGCACATTTATGTAATAGGCCGTAACAAAGAAATTGAATTTAAAAATTCACCATTTTGAATCTTCAATTTTGAAGTCGAAACCTAGAAATCACAGTCCCTACGATGAAGAAATTGGTATTGCGATAATGAGTGTCATCACCATTGAAGGCAAAACGCCCTCTTGAACAACATTTAGACTGCTGCGATTGGGTTATCGTCCGAACCTCTTACTGTAGCTAGGAAGATTTATGGCCAATCAAGGAAGGGATCCTCCAACAAGAAGAAGTCGAAACCACTCCCAATCATTATTCAAAGGGCATGTTTTCTTGGGTTAGTAATTTATCTTTTTTTTTTTTTTTTGCACAAATATCGATACATGTTGGAGTCCTGGTGTCGGTGAATTCATAGCTTCAAGCTTTCAAGTGCCATAATCAGTATCTATTCCTCCACTGAAAAATCAAGAAACTGTGTATTTTTGGAATTCTTGGAAGAAATTCGAATATGCTGGCAGTGTTTGATAAAGCAGTTGATACGAATCATGGCGGACTTGACGAAAAGAACTACAAATCAAGCCAAACAAAGTTTCAAGCATGTTCAAAAAGCTTCAAAGATGATACTAGATGATGCGATCCCGGGAGGGGAATCACGTCGAACACGCGAAAGAAATGCCGGGAAAGTTCCGAATTTATGTTGGAACAGACGATACACTACGATCTGAGTCTCACGACGCAAGAACCAATGATATATCAAACCCAAGACCCGTTATGATGCGAAAACAAGAACCATAATGGGCCACATGGAATGTCCAGATCCTTGATAAGTTCGATTGGCTTGAACGACACAAGATTTGAATCTTGATAAGTTCGTTGTTTAAAGGAAAAATCCTTACCTTTCGAGAGAGTAAAAACACTTAATAATTTTATTCATCCAAGTCTTTTTTACAATGAATGAAAAATAGAATATAAATAAGCAAAATAAAACCCTAGTCGCTAATGAACTAAAAATAAAGTTCTAACTAACATAAAATAGCTAAAACTGAAAAATGAATTAAAATCCGCGCAATTCGTGATAATCCCAACTTACGATCGTGACAACATCACTTACCGCCGTACTTCTGCTTAAGGGTTACGGTCGTAACTTTGAAAATCTAGAATTCTTCATTCTGATCCGAGAGTGACTTACGGTCGTGAGACTCTTTGGTTACGGTCGTAACATTTCATCTGCATAATTTTTTTGATCTTCTTGGTTTTCAACTCGATTCTTGGCTTGTCTCTAGGCTTGCTCGCTGGGTTTAGCCTCGAACCTTCTTCATTCAAGCATGTTCAAACCTAGAATTCTTCATTTTGATCCGAAAGTGACTTACGGCCGTGAGACTCTTTGGTTATGGTCATAACATTTCCTCTGCATAATTTTTTTGATCTTCTTATACTTCTGCTTAAGGGTTACGGCCTGACCATATGACTTACTACTGTAACTTTGAAAACCTAGAATTCTTCATTCTGATATGAGGGTGACTTACGGCCGTGAGACTCTTTGGTTACGGTTCGAGGCTAAACCCAGCGAGCAAGCCTAGAGACAAGCCAAGAATCGAGTTGGAAACCAAGAAGATCAAAAAAATTATGCAGAGGAAATGTTACGACCATAACCAAAGAGTCTCACGACCGTAAGTCACCCTCGGATCAGAATGAAGAATTCTAGGTTTTCAAAGTTACGGTAGTAAGTTATATGGTCAGGTCGTACTTAAGCAGAAGTATAATTACAGCAGTAAGTGATGTTGTCACGGCTGTAAGTTGGATTTTTCACAAATGACGCGGATTTTTATTTCCTTTTTAAAACCTTTTTCAGTTTTAGCTATTTTAAATTAGTTAGAACTCTATTTTGAGTCCATTAGCGATTAGGGTTTTATTTTGCTTATATATATATATATATATATTCTATTTTTCATTTATTGTAAAGAAGACTTGGATTGAATAAAATATATTGAGTGTTTTTACTCTCTAAAGGCGAGTACTCCCTTTAAACCCGATCTTATCAAATATTGTGAGATATTTGTGGCGTTCAACAAATCGAACTTATCAAAGGAATTTGACAACCTGTATGGTGTTCACCCCATTATGGTTATTGTTTTCGCATCGTAACTGGTCTCGAGTTTAAAATACCCCTGGTTCTTGCGTCGTGAGGCTCAGGTCGTAGTGTTATTGTCCTTTCCAAACCTGATTCGGAACTTTCCCGACGTTCTTCGTATAATTCCACAAGTTCGACGTGATTCCCCGAACGGTATCACATCAGCGGTGGCAAAGGGCCCTGAAGCTTTGAAGAATTTAGACACGGATCCTGCTCCGTTTTCAGCACTGAAAGATGGGTCCTTCATCAAATATTTCAATTATGTTCAACTAGATTTTGTGTCGTTGAATTTTGGTTCATATGGTTTTATGCTTTGGAACTGACTGCCTAAACATTATACTTTGTGGAAATTTAAGGCAGAAAAATCTTCTTGGGAACTAGAATAGTAACCAATGAAACTCCAGCAACTATTCCTTCAACTAGAAAAAGAATATTTCAATGTTTGAAATGGTATTTTGTGTTTGGATTTTGTGTTGGTTTGGTTGTAATTTCTGGTTGTTCTTAGTTGAAATTGCATCAAGTCTTTGTGCTAAAATTTTTATGAATTTTACAAAGCATTACTGAACATTACGACATAATATTACAAGGATTGTAATGTTACATAAAATACAATTACACAACATTACAATGCTTGTAACACTGCTTCAATTTGAACAGACGCGAAGAAATATAATAGTAATGAATATTACACAATTGTGGTTGTAAATTACATGTTACATAACATTACAGAACGATAACTATTAATTGATGACTGCAATATGTAACATTACATAACATTACATGAGTGTAACATTACATGACATTACATATTGTAATCGTCGAAAATTGTGGTACTATTTTATCTGTAATGGCCGCCGGAATTATGACGATTAGAGAGATTGAGATTGAAGATTAAGACTGTCAAGAGAGAAATTGCGTTGGGAGATTTTTTGGAATATTGTAACCGTCTAAATTAATCCTTACACAAATGGTAACTACCTCCTGACTAATAGGTTCCATATCTATTTAAAGAATCAAATAATATACACACTTTCTCATATGAGAATCTGACATTTTTCTAAAGTTATGATAAGAAATCTAGTAATATTACGAATAGTTTGAAAATCTGGTATTTTTCAATTACAGGGGGTTATACCTAGGTAGTTACGTAATTTACCTTGTAAATGATGATATTGAATTAGTGGCCTGTTTGGGTAAGTAGTTGGCCCTCCGGGCTTCCTCTTTTAATGGCTCTGCTTCTATTGTTTACATCTTGTGGCTGTCTACATTGTGTTGCACAATAGTGATTCAGCAAGGCAGTGGAAATAATAATACAACTCAGATTAATATCATCTGGAATGCATATGAGTGCTTTCCTATGCCCCACAAAAGTTCTGTTCTATCTGGGAATTATTCGTGGTTTGTTTCACCAGTGCTGCACCACTACAGCCCTGTTGGGCAGGAACATACATTTCGTTCCAAAAAATGGATTTCTAAGTCTTGTCATAATATTTGTCACACTCGTGCATCTAACAATTTAGTTGTGATTGAACCCCTAATCTCGGATGGCCTTGCAAATTTGTGTCAATATATATCCTCAATTTCCAATCCAAGTTTCTTGTTGATGTTCTTTTCACTTTCAGCCAAGACCATGCATCTAAGTGTTTCCAATTTACAGGGTAGTAAATTCAGATTGATTCTGAAGTAGATATTCATCAGGGAACTGTGAGGAAGCAAAACTAGGCTTGGATCACAACGCTTTAATTTGTAAATGAACATCAGCCAGCCCATTCATGAAACAAAATATCCAGCCCAGTCAATATTCACCACATGAGGAATTAAAAGATGGAGGGACAAAATATCAGCTCGTGAAGAGAGCCAATAAATGTTATATGATGCTCTATCTCACAGTCCCAACAGAGAAATCAACACTCCAAAAAGGAAAATCCCTTTATTTTCCCTAAAAGGAGGAAATCGACAATAATGATAAAAGGGATAAAGTCTAGAAGATGGAAGGATGATCAGCTAAGAAAAAAAAGTATATAATCACAAAAAAGAAGGATAGTGAGGAGGACAAGTTTTTTTTTTTTTTTTACCTTACGTCACCTAGAAAAAATTAGGGATGACAAAAAAAATTCATCGAACCCGATACTCATGGAGACCCAGCTCGAATGGGGAGGGAATCACCTGCCTAAATGGATATATGAGTAAAGTATAAAATTTACTATTAAAACATGTTATGGCTATGAGTTGGTTGTGGGTTTAGAAACAAAACCAATACTCGACTCGCATACCCGTTATGTGCTTAAAAAATAACAATTAAATGACAAAATTCGAAAAGATGAAACCCTAGCCACGACACTTCATTTCTCTAATTCTTTCTCATTTGGAGATTATATTCAAAAATATTTAAATTTTGCTTGATCCCTTGTAAAATTTGAATTTTTGCTTACAGTTCAATTCTCTTCACTTTCCAAAAGTTAAACATAAAATAGGTAATATGTTTTCAAATGGGCATAAAACATACCCGATAATATCTGCCTCCGATCCGTCTTTCTTAAATGAATATGTAAGTCGGGTATGAATGTTACAAAGCTTCCGTTGGTAAGGTATGAATTTATTAAAACCGACCCATTTGCCATATATAGTCTAAACGATAAATCTTGACATTAACATTTTGACGTCTGTCATGGGACACAAAGAAGTCGAAGATGGTAACACAACGACTCAAGAAGAAGGTCAGTCACATACGCATGCCTCGGAAGAAATCAACAATGAAGCAACATAAGTAAGTGTTAGCCCAAGGGTCGAGGAAAACTTCATGAAGGATCAAGACAACTGGAGGCGCGTGCAATGTTTCCCACTCTCTAGCAAATTAACAACATGATTAAAACAGCTGTGGTGGTCGCCTTGGCTGCAAGGGTGCCGCAAGCTCTGATTGTTCAAATAGACCAAGTACATCGTCAAGCCCCCATTATTGAAAGAAGCTTAGGGGTACCTAAGGAAAATAGCTAGACAGAGGGTAACAATCGCCTAGAAGAGAGTCATAGACAACCAGAGGATCGTATGCAAGAATACTCCCACATAGACGATTCGCGAGAGCTAAAGAAGCATAGTAACCCGTTCAAACAAGGGAACCTCGATGAACCACTCCCGACAAAATTCAATTTGCCTGCACTACAGGAGTATGATGGGATATTCGACCTAAAGAAGCACTTCGAACGATTTGATAGCATGATGCTTCTGTACGGTTTCATAGACGTTATCACTTGTAGGGTCTTTCTAACCACACTCAAGGGAAACGCCCACACTTGGTTGTCCCAACTCCAACATGGTTCCATCGCCAGTTTTGAGCAATTTTTCAATTGCTTTCTCAAAAACTTTGCTAGCAGCAAGAGATACCAAAAAAAAAGTGGGAAACTCATGCCATAAAGCAACAGAAAGGCGAATCTCACCATTTGAGAAGATGAGATCAGAGCCCAAGTACTTATGGAAAGTCAACACAACATTGATTGGATTCAGATGCGGTGTATTCATAGCAGAGGGTGATGTAGAACTACTCATATGATAGGATACTAAAATAGGGGAGGAGGGGTATTACGAGGAATTCATATAATAAATAGTATAAGCATTTGTCTATAAATAGGAGGGTTACGAGCTCATTTATGGTATCGAGAATACTGTAGAAAAGGGAAATCAGTTGGGAGAGATCAAGCCTCTCGTATGCTTGAATTGTTACTTTCATTTCTATCAAATACAATATTCATTACATTACAAATCTACATTTCTACAACTATTACATTTCTTCGCTGCCATATTACTATCTAAGTCTAACTCTATCTACTAATCCTACTATACTTGTTCCAGTCGAGCCACACCGGCCCACACGGATCTAGCAACCTCATCCACAGCAATCCAGGATCCTATCATCATATTCCTAGAATACAAACCCAGAAAAAACCAAAATGGTTAATTTCCCAGTAGTCTAGGCACTTTCTCCATACAACGCCATACTCGGGAGATCCAAATTAATCAATTCAGATCTCTACAATGCATCAGAAAATAATTTTTTTGACACTAAAAGGAATAGGGGAGGTAAAAGGATACCAAGTGATGGCCCGAACGTGCTTCGTGACTGATACGTGGAAAGAGTTATGCTTCACAACCAGAGCCGTACTTGTGGTTTTGGAGGCTTGAAACGAACACCTTATTCTTGAAAGAATGGGCCTTGGGCTTTACGGGCCCACGATTTTTTTTTTTTGGGTAGGCTGAAAAACAACAATAAAATTCATATTCACACAAGACAAATGTACTAAATGATATGCAAATTCACCATAAAATTGCAAAAAGTAAAAAAATTCAAAAGTATTAACTAACATAAAACAACCAACAAAATATGATATTCTGAATACTTACATTTTCCCTCCTCCATTAAAAGAGACAATGAAAGTTTACTATTCATTTTGCAAACCTCCCTTTCACACCTATAGCTGGTTCTTACTATTCATTATCTAGTTTATACAAAATATCCTTCTAAAGTGCCTTTTCATCTCTCTCTCTCTCTCTCTCTCTCTCTCTCTCTCTCTCTCTCTCACTTCGAAATGTTGAGGAACTGGTTTTTCAATATTCACGCGTTATTATATTCACATTATTCCTCTACCGTTCATTTAAGTCGGTTTCCGTTTCCACACATTATTTACAGTGTTAATTTCCCACAATTTCTCATCTCGACCTCTACAATACGTTATTTCATCTCTCCACACTAAGCTAATTTCCTTTCCTTGCACACAGATGCACTACAACCATCTACTGACATGGAACTACTTCGTCAAGGACCGTAGAAGGAGCTGAAGGTCAATGATCTCAAGACCAAGGTCAATTCTTTAATCCTTTCCTTTCCATTTTTCCTTTAACCCTGAACGATCCATTTTCTTCCCAAGAAAGAGGGGTTTTGAAGTTTTAATCTATCTTTCTGTCATTCTTTTTTTACATTTGTTTATTAATTCGCAATGTTTCTCCGTTTTTTATTTTCTTTTCTACTTGTTTAGGGGGAAAAAAAAAGCTTTCATTTGCCCTAATAAGATCCTGAAGATTCCAGTTTCTTTTCTCTAACGCGCCGTTGGTCCGTCTACTGAAGGTTTGAAATAGTCTTTCGATGTGTTCTTTCGAAGGTTAGTGTGAATTTCTTTCTTTCCATCTTAAATAATTTTGTCACGTTCTTTTGATCTCAACAGGTCTCCGTTGACCCTGAATTCATTCAAGATAATCCTGATGCTGTATTACTGAAAAAGAGGCAGAAGGAGTCTCTATTTTTCCAGAAAAAAACCCGGAACATTTCTTCAAGGTAAAGTCTTCAATTTAGTTTTAGAACGTTTATTTTCCACTTTTACCCTAGAAATTTTATTGACGAAGTAAAAATATAGATGAACATTGCAATTTTATTGCCTTTTCGAGGGTTCTATTTAATGGGTTTTTGAAGTGAAGCTTTTTTGAAATTGGTCATGTTTTCATGTAGTCTTGATTTATTTGAAAGTGATTTTAAGCTAATTGTGCGTTTGTTTATTCTAGGGATTGTTAAATGCAAGATGGTTTTGACCTTTTGCCGGACATTAAATTTTAAATATAAGTAGATTCGACATATGATTACTAGCAATTGAATCAATGAATGTATTTTTGTAGTAGAAGAGGCGTTCAAAGCTGAGTAGAAATTGCTTTTTGGGTCTAGAGAGAGAATCAAAGGATTAACAAATTAAGATGGATTAAAAAATCTATGCAGTTTTTCCATCTGTTTTATACTGAAGAGTAATGTTTCAATCATTTTTTCTGCTATTCCCTGCTGATTGACATCCTGATCCATATCGGATCATGGCAGAACATTCAGCATCTCACTGGGCTTAGATTACTCATCATCGCAATTTTTTTTTTCTTTCTTGCAAACTTGTGTAAACACGGATGTGGTTGATGACTATGCCTCCTTCCTAGAATACACCCATTTTCTACAAATTCTTGGAAATAAAATCTACTGAACCATTTCGTGCTCCTATAACAAAGACATGCTATTTGGAAAAGCCTATTTTTCCAGCCATCAACAAAATTATGGTCTGATTGTCAAAATTATGGGATACTAACTATAGAACCGACATATTTATGCATGTGAAAATATCTTCCAAATACTAAACATTTCTAAATATTACCTTTCTTTGTTATTCTTTCCATTCCAAAAATATACGCTTGTTTTCCTTTTTTTTCCTCCAATTATAGACCAATTTCCTTTATGAAATTATATTCATTACAAATTTTCTAATATGTCTAGAAGATTCAAAACTTCGTAGCTAGACGTATTGGATCATTTCTTGTAAATTTGTTTTCTATCTGAAGATTCTCCCTTTTACTGGTTGAAATAGGAGTATTTTCTGCCTTCCCCTCCTAACAACTCATCGTATTTGGATATCAAGAACTAATTTTAAAGATTGCATTGATATGACCAGGTTTCAATGTGGATAAAACTAGTGATGGCAACGGGGCGGGTTTGGGTCGGGTCCCCCCAGACTCATGCCCCGCCACGCGAGAATTTTTCAATTCCAAACCCACCCCGCGACTCGCGAATTTCGGGTCGGGGCGGGTTTGGGTTTGGGGCGGGTCAACCTACCCGCCCCGTTTAATTTTTTTTTTATTTTTTTCGGTATTTTTTAATTTTTTTTCCTTATTAATTTTTATTAATTTATTTAATTGGGGCGGGTTCGGGTCGGGACAACCAAACCCGTACCCGCCCCGCGACCCACCCTGGTCGGGGGAAGTCGCCCCATACCCGCGGGACGGGTTTTTTTCGCCCCATTAGGGGCGGGTTCGGGTCGGGTACCCGTCGGGTCGAGTTTTTTTGCCATCTCTAGATAAAACTTTTTTCCAAAGGAATAACATAAAAACTTGTACAACTACCCTCTGTTCCAGTTCAAATATCGAGTCTTCCTTTTCTGGTTTTTAAAAGTTTGACTGGATACATCCCAAAATACGATATAATTAAGGACTATAAGAACATGACGAACTTTGCTACGACGATTGATTTTACCTAGGGCTTTTTTTTAAAAAAAACAATTATTTTTCGTATCATATTATTGATGCTATAGTGATTTTCTTATGTTGAAGGCTGGTAACGATCTAGACAATGATATCTAATTCCTGAAGATTCTGGCCCCATTCAGTGTAAGCTTAATAGGTTTATCATTTTCCTTATCACCATATAGGGGTATCAAGCTTATTAAAAATTTATGCCCATGTTTGATGTTAATGTTCAATAGTTTTTAATTTGAAGAAATAATTTTTTGAATAGTGATTTTTTTGAGAATGTGTGGTTAAAAAGTAGGGTTATCGTTTAATATGGCATGAGAGTAATGACCAAGCTATATGTCTAACGTAAACCAAAATGAAATAGAGCAGCATTGGAACCCATGGATGGGTATCTCAAATTTTCCATGGATTAATTAAAATTGTTTTAATTTTCGGGTTTTAAAATGTAAGCGGCAATGCTTCAGTTTTTTTAGGGAAATCTCTGCCTTATTAATGAAACTCTATTTATATATTAGGTTATTCAGCGGACCAAAATCGCGTGGACAAGAAATTCACTGATGTTGAAAGGTAATTTATATGATTGCCTTTACACTGGAATATAGGGGACATATTGTTGTTAGCATTATGTATAAGACCTAAGGAGTAAAGCTTATTAAAGGTCAATAAAAAGGTGTATAACAGAAATATAATTATCAATTTTTTATTCCATTTAGGCATTAAAATTGCTACATACTAGGTCAAATTTGTAATGATTAATGGCGAATTATCTTTTTAGTGAAATATTGGTTATTAACTCTATCAACTTATGGAGGTTGTGAGAATAACAATGTTACCTAGATATTTGATAATTTATTCTCTATTGTATTCCACTTTCAATGATGTGTCTTTTGCTTCAGATATGTGCACGAGCTTATCATTCCGTCCAAAGAGGCAGCATTAAAGGTTAATCGGGAAGCTATTAGATCACTTGTTCTTCAAATATACTGACACAACACTAAATTTATTACTCTCTTTCAGTTACCTTTAACTTTTGATCAATTTTACATTTAGCATTTCTCCATATTAGGTTTTTGTCAATGTTGATACTAATTATTATAACACACCTATGTTGAAAACCAAAAACCACTACATTTTTTTTTACATTTTCTTCACTGTTCAGCTAGTCCAATTTCCATCAACCCATCTTAATTCCTCAAATTTCAAGAAATAAAATCGGGAAAATCGAAATAAGAGGGAACCCTATGTTGAAAATCAAAAACCCAATAATCTAATTGACTAATCCAATATTCAATTTTAATCACATACATGATTTATATGAAGAATATGGAGCCTAATAATACCCAAAAAGAAATGAATACCAAGAAAAAAATGGAAAACCTACCTGAAGTCAGAGCCGTTTGCAGTTTGGATTTGGGAGAAAATCACTCACTAGCCCCGCAGCGCGTGCCGGTGAAAAGAATCCAGGCGGCAGGAGATGATGGACCATCGTCGGAGTCACGGTGAGGTGAGGAAGCTGGAAAGTGGAAGCGTTGTGTAGGAGTCAGTCTTCAGAACTAAGGAGGAGTGACGAGGGTGGGCTTCTGACTTCACAGAACTGAGTTATGTTATTGACCAATTTTGTAGGTTGGGCCTATTTTTGGACTGAAAAAGGGGCCCAAATAATATAGGACCGTGGGCCCTGAGGCAGTGGCCTCACGGGCCTCTAGGCAGGTCAGGCTATGCACAACCAGCTAAAAGGCTCAGAAAAAAGAAGCCAAGAGGTCCACTTTGAAGTAGGGCGAGATGAAGTGCTCAAGATGTTGGTCCTGGGCCATGACGATGAAATACAGATGACAAATGTAATCAAATATGACACTTGAACTAGAAGACTCGGAGGGTAGGAAGCTGGAGAGACTCCGAAATGTCCAAAACCTCAAAAAGTTTTATCAATAATTTTATTATTTTACTTTCTTACATTTTATAAGAAGCATTTTATTCTGCATGCTTAAAAAAGTTGTGATGTTTCACAAATATTTATGTCACCGCATGCTTCTAAGAAGTCATGAGTTCTCCACGACCGATCATGGTAGATAACTGGGTTACTACTATCATTGTTCTCTATGGCCGACCATGATATATAACTGGGTCTCTACTGCCATTGCTCTCCACGGCTGATTACAGCAGATAATCGGGTTACTACGGTCATTGCTCTCCACGGTCGATCACGATAGATAATCAGGTCACTATAGCTATTATTCTTCCTAGCCGACCACGATAAATAATCGGGTCATTACAATGATTACTTTCCATGGTCGACCACGATAGATAATCGGTTTACTACGGTCATTTGCTCTCCACAGTAGATAACCTAGTCACTATGGCCATTGTTCTTCCCAGTTGACTACGGTAGTAATCAGGTCAATACAATTATTGTTCATTGCAACAACCGATAGACGTAAGTCTCAAAAAAATTTGAGCAGCACCAGCTCGCATGCGAGCTAGACTTTTTTTTCCCGCCCGAAACAACTCGCATGCGATCTAAAAAAAAATATTATTAAAGCATGTGAGTGGGGCCTTTTTTTCCAAATAGGCAAAAAAAAATCAAGTTTTCGTGCATTCATAAATTACAAATACTGAATCACGAAAAATGGACAAAACTGTGAAGGTAGGAAAATTGGGCTTGGACCACAATACCTTAAGGGTAAATTACACAAAATACTCCTAAAATTTAAGCTATTTGAAAAATACCCTTTATACCTAATTAAAATATTTCACGTTGTACAAATTATGTTCTAGAGTCTAAACAAAAAACCCAAACCCAGATAAGAACAGAGAACTTCAACCTCGTTCATCTCCTCCAAACTCCTCCATTTTTTCCTTCACCCCACAAGTTTATAATCTCAATCAGAGAAGATGAAATGGAGTACTCCATTGTTTGGAGATAATGATAAAAAGGAAAGTTGCAGAGAATGTTTACGAATGATAAGTTGCTGGAATTTACAGATAAGGCTTTCCCTTTCAGATTTACGAAAATTTGTTGGGCAACTTTTTGTTCGAATTCATATGTAACTTCTGATAGAATGGTAGTGGATTTCTCCTTAATCTTTTACAACTCTTGCAGGTCAATTCTTAGATTGCGTTGTAATCCGATATTTGGAATCTGATTCTTACTCAAATAATAGAAGTTTTCAATTTTGATTTCGAATGCAGCCCGTAGGTCGATTAATTTGTTTATTTGGAGTAGGAAATTGATTGTAGATTCCCGATTCCAGAAGACAATATTCCAGAACGTGGCTCCTACTACACATTTTTGCTAGAATGCCTATAAGAGTTTTTCTTTGCAAAAAGAGGCTAGAAACATCATTGAGGACATTGTTGCACACGAGTCTCCGAAAAAGATTATCGAGCGTGTTACTTTTTTAAAGTTATTGGCATGAAGGGATTACTTTTTTGAGTGATGTAGTATGTCTAATTGTTGCTGCATTAAATCTAGTCTTTTCCCGGTGGGTGTCATGAGTAAAGAAGATCTAGTCTTCAAATTTCGGAAGACTGAGGATATTGATGAGCACTTGACTGCAATTAGTGTGCATGAGTGATAATATTCTACTTTGAAAAAAAATTGACTTCTTTATTTTATCGTGGATTTGATAGAAAAATTAGTTTGTTTTGAGATGTGGTTGTTTGGTGGAGGTTGTTTATTGATTTGGTGTGAATGATGCAGTTTACAACCTTATGAAATTGCTATAGATCCTAGGATTGTTGTTTAAGCCAGAACTTGTTGCCAGTTGGTTGAACTTTCTAGTCTAGGATACAGAATTAATAAACTTTAGGAGGATGTTTTTAAAAGGTTTTCTGCCTTTTACTAAGGCTATTGGAATAGATGACAAGATCATCATTCTAGAATTGGTACTCGACAGTGTGAAGAGCTGGGTGCTGGAAAATTGTTGTGTTTTCCCGGTGCAGGTATATTGCAAATGTTTAAAAAGTAGTGTTCAAGTGGAAAAAAGTGACAAAGTAAAACATTTTAAATTTTCACTAAATTAATTCAAAGAAAAAGTGATAAAAGTGACATTTTGTAATTTTTTTGTTTTTTTTAAAAAGTGACATTGTATCACTTTTTAGTTAAAAAAAAGTGGCTTAATATTACTTTTTTAATGATGAATATTACAAAAATTGTAAAAGTGACATTTAAGTAGCAAAAAGGTGACGAAAGTCACTTTTTAAAATTAAAATGTGACATTGTGTCACTTTTTATTTATAATATTTATTGAGTTAAAAGAAAAACTTTTTTAAGAAAAGTGGCATCGCGTAAAATATTTATTTGTGTTTGTAGACTTGTGTGATTTATTAGTTAATGATGGATATTACAAAAATTGAAAAAGTGACGAAGTGTTATTTTCTCCCCTTCAATAAAAGTACTTCTTCCAAAGAATGAACACTACAAAGATCAGATCTTGAAGTAACTTACAAGGTCATTCACATGACTTTACAAGTTATTTTCCATCAAATAATTTACAATGTCTCATGGTAAGACTTTACAAATTATTCTTCCACGAATAATTTACAAGGTCTCATGGCAAGACGTTACAAATTATTTCCTATCAAATAATTTACAATGTCTCATGGTAAGACTTTACAAATTATTCTTCCACAAATAATTTACAAGGTCTCATGGCAAGACGTTACAAATTATTCCCCATCAAATAATTTACAATGTCTCATGGTAAGACTTTACAAATTATTCTTCCACGAATAATTTACAAGGTCTCATGGCAAGACTTACAAATTATTCCCCATCAAATAATTTACAATGTCTCATGGTAAGACTTTACAAATTATTCTTCCACGAATAATTTACAAGGTCTCATGGCAAGACATTACAAATTATTTCCCATCAAATAATTTATAATGTCTCATGGCAAGACGTTACAAATTATTTCTCATCAAATAATTTACAATGTCTCATGGCAAGACTTTATAAATTATTTTTTCACTCTTGCAAAGAAAAGAGTAATCACTCCTTCGCATGAATTACAAGGTCGAACATGTTCGATCTTATTCTTCCCAGTCAAATACCTTTTTGCAAATCTTACCAGTCAATTGATTAAAAAGGTCGGACATACCCTATCTTACTGGTCATTTATCTTCAACTCAAAGTTTTGACGATACCAGAAGTCGACCATTCCTATATGTAAGGTCGGTCACAACTCAACCATATAATTATCAAAACATGGAATCAAAACAAGTTGATGTTTGTGGGAATCTTGTGTGTACAAAAGCTCGACCCCATAATGAGCAAAGAGGTTGGTATTACCTGACCTTATAAAGCATTTTTCTCAATTTCGCTAGGTTCTAAGCTCGAACTATTTTATATACTGACAAAAAGATCGTGCTTTCCCGACTTCAATGGGCAAACATCATCAATTCCAAAATTGAATACGATTAAAAGTTGCCTTCAGTTTTTATAAATACAAATAAATAACACCAGGTTTGACAAAAGATTTCATTAACAAAGACTTGTTACAAAAGTCCACGAGGCATACCTCGGGCTATACAAGTGTAAATTGTTAACAAAGCAGGCGAGTTTTCTACTGCTGGTCGGGGTCGCTGGCCTGTCCGTCCTTATCATCAGAATCGACCTCCCCTACTTCTTCCTCTAAGAAAGGAGTGAGGTCGAGATCTTCCGTGCCTAATGGAAATTTAGAGAGCGGGCTCGTGTCGAGGTTGGGAGCATGTATTTTGATCCAAGCCCAGGCTTGCCTCATGCCTTGGGAGTACGACTCCAGGGCATAATTGCCCATGGCAAGGTCATATTCTTCAGATTTCTTGTAAGCCTCGACTGCCTCCACCTTCACCGCTTCAATCTCTTCCCAGGCCCGGCGAAGATCTTCCAAAAGTTTGGGGTTTTCAAAATGGGCAAGGCCCCGGTCTTGGGTCATTAGGCCCAGGTTAGTTTCCACCTTGGTTAGTTTTTCTTCAGCAATGTTAGCACGGGTGGCCTCGTATTGGAGAGAGTGCACAAGCTGACTTGTAGCCTCCCCTCGCTTGACGCCTTGAGTAAGGAGACCCCAGCCAATGCTGAGCATCTGGACAAGTTAAATACTTGTGTTATTTTTAAGGTCAAAATGTGACACAAAAAGCAGAATGTAGTGGTCTTAAAATTACCTTAATCGTCGCATTCAGAAAATGGTCTACCCCGTTTTCAAGCGAGACTTCATCGGAATATTTTTCTAGAAGCCCGGGGTGGTAACTCTCCTCCAGTTTTGTCCGAAGGTCGGCCAAGGTAGGGCCCTCTGGAGCAGCTTCAGGGGGGGGAGGGAGAAGACCTAATATTCTCTTCCCGAGGAGGAGGGTGGCGAGCACCTTGGCTGGTTTCGCATCGAAGAGGAACTTCAGCCTTCCTCCTAGAAGTTTCGCCCGACCCGGACTGTGTTTGGCTTGGAATTTTTTGTGGCCGTCGTCGGATAACGCCACCTTCCCTCCTCTTCTCAGCAACCGCCCGAGCTCTCTCCTCGGCCGCTTTCCTTAGCCTGTCCCCGTCAAAAGCCATTTCTGTAAAGGACGGAAGAATATAATTAGACGCAAAAGGTTAAAATGGGGAAGGCAACGTGTTCTGGTTAAAAACGAAATCAATTATTACCTAATTTACAAGGTCGGGTCCTACCGAGCTCCAAGTCAAGGCCAGCCTGACCTAAGATCTCGTTGGTAGTAAGATCTGAAGCCTCATCGACCAGAAGTCCGAAGTCACACACTCTTATTGCATTGGCCAAAAGGTCGGCCATCTCTTCCTCCCCTACATTACTCATCCTATTAAAATTATATACTCCAGGTTTTCTAAAGGTGGGCCAAAAAATATTCTCACCTTCCCGGGGTTTGATGTAAAAAAATTTTTCCTTCCAATATTTCAAGGAAGAGGGGACCCAAGGTACCTCGAACCTTCCCTTCCCGCACATGTACACAAAGCAGTTACATCAGGGTAAAAGCTTTAACTCCAAAAGGCATTTACAAAGATTTACGGTGGGTTCGATCTCTAGACTCCTACATAAAACAAAAAAGTAGACTAGAATCCTCCACCTGTTTGGAGCAAGCTGCTCGGAAAGAATGCTGGCCGTAAAAAGGAAGTCTACAAAAAAATGATGTAGGGGGAACCTAAGGCCGGCCACTAACGAATCGTGGAAAACCACGGTCTCCCCTTCCCAACAATGCTATGATACATCATCATGCTCGGGGACCCGGGATGTATACCTATCAGAGAGGCCAAACTTCCTCATGTCTGCATCGACCATGTGTTCCTTCATCCTATTGTTGAACGTTGGTAACTCTAGGTCGGAAGTTTCTGATCCCTCATTGAATTCGGGGTTGTTGTCCACCTCCTCATCGTCACTTGACTCATCGCCCCCAGAGGTCGACGGGGGTTGGTAAAATCCTATTGGCTCAACGTCTAGTGCCTCATCCAAGTTTTCTACCTCCCTAAGGTCGGTTATGTTCACTTGCCTTGCCATTTTCCTAACTATAAATTACAGACTAAAAATAAGGTCGGGATAGGTCGAGCTTACCTAAAGGTCTTGCTTTGAAACTTTAGTTCGTGCTAGGCGCTCGAGGATTTGTCTGGTTTTCACTAAAGTCGCATAGTGAAAAGAATGAGAGGATAGGGACAACATATATTTAGGAGAAAAAAGGCGGGAACATTTTTGATCCCCACCACTCATCTTTGACACGTGGCAGCAATCCAATAGTATCCTATTAATTATGACACGTAAATCAAAGGACAAAACAGGTGGCAAAATACGTCATAAATATGACAGCTGTCAGGAGAGACATGCATCCAAAGATCTGCGGCCGATCTCTGATGCGCGGGGGCCAATGATCCGACCATTTTCTCGTCACCTCAATGTGGGCCTTTGATTTGGGATACGCCGGGTCGGTACATCCCGACCATGACATTTTCCGGCCTCTTAATTTATCAGGTATAAATCTTCTCAAGGCAAGAATTGTAGCCCGACCTTACCTCTATCATAGGTTGGGTCATGCTCGGCCTTATCAAAGGTCGGTTCGTGACATGTTACGGTGGTCGGCCTAACCCGGTCACTTCGATATAGATAGCCCGATACAAGATGGACTCCAGGTATTCATTATCTATGGGCCTTGCCCATGGACCTCCCTTCTTGGGCCCCTCAAAGTAAGAAAGGATTCCTAACCCACGAGGGAGCCTCCTAAAAAAGGGGGAAATCACTCCTTGTAATAATGGAATTCTTCATAAAAGGTAAGTTTATATCAAAAGGACTCATACCTTAACCAAAAGAGGTTATGGGTTCTTCAGCCTTATAAATACAGTATCTTTGATCACATATTATTTATTAATTATTCTTTACGTTTTCCAGTAAAATATTATTTCTCTACTTTTCTCCAAAAAACTAATTCTCACGCTGGAGGGGCGACGGAGAGAATCCCCCTCGCCTTTTTTGCAGGTCAACCAAGGCGAATTCATTGGTCTCTTCCAACGATCAAGTATCATCAGATCTTGCCACGTAAATGTTAGGATTTTTTACAGCATCAATAGTAAAGAAGAGAATTGGACATGAGAGAGAAAATTTTGGAGCCAAAAATAAAAAAGTGGTTGAGGGTAAGTGATCGAAACGGAAAAACTGCCTACAATCGAAATGCAGTGGCCAAACTGTTTGTTTACTGCGATCGCGATCGCAGGGAACATAACCTTGCATTTGCAAGGAACAAAATCTAGTCGTTAGGCAGATTTTCGAGACTTCATTTTTTGTAACTTTTCACTTTGGACCCCAACTTTTAATGAAACATTGGCAATATTTTGTGAAGTGTTGATCGAAAACTATAAATAAGAGATACTAATCAATCAAAAATACTTCAACAGGGAATCTAAAGATTATACAGTGTCTTTTATCCTACTCTATATAAAATCAAACTTTTCTTTGTGTTCTTCAAGTATTAGGAGAAATAAAAAGTGCTTAAGCTATTTTTACTTCAAAAACTTGATTAATCTTACAAACTATTTGCCTTTGAGTCCCTTTAAGCACAAAAATTATCTAGAGGAGACAAATATAGTTTGAGGCCAGCGATCCCGCGTTCATGCCATATTTCTTCGGTTTTTTGCATTCTTGCGTAATTCTTAATTCATACTTTTTTAGTAGGTATTCCATGCTCTATTTCATTGTTTTACAAGAAAAATGACATGCCATTTCTATATGGGCCTCCATGAATTCATGAAATTGATCAAAAAATCAGTTGTAAGAAAACTTTCTCTGTGTGTTTTGGGGGGGGGGGGGGGGGGGCTTCAGGTATCAAACAATGAATTTACAGGCATAAACATTTATATAATCCTCATGGTAAAATGCAGCAAGAACATCTCCTATCTAGTTTCTAGCCCTTAATAAGTATTCTCATCACGGTAAACATGGTAATTCGAAAAAATGAACACACACTATAAAACAGGCTTTACATTTGCATTTGCTACTCAATTTTTTTTCTATCTGCACCTCTTAATGTCCCCTGGGGAAATTAATCATTGAGTTTGTGAGGGATAATTTATTAGATTGCAGCTCTCATGGCTCCACGAGCAGCCTCGCGCTTCATCTCTGCAGCTTTGCCACTGCCTCGGAAGTACATGTATACTTGCTGTAGAGTCATGAGAAACCAAAATGTTAGTCATAAGTGCATGCCGCAAATCTTGCTTGGACAGCGGTATAATTTCAATGATAAATGAAGTTAGGGAAGAAAAATGTAAGCGAAAATAATTAAGAGTGTGTTTGGTATTGTTTAAAAAGAGTTTTTTTTTAAAAATTAATAGTGATTTTTAGGAGAATTGATGATTAAGATTTGGTTGAAAAGTAAAATAATATGGACCTGACTTTTAATGGATGATTGAGATGAAGTATTGTAGAAAAAAGAGAAAATTTTAATAAATACCAAACACGAGCTAAGTAACATCAAAGTTAGACCTGAATAACCCAGACACTGAGCACGGATTCAAGACAGAATAGTCCAAACCCGATGAAGTAGAAAACCTACAAAGAGAAACAACAAAATAAATCGTAACAAGAAACTTGCGTAAATCTATCTTATATCAGATTGAAGATCCGATGAAAGCGAATGGAGTGCTTCCATCAAATTATAACTTGATATAGAGCTTGAGCAAGAATCTGAACATGACCGAAGAGTATAATCCAACAAGCACTAAACTTACCCCGACTATTGCGTGCTTGCCAATGAAATCTACAGCTGGAAGGATGCCTCTGTTTGAATACCATCAACCATCAGATAATAAGAAGTCAATTCAACTAATCAGTAACCATAAACATACATTTCATTTGGATAATTATCAGCAAAAGGGAAGATGAATCCAATAGATAAATTACTAATTACAGGGATTTGAGGCTATGCAAAGCACAATGACTAATAGGCAGTTACACAAGTTAAGTGAAATAAACCTAGCCATAAAGTATAAAAGCAAAAAAGAAACTTGATCAAGGAACTTACGCCAAAGATTTTCCTTTGAAGACGACGGGAGGAGCAACCGCGGCAAAAATGCAGAAGCCAATGTGAAGCTATAAAGAAGGGCATAAGATGGTGAATATTCTTAAGAGTAGATTAAAGAAAAATACAAGTTTTACAATAATACAGAAAAATTACCAAGTAAAACAGGAAAAACCGCCCAAACTTCATAGCACTCTCAGTCCTGTAACATGGATACTTAACCATTAATTAGTCTAGATCTCCATATCAATTCAACTAGTCTCTTGTACAGAAACCATTGTACGTGTTATGATAGGCATGCCCGAAGAGTACAAGTCCATTAATTTTGTAACATTAAACCCTTTTCAACCTCTCACATGATCCGAAAGATTTATGATATATCAACCATAAATGTAAAACTTGGCTTTGCAAAAAAATAAAAATAAGTACCTAAAAGCACGATAGAGTGGTCGATACCACAATACATATGCTCCTGGAACCCCTGTTATGAAGTAGATAATAGAAAGAAACCAAATCTTCGGATCTAGAAAACGGGATTTGTAGTGAGAACGACTATTTCAAAAAGGCACATATCATGGAGGAATGGGCTGGACGGTGATTATTTATACAAACCTCCATCTTTAATCCATGCAGTAGTGACAGCTATGACATTCCAGAAAAGAGACAAAGCAAGTCCTGGTCACACAGAACATATATCATCAATAACCCCCTTAAAACACCCACAAAAAAGGAGAGTTGCAGGTTTAGGTACTCAAATAACATACAAGCTATCATGTCATAGAAGAAAATAATGGAATAAAATTCATTAAACATTGATCTCTGCTGACTCACAACACATAAAAGCATTTGAACTTCAACAACACAGTCATATATGCAAGAGAAATTTAAGATATATCCAAGCATCCAAAAATGAGACAAGAATCGTGCCACCCCCTCCAAATGTTGAACTTCTTCAGGTGCATGCAAATAATCTAGCAACTACTGTTGAATCTAAAAGAAGGAAGCCTATATCAGTGCAAAAGGCATTCTCTCATCAATTAATACATTTAAGAATTACGTTTAGCATAAAGAGAGAATATAGATTAAACTTGAAGCTGAACCCAATTTTCAAAAATCATAACAAAAGCAAAATGCTTCAGATTGCATAAAATGTTAGTGAACAGCATTGACAGTGACAAAGCATTTCTATTACATAAATGAGTAGAAATGAGGAATAGCAGGTTCAATCAACTCAATCATATTACATGTAGGGATCCACCACGTTCCCCACCTAGTCACAGATGGATTTTAAAAAAATGAAAAATAAAAACATTCAACAAACTCAATTCACTCTCTCGTCCTATTTGGAAGGAATTGTGATGAGTAAACATAATAGCAGGATAACGAAGAAAGATTCAGGGAGAAATAAGAAAACCATGAAGTTACATACTAGCAAAATTTGACGTACCCAGCAAAGTTGTAAAAGCAACATACTGCAGTTTCTGTAGATGAATCGGTATCTCATTGGCAATATCATGATGTATAATAGGAAAAAAAGGCGGCCAGTTTTTCTCCTCAAGAACAATACCAGCTGCAAAGCAACAAAAATCAAGGGAAATGCAGTCAAAACATAGCTGAATACTAGATATCTCTACCCATGTTCTCCAAAGAAGTGGGACATAATTGAACACAGTTCAGTCATCTAAAAAATTTGGAAAGTCAGATTATTACGGAAAAATAAGGCTACCAAGGCGCAACACAAGAAATAAATAGCTCAATCTGAAAAATGTTATTATGTACAGTTCTTCAAACTAGTTAAAGCATGGTTGCTAAGTGTGTATAATTGCGCTAGAAATTAATTTCTATAAAATAAAACTGTTTAAATGAACTTCTGAAAGAATAGTAGTTGTTTAAAGTAACTTTTATGCGTAAATAGAGAAGATACAAACAATTAAGGAAATTGATGAGACGGCTAGTACAGGTAGGACTGGGTAGTGTTTTTCTTTTTCAGCTTTGGAGAACGGTTGATATGATGAAAGATCGGTTAAGATGCCCCACCTTTCTTAAAGAGTAATAAGGATAACCGTTTTCGTGATCTAAGAATATTCAATTTACACAAGAAGTGGTTGATACTTTAATACTCATACCAAAAGGGTATTGTGGAAACCTTGACAAGGGAAGCTACACTGATATAGGGGTTGGTAAAGGACTTAGTCTTCTCTTTTCTTTTGTCATCTTTTCCTCTTATGGGTTTCAGGGGGAGGGGGTGTTACTGTGTCACAGAAGGTCATAATGGATCCAGTAAGAGCAGTCAAAGCACCTCGTCTAGCAGCCTCTTCTTTCCGCTTTACTTCCTGTGGAGCATCATTATAATAAGAACATGTTCAGAATGCATTGTTTCAAAAGAAAACAAGAAGTCGTAAAGCTGGACAGTCTATATGCCAATATCGTCCAAATTAATAATTTGTCAGACAAGACTTTAGGAACCTACTTCAATCTTGTTGAAGAGTTTATTAATTTCAGGCATCATAAAGTCTTCATACTGTAAGCATATATGTAGATCAATATGGACGTGCAACTTTATGAATCTACGCATATGAGTACAAATATTATGGATGTTTTACAGTCAAAATTAGAAATTACAATGTGCTCAAAGTTGAAGTTCAATGTAATGTCTTGCACTAAACAGGGTTCCAACAAAAACAACTATCTGTTTTTTACATTCACCTTATTATTTTGGAGACATGATATATAAAGATTCCTTTGTACAAAAAACAGCGTAAAAGAGGCATACCTTATAGGTTACACATATTGTTGGGTAATTGACCCAAAATTGTGGCAAAAGTAAGGAAAGGAAAATTGGGCTTTGTTTTGGTGAATAAAATTTGCCCTATTAAGGCATCTCTTCAAATTTGATTTTATGGGGCAGTGAGGAAAAAGGCAGAGGTCAGCTGCAAGAAAAGAGGAAAAGGAAGAGAGAAAAAGAAGGCGGCACGTGCATTGGTGAATGATGTTTTGTTAATGTTGTATTCTGTTGTATTGAGTTTTATGATGAAGTACAAATGGGTATAGAATGAAATTCGTCTACCATGGTAATGATGATACACGACAGAGAGTTCACAGAGACTGTCGAGGTGTAGGGAGGAAAATTGTGTTGTGTTAAATTGGAAGAAAACAGTACAAGTGGAGGTACAATGTATGTCATTCTTTCTACTTTGGATAGGAGAAGTTGTGAGGTGAGAGAAAATGTTATATAAGTGAGTTTCTATCATCCAATAAAAAGTGTTCTTCTCCTGTAGTCATCGACGGTTAGCTGAGCCACGTATAATTTCTTGTCTTTCTTTTTTGTCTCGTTATTCGTTTTTTGTGTTTTCGCTGCATTGGTTAATTGTGTGGGATTTAATTATTTTTTCCAATAAGTGGTATCAGAGATTTGGGTGGAAAATTGATTTTTTTCCCAACACATCTCACTGCCATTAGTTACTAGCAAACACATGCCAGTTCAAAATTAGAGTTAGTATCATGAGCTTGCCAAATTTTTAAAGTTTACTTGTTCGAAATTTAAATGTTTAATTAACATCTCATCAAAAAGATTAGAAGTAGGGGAGCTATGATCTTGAATTGAGCGTACCAAAAGGCAATTAGGTGAGGGTTTAGCATTCCATGGTAACTTTCATGATCTAACCACTAGTTGATGGATACAAGTAAAGATAGTCTATATCGATTATGGAGATCAAGAACATGATCAATTCAAACAATTAATGATGAGTTATTTTTTCTTTACAAAAACTACACAAGATTAAGGAGATTTAGTGATTGGAATTCATGACCAGAAGTTTGGATTTCATAGATAGATACCTGTTCCCTCCTTTTCAATTCAGCTTCCTTAGCTTGCAGTTCTCTCTCTTTCTTTTTCAAATCCTATATTTAAAATTGATATGATCAGGTTATTAGATTAACAGATGTCAAGAAAAACAGAAGATGACTCTGGGACTGCATAATAATAACGAAGTTGCACGTACGGCAGCACTGTCAAGAGGAATATCAACTGGGGCAGTAGGATTGTAGAAATCAGCAGGTTCTGGAGGGAGAGGTGAAAGCCTTGAGTTTGTCCCAGGCTGGAAATCATAGAAAGATATGTTGAAAATAAGAGTTCATAAAAGGTGTTACATAACCAAGCAACATAATTCATTACAAACTGATTGAATCTAAAATCAAATCACTATTTAGCAACAAGAACTACCCAGAAGTGGAATTACACACGTGAAAATATAACATTATGAACAAGAATGCTTCTATTTAGCACATATGTTTATATCTTTAAGCAGTTCGATTTTAAAGTACTGGTCCAAGATTTTGAATGATTTTACTAACAATTTTCACTGGGCATTTGCTTTCATCATGTGAAGGAGAATAAATATGAACTCACTGGGGTATAAAATGAACCTCCACTAAATGCTGGCTGTCCTGTTGCTTTTCCTCTAGCACCTCCATCCTGTGTCAAAAAATAAAATGAAAAATAATCAAATATTAATTGTGACACACAACACAATTAGGCCTATGAATCAAAGTCAGCAATATTAATCAACGAATGTGAGAAAGTTATAAGATCAAATATAAGTAATTCAACAAGCCGCCAAAAATCATATCCATAACCTGCAATGCTCCAAACTCAATGAACATGTCGTATAGTCGCCAACATTTAGCAGTTAAATGAGAAAGCACTCACAGCCCATAAGCTAGTAGGTCATTCGAGAAAAAGCGCAGTTAATAAGGAAGTGAAAATCCATAACAAAGTAAATAATGTTCACTTCATTACTTGCAATTATCGAAGTTTCTTGAGATGGAAGGTGGTGAAAACTGAAAGTGGTATAGATGTATAGTTTCCTGATCATGCACATGGGAGCGTCTCGTTTAAAGTCATAATAGAAAATACAAAGATTAAATATAAGGAATCACAATGTACAAACAATGACAAGAATTAAGTTCATATCTGGATTCCACGAACATTTTACAGTTCAATAACTCCTATGTCCTTTTCCACTGCAAAATACCATCTAGGCATCTACTTCACTTCCATCACAACATTTACAATCCTTTGGCACCATGTCCATTATCATAATTCAAAGTTAAAAACAACATTTGCCATGCCACCACAAAAATAATGGCCACTAGCCCGCTGGCAGCACCAGGACTACAACCACCACATTACAAAGGCCCACACTAAAACCATTACAAATCAGCATCCTTTGCTGCTACAAAATTAGGATATTTCTTATTTTTGTAAATGAGTATTTTTTATTAGTCAACAAAATTCCAGAAACATTCTGCCTCGTGTGAAACTTTCATTAATTACCGCCTCAAAGTTTACGCCTTAAGTGCCATTTGGGCATTAGTGAAACCCGATTTAGCCGTTAGTAAATATTGGCCAGAATCTTCAAAAAATTACTTCCAGTATAATCATTTTACAAGCTGAAACCAGCAGAATCTTTGTGAAGAGGATGAGAGCTTTTAATGACACATACATAGACACACAAGAACATGATCTCAGGATTTTGCATGTATGGTCAGCAAGCTAATAGTTACTCTCAAACACAGTTTAAATATCAAAATCGTTCAGCAAAGCTCACAATGTTTACATATGGTTGATTCACCAACCATATACCAACTTGAATTCTCAGTCCATCCATGATCCATCCAAACAAAAACCCGTAAAACCATATTTCTTTTCTCTCTAAAACTCTTCATAATTACCTTAAATTCTTTACATATAAAAATCATAAAGAGAAAAGAACTAGAAAAAAAAAAAAAAAAAGCTTCAACTTTGGTGCATAATTAGAGAAGATACATAATCCCAAAGAACTTACAGCAAAGGGATTGACTTCCTCCCCTTCATCAAAAGGGTTGGGATCGTAACGGCCGGCCATAATTGTAATGACGGTTCAGTTAAACAGAAATGGAGGAAGAGAATTTAGAGATCTATGTACTGTTATTATTATTACAAAACTCTTTTGGAAAACAAGTTAGAAAGTGTTTAAAGCTTAACGGGGAAGAAATTTTAAAAGAATTTGGGATTCAAATATCATTATTCTTCAAATATTTGGAGCAATCGACAATGTGTGAAGAGAGAGACAATAGGACAGACAGAAAGAGAAGAAAAGAAATGTAGAGAGAGAAGGTTGGACTAACGTTTAATCTGCGTAATTAATAATAATATTTAATTTAATTAATTAACTGAGGCAGAGTAAAAAAAAAAAAAAAAAATTATAAACAAATTTTTTTATATTTTTGAAATAAAATAAGTGATTTGAGGAAACGTATTTGATCACTGATCATAGGGAAATATGTTTATAACATATTTATAAAAAAAAAAAAAAAAAATTTACACACCAAGGCTTAATAGTACTTTCTTACTTTTCTTAAATTGAAAAAATAAAAAAATAAAAATTAACTTTCTCTATGCTTACAAACGTGTGTTCGGTTATGTCATAATGTCAAGTGATTAAAAAGACATTTGTATTTCAAATGGACAGATTTTTCTTACTATGATAATATTTTTAACTCTTATTTGAGCTCCATTTAAAAAAAAAAAAAATTTGTAATAATTATTTTTGAAGAACGAATAACTAAAAATATATTTAAAATAATTTTATTGAAAGAATATGTAGTCAAAAATAAGTTTGATGAAAAAGAGTTTTTTAAGAATGATGCCCAAACATTTACATATATGCAAGGATATAGTGGGGTTCAATTAAAATGGGGGAAAAAGACAAAATAATAATATGAGTTTGAATTCATTGAATAGACAAGATTGTATTGTTTAAAAGGATTTTTTTTAAAAAAAATGAATAGTAATTTTTAGGAGAATAGATGATTAAGATTTGATTGAAAAGTGAAATGTTATGGACTTGATTTTTAATGGATAATTGAGATTAGATATTGTAAGAAAAAAAGAAAAAAATTTAAAGAAAACCGAGCAAGGGCTTAATCTTATTTAATTTAGCCTGCGTTTAGCAACTACAACCATCTTGTTTTAATGTGTTATTTGTATTTTTTAGGTAAAATTTATTGTTAAAAAGTGATTTTGTAAAATGTGTGTTGTTGAAAAGTGATTTGAAAAAATATGTTGATTATAACAGGTGTTGGTGTTATAACACCACTTGCCAAACGCATGCTTAGTTTATTAATATTATGAATTATTACTTCATTGAAAAAGGAATCGTAATAAAAATTGTAATATTATTATTGAAAATGGACAGATAGGAAAAAGAAATTTGAAAAGAGGGGGGAACTCGTCAAATGAATAATAATATGGCGGATTTGACTGGTATTTACTAATTTATAATTTTTAAACAAATTCAAGAGACCACCAACTATGGCTGCTATCTATGTTGGAACATTCATGATCTTCTAGATTAAAATTTGTTGACCATGGAAATTCTTCACATTTACACCACCATTTCCATCATCTTCCTCAATTCTATATCTATATTTTCATTAGCCTAACTACAGGAACTAGAAGTAAACATGAATGCAGAAATTGTGTTTACACTAATACTTCAAAAAATGAAATAATTATGAGATTTGTGTTCCTGTTGCCTGGTAGACTATGAAGCAGTACAAATTGGGTGTCATCTACTACCAATATCAAGTTAAACCTTCAACTTATGCCTTCGGCTGCGGCTGCGACTGCGCCTTTGCTTGCGTCGACGGCTTCCTGAAAATGGATCTACCCAGTTCTTATCCTCTTCTATAGCTCGTTCCCACCTCTCTTTGAATATTTGAAGTTCTGTTGTTGATTGCCTCCGAATCTGCAAAATCCAACGACTTTTCACCATGACAAGATACTAATATATTTGGGATTAGCCACTTGACATAATTCATTCAAGCCCGATTATCAGGCAGCATGCATGCATGCGCATACATACATACACACACACACGATTTTAACGTTGTTTTGTCATGACAACAAAGAGGAACAACCGTAATAATAATGCACGACAGATGTAGCTTACTCACCTCCAATCGCACATCAACGCCATGCTTCTGAAGATCAAGAACAAAAACTTAAATTATAAAACTACATAATTCCTTGTAATTTAGAAGAAAACTAACAAAAGAATGTGAGCTATACCTTCCCATATTTTTGGGGACTTGAACCCTGTAGAGGTATCAAACATCATAAGCTAAGTAAATGGCTCAAGACAAACACCATATCCTTAACATCACTACTTGCTGGATTCAGTCATTTTAAACACTAACAATTAATCAATCAAAATATTGTATATTTCCTCACATGTGAATTCTACATTATATTCAAGATTGATAGCATTAGTTGTGAACTTATGCCAACAGCATGAATAGAACTCATGAAATAAAGTGAAGTAATAACTCATGTATGCTAGAATGCTCACAGTGGAAACCAGAGTGAAATTAGCCAAAACTTGCATGTAGTAGTAGTATTCGAGATAGTTGTGATTCTTGTGAAGTCGTACGGTACAGAGATTAATAAACTTAAACATCAGGTAATTATAATACGTTGGACAATTGCAGAATACAGATGTACTCGTATTATTTAGACATTGTTTGATCTCTCCATTAAAATCAAAATACATTTTTCTCCTTCCTATTTTCAACCACGCATTCTTTAATAAAATAATATTACAACTCAAAAGTTTCATTAATTTTTTACTATACATTCTCCAAAAAATATTATTTCAAAACTCATTTTCCCCCTAAACTGGGGCTCAAACAAGGGCTTTACTGAAAGCAATAGTGAAAAGGAAGCAGGGAAAGTGGGGTGTATAAGGAAGTCACCTTTTTTGCAGATGCTCCACCTAGAGTTTGTATACTCTGATGAACTATATATTCACTATCAACGACTCCCACCTTCTTTGTGCGGTCACCCTATGGCAGTTCCAATTTATACAAGACGACGGTTATAAAAATCACCAAAAATAGTTTTATCAAATTAAATTGCTATAAGGAATAATCCTATTAATTATTGAAGCTTATGAATCAGGCAGATGCTTAGTTTAAACTAGCATATGAAGTTTAACAGTGCATTCTCATGCCAAGCACATTATTTATGTTAGACTCCAAAAGAATCTCCAATCTAGTTTTGCTAGAACCCTTTCCGGACACAAAAACGTGGTACTGTTTTGAAAGAACTATACATGAAGGCCTTGGTGCAAGAAGAAGAAAGAGGAATAGGAACTCATATATTTGCCTGTGATATGAGATTTCCATGGGAAAGGATGGAAGTACAAAAACTTCTTTGGTGGCAACAGTATCTTATTGCCAATTAGAATTAAGGAGTCCATTTATATTTGAACTCGGTTAAAAGCTCTCTTTTTTAGTACATGTGGAACAATCTCTTTAGCAAAGTAAAACAAAACATTAAAAGTCAATATGGAAACAGCAAATTGACAGTTATATCATCCAAGCAGCCTCTAAGCAATCAAATTACCTGAGCACAGTAGCCAAGTTTCATGTCCATCCCCCATCCATGAACAAGATCATTCTAACAGAAGGGACAGCCAGTTGTAAGATTTACTGAAATGCTAAAAGAAATGCAGAACTCACTCGAATTGGAGTTAAACAGTAAAACACCAAATAAGCAGGTTGTTAGGACAGGTTAATTAGCTAGACCGGAAACAATATGAACAACTGCAGAAGCATAGTAGTGTAGACCACAAAAGTTTTCATCTGGGCAACACACTGTAGGATCACTAGCGAATAAAAGACACAAAATCAGCACTTTAATTTGGCCAATACACTCCAGATTGCATAGACTCATCACCAAAAGCAACAAGTATGAACAGATAATTTAATGAATGGCGGGCAGTGAATCCAAAAGGTTTTCCTTTCTGATATTTTAGTTCATTGCTCAGAAGTCAGAGGAAAACCAAGTAGTTGCAAGAGGTTTTCGTGTTTAATGGAAGGAACATCAAAATTTTTAAGTCACAAACAATTTTTTCCCTAAATGACAAGTAAATTTTAAAGGCATATATAGAAACTGTTGCATTTCACACATGCTTATTTCAATATATTTCACACCATAAGATCTATGAAATAGGAATCTGTTCACAAGAAAGAACCAACACCTACCTGTATCAAATGCCAGGCACAATCCCATGCAGATTTTGAAAATACAGGAGCCATTCCTTCCACAAATCTGCAAATTTGACGTGATCAGCATGTTTCTATAAAATGTAAAACAGTTGCTCCCTATGACCATTTGTTATGCAGAAATCAGAATTGTACATATTATTTTATTTGTTTTTACTCTTTTGTATGGCACCAAGATAGAGCATGCTTATAACTTCCTTCTTGATTTCATTTCCATTGTATATAACATCACATTATGGTGGATTACATGAGTACATATCATTTCGGCACTGGATTAACTATCCAAAATTTATTTCCTGTACATGGCGATAATATTAATAAATCACAAAATAATTTAGGTTATTTGATTAGCAGTTATATATACTTCTTTTAATTGCAACTATATTTTTTTTCATAGGAGTAATAGTTCATAAATCTCAATGGAACTTCCAAAAATTAATACTAAGATATTGTCAATCATAACGGTATGTTGTCAATCAGATAATTTGATATAATTTTTCCAATCATGGAGAGAAAATTGTTGAAATCAATTTTACTTTACGGTTCCTTTCCAGCATCATTTCGTGATAGCAACCATGAACCAAACAATAGAATTGCACTTGACATTCATTGTTCACATAAGGTCAACAAGCAAGGGTTCCTTGCAATACAAAATGAGAAGTACTCTGAGATGGAACATGCACATATTGAGTTGGTTGCACAGAAGAGATATTATGGGAAAAATTAAGTGCCAGGAAGCAGAAGTAACATACCCAGTGCAAGGAGGCCCTTCACTATCACCTGAACATTTGACGCTTCCTCTGATGTCATAGACTCTTCTGCTTAAATCAGAATATGTAAGTACAAATACCAAACGTTATATAGACAGAATTCAGAAGTCAGACTGTGTAACGTTATGCCCAATTCACCTGTGGAATTTATGCATTCTATTTCTTACTGTAATCCTGTGATGTATACCAGTCGAATTTGGGTCCAAAGCTGGCTGGGATATCTCCAGTCCTTCTGATCTTACAATTTCCAGGTACCTGTGGTTGAAGCAAATTTAGGGAATCAAATAACAGATACTGACGAGTTAAGAGCAGCCATCAAGGAAGGATAACCCTTCATGGAACCTATATGATTGGAATTAGTATCTTTTATTCGGATTAATCTGGAAACTAGACATTGTATCTTTAGATGCCAAAGTACTCATTAAACTTAACACCCCAGGTAACCTCAGGAATAAAATAACCAATCTGTATCAACTTCTAATTTTTACAGAGAAGAAATACAGCATTTGTCAACTCAACATAATGCAGCAAGCTTAGAGAGGTAATTGGTATTAAAAACAAATCTGTTTTTGGGGATAAGATCTGCAAAATAGAAGGACAAGATATAATATCACATAAGTGCAATAATTGTACCTTCCAGGATGGAAATTATCCACCCCCAAATCTTCATCCCACAGGAATATGTAATCATAAATAGACACAACTGCTGGATGTAAAAAGCGTTTTGCGAACCACCTGAAATAAGAACAAAATACAAAAATTAGATTAAAAAACAATTAAACATTAGTGGCCTAGGAGCATTTGAAACAAACATGTGCATCAGATATTAATTCAAACCAATCCCCATTTTTGTGGTAGAGACTTTGCAAATATCTGAATTGGTCATTCAAACTATTTCCTGTTTATATCAAGTCCAATTTCAGGGCATGTAACATGTAGAAATATATAATCCTTAGGGAGGAGGTCAATGTTGGGAGCAGCTGGAATGACTGGTGGCCACTAATTTGTCCTCATGTCCTGATATCATATTATAAATTAGAAGCCAGGGCACTGCTTTAGGTTCAGCATTTTGCATGTTATCAAACAATATAATCCAAAGGTGAACTAATTACTGAACAAGTGTTAAAGAACTGATTTTGTGTGGAATTGATAACCCTACTTCTTTATCGAATTCTCATCTATTTTGTTTGCCCAAAATTACATTAGTTCTAAAAATCCCCAAAAAGGCTGCATTTCCTTACCTTTGATTGATACAATTGTACAAATTTCACATCTTTAATTACAAAGAAAAATTTCAAGTTTGGGCAGATGAAGGAAAAGAAAGTGGATCCAAGTTACCCATTCTTACCACTTCGTTTGGTTGTGAGCAACAATGTGTATAGCTTCCTTGCTCCATTCCAGGTCCCGCCATCCATTTACATTGCCATCATAATGGAACAAAATAACTGTAAAATTCTCTGAAAGAAACTGAAATTAAAAGATTCAGGCAATGGATGAGGACAGTTAAAATACTAATGAGCCTATGCTTAGTAACTTGTTTATAGACAAGTTTATAATAACACATTTCTCCAAACCATTTTAGTCACACACATTTTTCGAAACCACTTTTCAACCACATATTTTACTTCGAAAATAGCAAATCTTTGTTTATAAACAAAAAACTTTTACCAAACAGATGCTGAATCAGCATAGAGTTCTCACAAGTTCAAACATCAATACAATGCTACACATTTTGAACTATAGTATCAACATTCTTCTTTTGCTTAATCCCCACTGGCATTGCTAACAAATTATGAGAACATCCAACATTAACCTGAAAATTGAAAGTAAAAAGAGCTCTGTGTTAACATTCAGTCTTTGTTTTTGTTACCATCAAACTTTATTGAATGTAAGTGACACTTTTAACAACTGAGGAGTAATCATAATCAAAGGATTACAAATGCTCACAATCCAGGGAATAGGAAAGAAATCAGCATATTGACTCCACGGAAAATCAATATCAAACTTTTTACCTGTGACTTAGAATTGCTAGTATTCCATAGAGGCTTTAACTCCAGGTCTGACCTTGGTTCGATGATTCCTTGGGGTAAACTATTTAAGCTTAAGGCAGCCATGCCTCCATCCTGGATAAAAGCATCAATAGTACCTTAGTATTGCAATGAATGAATATCATAAGTTTCAGGAATGTTAGCTATGTTGCAAGAAAAATTAGTACAAACAAAGTGTTAACAGAAGTATATGTGATGAGAAGCTAGATTAAGATGATTACCTTCATTGTATAGAAGGGGTTCAATTTGGAGTCCATCTGATAAAAAGAAATGGTCAAAGTGGTTTTCAAATACAAATTATGCATAATCTCTTCCCAAGTTGACAGGGAAAATATATCAAACAAACTTAAAGTTGTTTCAAGGAACTCTGTTTGCATTGACAAAAATATGGTATCCAGAAAATCAATTAGAACAAATTTCATTATTTTTTAGGACAAACATGTTGGGGGCTAGAGGAGTTGGGCAATTGCATGGCAGGATGCACAGAGGGGTAGGATTGGGGTTCTCAGATGCTATTCTGATGCGTGCACCCCACATCATAGTCCAAAATCATATCAATCAAAAGCTCAAATGAGAAAATCAATTATATACTGACTGCATACCTCTGTCTGTTGATACTGATAATTTGTGGTCCTATAAACAATGAATAACATTACTGTACAGACAACTCCCATAAACGGTAGCTGCTTCATCTTTGAACCACATACTCCCTGCAACACCATTACAGTCCCGTCTATATGTTAAACATTATTACCTTAAATTGCTAGTCCGTAGCTTATACCAAAACTAAAATAAACAAGTATAATGAACATACCCCCTCAAATGAAATACATCCTTTCTTCAACAACGACCGCCATGATTTGGATGCCTTCATGCTTCATAGAACAATTTGAGTTTATACAGTCTGGCAACAAACTGCAGTAAATGCATGAATATCTGATATTATATTTGACCAACAGATGCATGTAAATCTTATAATGGCCAGTGAAGTGATAAATGACATATTGAAACAATAAGTATTGAACCCAGAAGCATCGGTTTAGGCACCCAAAAGTTTATCATCGAAGAAAATAAAAAGTAAGCACTAAAATCATTAATCAAACAGCAATAACAATTAATAGTGAATACATGAAAACATCCCCTTTACCAAAACGAAAAATAATATTACCAACTTTTTTTATTCGAAATAAATTCAAGAACTGGATCGTGGTTTCGATCATCATTTCTCAATCCATCCCATTATCATGACTAAAAGAAAACAAGAATAACCCATTAATCTATAACACAAAACACATACCTCAGGCCTTAAATTCAATTAGTCCGAGAACCACGTGATTCAGTCGTGACTGAATCCGCAGCTGAAAAGAATCTGTGTCTGTATTAGATTGACTACAACGAAATTGTTGCTCTACAACAGAGTACTGTATATTTCTATCTATATATGTCTGTACATATGTGTATATTATATATGTATATGGTTTGGTTATCTAAGAAAGGGAACGAGCCTAGACAGACAGGCAGAGGAAAGCGAGAATCAAAGGCGCCGACTCGTACAAAACAGAGAGAATTGTGGGAAGAGAAAAGCACTGTGGAATAAATAACAATGTCATATGAATATGTAATTAATAATTTATTTATTTAATTAATACGAGGTGGGATTCATTTTTTTACAATAAATTGTGTAAACGTGTATGATACGTATAGGGTAACGTCTTCATATCATATTATTTATCAAAGTGAAGAGATGAAATCAAGAAATTGAATAGGAGATAGTGTCGTCGTCCAACCTAGGGATGGCAAAACGGTTCGTCGGCTCGAGTCGTTCGAGCTCGGGCTTAGTTCAACTCGCGGTTCTAAATTTCGAGCCAAAACTCGAGCTGAACTTTTTTTTGATAGACGGGCTTTGGCTCGGCTAGACTCAAGCCAAAAAAAAGTCCGTTCAAAAAACTCGATAGGAGCTTGAGTCATGAAATTCAGCCACGAACTTGGCTCAACTTGTTGTATATATACATTTCTAATAAAAAATTTATAAATTTTTGTTATTAAAATAAAAATAAATTAAAAACTCAGGACTTGGCTCGGCTCGAAAAAGCTCTAGCTTAAAGCTCGAGTCGAGCCTTATTTTTGGGACGAGCTTTGGCTCGGTTCGGGCCAAAAAAATCTCGACCCCTAAAAACTCAAGCTTTGATCATCGGCTCGCTAGCCGGCTCGGCTCGCCTCGTTGACATTCCTAGTCCAACCTAGTCTTTCATCTTAGAAGTTCTTTTTCGCGGGATCAAGTACCATTGCAAAGTATTGTGTTTGATTAGAAAAGTTTTTAGAGAAAACGGATTCAAAACGACTTTTTCACGAAGCTTTACAACAGAAGTAAAACCACAAGTGAAAGCTATCTCGAACAAACCACATTTATCCTACTTGAAATGTAATTCCGAGGGTCGCTTTTGACTTTTTAGCATCTTTAACTATTCGATATTAATGCACTTGTTTCATTTTGTGTTTATACTAGACTTTTTAAATGAATGGGCAAATATGGTATCTTATGTTTTGACATAAATTTCAAAAGAGTACAATTGTGTAGCGTCATTGTGGTCAAGCAACAATAATGTTATCATCGTCAATCTATGATGAGTTCAATTAAATGTGAAATTATATTATTCATTTAATTAGTGTCATCTAGGCTAATGTTAAAACACCAATATATTGTTAAATGCCACTACTCCTCATTTAATAACATGATTCATTTTAATTGGACATGTTAAATGTGACCACATAAATTGATGCTAGATAGCATTTTATTCATTTCAAAATTGCTTTACTTCGTGGAAATAATTATGGTAGTACTTATGAGTAAGACTTCATTAATTTAATATTAATAAAGTGCAATGGAAATTTAAAATAATAAAATAAAGCAAGAGATATTTTTAATGCAAGTGAAAATAGTTACTCAAGAGACGATGGGAATCAATGGGTAAGTTTGAGTGTAGAAACCACATTTAATAATACGTAGAAATACATGTGTCGTGAGTATATATTTAACTACAATAATTCATCAAAATTTCTTTGCATTTTTGTTAAATAAATAGGTAGCTAGTTTGATGCATTATATAAATTATTTATTTGTCAATAGTATGAAACTTTACAATGATTGTAGCTACATTTAAGCCGATGTTTGGTAAATCGTTTATAAACAGTTGTCTATAAATATTGTTTATGAATATTAACGTGATAATATTTTGTTAATCCATTTTTTTAAAGTAAAAATGATGGATATGAATTTTTGATCAATCAAAATTGTTAACTTTAAAAAAAAAAAAAATTATAAACAATTTTTATCAAACAATAGTAGACTAAAACAACAATAGTCAATTGTCCTTTAGCGAAGGTTACGAGGTTGAGTGGACAATTCATTGGGTCGAGAATTGTTGTTTTGCCCCTTAAGTTACGTTATTTCTTAAATTCAATTGATTTTGTGGTTTCATTAAGCATTGAGCCCATCCACCAAAAATTATGAAATTTTATCATTGTAACCTATCTTTGAGAAACACGTTGCTTCTCTAGATAAGGTGCGCATGGTTAGTACCACTTTCTATGATAGTCGAATCAATTTGGATATTAATGGAAGTTCTATACATACTTTGACATTCGTGATCAAATTAAAATTTCTAGCTCTTTTTTCATTCACGTGTACGTAACATACACACTTTGACATTTGTGATGAAAGCAAAATTCATCTTTATAAGATAGAGGTACAATGATAGCATGTACTCCAAACCTCAAGCAATGCAACGAACAATATTTGGATGGGAGAGACGCGGAAGACGAGAATACAAGTGTCACGTTTGGATCACGCTACCTTGCATGACATATGGTCTCATCTTAATGGCTCACCTGTCTGGTTTAGTGACGTCAATCACTAGCTAACATATGCAGGGGCAGAGCCAGCCTACATATGTGGATTGGGCCTCCAATGAAATGAGCTGGCTTTTCTTAGGAATTTTTTTTTTTTTTAATAAATTGTAAAGGATTTTCAAACTTTTTCCCCAAAAGGAGGTGGGCCTAGCCGCGGGCCACCCCTTACCTCCGCCCCTGAACATAAGCATATATTGTCTAACCCTACCCCTAATCTAGGAGGATTAATGTTAATTTGTCAACTAATTATTCTCGTAAGACTATCAAAACATTCACTCTACACGCACTACTCAATGTGTTAAGATTGTTGCAACTACAAGTCATATGAAGTTACATCAACTGTCGAAATTGTGAAGGCCCGTTCTATTCCACTAGGCCCAAAGGTTGTGCCTCTCTCCTGTAGCGACCAAGAATTTTTACGCGATTAATAATTATTTTAATAGAAAATCGTGTCGCTACTATTTCACCCATTTTTATTAAGTTAACGCCACGACGTATTCGTATAGCCAAGTCAAGAAATAATCGAGATCGTTCGATTTTAAATTAAATTCCGAATTTCTAAAAATATCTCCATTCTCTTGATTTAAAGTATATTAAGTCCAAGTACTTAATTCAATGTTATCCCAATATTTATTTATACAAAAATTATTTTTATTATTGAAATTAAGAAAATATATGCAAGCATGAGAGGTTCCATTATATATAATAATTATGAGAATCTTAATTTAATAAATATGGAAAAGTATATGAATGAATTATATACTCCATTATATGTAATCATGAAGAGCATAATATTTGTATAAATATGGAAAAGTATATGAATGAATTATATACTCCATTATATGTAATCATGAAGAGCATAATATTTGTATAAATATGGAAAAGTATATGAATGAATTATAGACTCCATTATATGTAATCATGAAGAGCATAATATTTGTATAAATATGGAAAAGTATATGAATGGTTGATAAGATTCCATTATATGTAATCATGAAGAGCATAATATTTGTATAAATATGGAAAAGTATATGAATGGTTGATAAGACTCCATTATATGTAATCATGAAGAGCATAATATTTGTATAAATATGGAAAAGTATATGAATGGTTGATAAGACTCCATTATATGTAATCATGAAGAGCATAATATTTGTATAAATATGGAAAAGTATATGAATGGTGCTTTACTTTAAGAAAAGGATGTGTTAAAATTAATAGAATTGAATAATTATGTTTACAATATGCCAACTTTATACATCTATTTAAACCCATCTCTTTTACACACAACTCTACACATATACACTTATTTCCAATCTCTTGACAAAATCCACAAGTAAGAGAAATTCAAGGTGGTCAAGAAAGTTTTGGTCCATTTACTACTACACTTCATTTTAATCTTTTAAAAGGTAAGTATATCTTATGTTTTTATGAAAAGTAAGTATGTTTTTATGAAAGGTAAATACACCTTATGTTTTTATGAAAAGTAAGTATGTTTTTATGACAAGTAAGTATATCTTATGTTTTTATGAAAAGTAAGTATGTTTTTATGAAAGGTAAATACACCTTATGTTTTTATGAAAAGTAAGTATGTTTTTATGACAAGTAAGTATATCTTATGTTTTTATGAAAAGTAAATATGTTTTTATGAAAGGTAAATACACCTTATGTTTTTATGAAAAGTAAGTATGTTTTTATGACAAGTAAGTATATCTTATGTTTTTATGAAAAGTAAGTATGTTTTTATGAAAGGTAAATACACCTTATGTTTTTATGAAAAGTAAGTATGTTTTTATGACAAGTAAATATATCTTATGTTTTTATGAAAAGTAAGTATGTTTTTATGAAAGGTAAATACACCTTATGTTTTTATGAAAAGTAAGTATATCTTATGTTTTTATGAAAATGTTTGGATCATTGCTATGAAATCAATCTCACAAGATTGTTATGGGTTCCATATGATATGTTTATGATTATGATAAGGGGACCGGAGTTTAGTAGCGCTACACATAAGAATTCTTGCCATTTAAGTTCGGTAAAATTCTTGTGTCTCCCTATGTTTATGAGTATTTCGATCCTATCCTATGTTATGATGAAAATGATCCATATGCTTTCAATAGAAAATTTATGCTTGGTATACTTACTGAGATTTTATAAATCTCACTCCACGATATTTACCATTTTCAGATAATTGAAGGTTCAAGGCGGTCAACATGGAAGTGGCAAAAGTGGTTAAGATTGATGAGATAATTATGTTGAACTTTATGTAAGAAAATTATGTTCTATTTTTATTCACAAATAAAATTATGGGATTCTAATTATTCTTTTGAATAATTTTACATTTCTATTTAAGTCTCGATAATATGATATGAGTCACTTTTAGTGGCACTCGAATGGTCGAGAATTCGGGTCGTCACATCTCCATCGTCTCAAATTGCAGGAGAAGTGAGGTGGCAATGTCACCTTGGAGGAAGAGCAATATGAGGTGTATGATCGCTACTAAGCCCTTGAGTGACATCTTTCTTAGCTAGTGATCACATCAGTATAGGCATGACAACGTGTAAATCATTTTGTATTTTTTATTCAAGCTCACGCAATCAAATTCCCAATTATTCTAAATACTTGTAACCCGTAAGTTTATTTTGTCGGGATGAAGAGCGCGAATGGAGACAATGTAGTAGAAACCAGGGGCGGAGCCAGGGTCAAGATATGGGGTGGGCCTGGGTCAAGACATGGGGTGGGCCTAGAGGGCTTTTGGGCTGGGCCATTGAAGAATTTTTTTTTTTTTTTTTTAATGACAACAAAGGTTTTTCAGATTTTGGGATGGGCCATGGTCCAGTGTGGCCACCCCTTGTCTCCGCCCTTGGTAGAAACATTTTGTTTATGAGTGGAGTTTCAAACATTGGTTTGGTGAATTTTGGAAGGGAAGTTAGGTTAGTTACAACAAATACCAAAGTTACATGCAGTGGTTGATTTGTACAAAGTCGTCCCCTACGCGAACAAATTAACAATAAGTGATAAGTAGTTAGGAACTTCAACGACTAGCGCATCAATAAATAGTCAAGATTACTCTATTTATTAAAAGTTTTTTGTTTAAAAACATATTTTTTTAATATGTTTTAGGTAAAATATATGATTGAAAAGTGGAAAGAGAAAATCTGTGGCTATAAATTGATTTGAAAATTTGTGTTGTTAAAAAACACTTTTTCCAAAGAGAGGCTAAGGTCCGTTCTCTTTACTGTTTTGAGGTCGTTTCTGTTTTTATTTTCGAAAATACTAAAAACGCGTTCTCTTTATCATTTTCGAAAACGCATTTTGAAAAAAAAAAAAAAAAATTGTACATAAAACATAAAACGCTGAAAACCTCATTTTGGGCGTTTTGTGTGTATTTCAACAAAAAAATGTTCAAAACGCTGAAAATGCGTTTTGAGATTTTTTTTTTTTTAAAGAATTATCTTAACTTGGAACTAATCCTGAATAAAGTTTTTTTTTTTTTTTTTTTTTTTAGAATTATCCCAACTTGGAACTAAGCTTAAATAATGTTTTATTGAATTCAATATCGACATTACCAAAAAAAAAAAAAAAAAAAAAATTAAGTGAAAATTCTTGTTATATTTCAAAAAATGACTTGATAAATGTATTCTGGTGGTTTTGAAAGAACTTGCATTTTCTGGATTTTAATAGAACTATAGCTTCCTCAAATCCCGAACCTGACCAAACTGTGTTAATATAGACTTTTAATGCTCACATTAGTGTGTTGCATGTAACAATGTTTTCAGTGTATTGTGAAATGAAATTTAAGTTTGAGCTAGTAATATTCTGCAAGCAAATTAATTAAAAATAATTTAAGTAGTATTCTGCAAAATTTCAAATAGAACGTGTTTTTAGCTTTTCATTTTCAAAAACAGTTTTCAGAAATGACAAACCAAACGCGTATTTAGCAAATTTGAAAACAAAAATAAAAACAGGAAACATAAAACATTTTCGAAAATGAAAATACAAAATAAAATACAAACAGAACGCCACCTATGATTTCCATTAAAAATTTATAAGTTTTATCGGATGAAAATCGAGTACGCCGTCGTATACTTTCAATGCCCCCACCAAATGACAAATACCACCTTATTAGTGCTCAATTAGGTAAACAAACATTGCTACCAAGAACACCATATTGTCTTTATTGCCTAACCGTACTACACTTCAAATTAATATTTTTTCATATTTACAAACCTAACTAGTAATGGATATAAATGATATTTTATGTATTGACTTACCTTTGTACATAATTTCTAGTTATGCTTGGTAACAATCTAGGTGGCTGAGGACCCACCAAACATCTAATTTTTTTGTCAAAGAATAATATAAAGTTTTAAGTGACTTTAAATAAATAATTATTCGTGCTACAGGGACCGAAAATTTGATACACTTACACGTGTCATTCATCTTTTTTGTTTTTTGTTTTTTGTTTTTTTTTTTTGTCTATCACATCAAAATCAACAGTTCACATCATTTCAGGAAATCATTCGATCATTGAATTCGGACAAAGTAGAATTATTCATAAATAATAAACTTAATTAAATTGACAATGTATTCCTACTTTTAATTATACTAATACTAAGTACGTGCATTGTACGTCTTATGTATAGGATGCATGAGATGTGTAATATTTTTAAAGTACTAATATTATTTTTTTAATTAGTTGAGGTATTAGATATTATTAAAACAAAAAATTTAAATTGTTAAAAAAGTTATATATGAATAATTTTTTTTAAATGAAATTTTGTACATAATGTAAAAATGATGAATAAATCAAAATATTAGTTCATTATAATAATACTTCTTTGTACATAATATTTTTTATCAACTTCTCACAATTTTTCTTATTTTTATTTTATGTTTTTATCAAGACTTTGATAGTTTGCATTGAAATTTAGGAAGAAAGTTATATATAACTTTGTCCATGAGAGAATGCATATTTAGATAGATATATTCCAACAACAAGTATAATTTAAGCCTTGTTAATAGTTATTGCAATGTATAAATATATTGAAAATTGTTCATCTTGAATTTGAATTAATATACTTCATCATTTGCTGAAATTAATATAATACGTGAAAGAAAGAGTTGTTTTCTAGCATGTTGTCCAATGATTATTTTTGCATGGATATTGTACTTCTTTTGAAATCACGATAAATTATTAATCTCTCATTACAAAGAATATTTGATGAGTCTAGATTCCTTAAGAGTATCACTGGATAATTTTTTTTGAAAATTAATTTATTGGTTACACATCTTTATGACCTCTACAAATGAAGAAGCTTCGACTGGAAAAATTAAGTATTTTAGCAATATAAATTAATGAGAAAATCAAATTTTAAGAAAACGTGCAAAAGAACTAACCTTGAAAATAAGCAAAAGACATACATTCAAATCAATTTTATTTTAAGCATGTACTATTAGAAATTGCAATAAACAACACTACTTTTTGTTATTGACAAAGTAAATATTGTATCTGAAAAAATCATATTAATTTTAGGGTAATTGGCGCATTTAGTCCCTACCTTTCACATAAGTTGTGGAATGCGTTCCTACCTTTGTTTTTTTTGGTAAATGCACCCTTACCTTCTCACTTTCTTGCCAAAATCACCCTTACCGTCAGTTTCTGTCAATTTTAGCCGTTACCCCATTGATTTTAGACCTACTTTGATTTAGAGTTGAGGTCAATTTCGGAATTGAATAAAAATCTACCTTACATTTCAACAAAAAAAAAAAAAACACGATGAAGACAGAACTAATATCGTTAACCAATTTTGGAGTCAATGTCATTTCTTCCATCCAAGTTGAAATCACTGAGATATATTGCCTACTTATAAGAATGAAAGTGAAGATAGATAGTTTTAAATTTTATGTGGAGGTGCAGATAACAAGAGCAAAAAATTGAAAATTTTCTTTTTATTGTGGGTATGTTGAAAATTGGAATTTCGTAGACAGCTTGAGTATATAGATATTGTTCATGAGATATGATTTCATGTAAGATTTGCTTTAATTTCAGTATTTTGTCGGTAATGAATATGAAGTAGTGTCCAATGACTTCATGAAGAAGATGATAAGCTTTCTTGCCTCAAAATTTTAGTTTGTAAAAATCATCCCTACCTTTCACGATCTTTGTGATACACATCCCTATCTTCTAACTGTTATTGCAATACACATCCTTGACTTTCATTAATCAGTGCAAAATGCATCCCTGTCATTTATTTATTTTTCCGAAATCATCCCTATCTTTTACAATTTTTGCCCAAAATATCCTCCTTCAATTGGGAAAAACCAGCAGTTTCCTGCTTAGAATAATTCCACCTGTGTATACACAACAGAAATTCAATGTTTAAACAAAAAATCACATCCAATTCAACAATACAAAGCTGTAAAGAAAGCAATTGATGTAGTAAATCACCATTACAAAAGAATAAAATCGCCATTACAAGTCTGCAAAAATGAATTACATCACCATATAAGTAAAAGAGAACTTCAGAAAATTACAAAAAGAAAAGACTTTAGCTGTTTTGAATGGCATGTCCAAAAATATTATGAACATTGATAACTCATGATCTAGTTGCTGGAATTGGTGGTGCTCCTTTACACGATCTTCTATTATGTCCCGTTTCTCCACATTTCTTCAAAGATCAACAAAATATATGAAATGGGGAGTACCATAAACAGGAGGTTGTTCGTAAAACCCTTTGAATCTTGGAGGAATCATGAGCTGTGAGAATCAATACCTGCATTTTCACAAAATACCCATTTTCAGTGAACCTATTTGTGCATAATTAATGAAAAAACCCACAATCACGAAGCTATCTTACTTACCCATGCAACGGACGTGTAGAACACTTGAAATCGAAGGCTATTCCTGTTAAATCGTCGGAGAGAAAGGGCTTTCTGGCCGGTAATGCTTCGAAGATTGGTCGAAATGTGAGAAGTGAAATATCCGATCTTCAGTGTTTGAGAATTTTGTGTGCTTCGAAAAAGGTAATTCTGATTTTAACTCTTATTTGGTGCTTTTTTTTTTTTTTGAAATGTAAGGTTGATTTTTATTTAATTCCGAAATTGCCCTCTACTCTAAATCAAAGTGGGTCTAAATTCAATATGATAACGGCTGAAATTGACAGAGGTTGACGGTAAGGGTGATTTTGGCAAGAAAGTGAATAGATAAGGGTGCATTTGCCAAAAAAACAAAGGTAGAGACTAAATGCGCCAATTACCCTTAATTTTATATGATGTACCATGAATTTAAGACTGCAAAATTTGAGATCAATTTTGTAATACGTCACTTAAAAAAAAATCAACAGATTTTTGTCAAATCAAAATTTGTAATAACAAAATTATTTTATTTTACTTGGTAAAAATGCAATAGACTTGAATTATTAAATAAGGCTAAAAATGAATGTCTTTTTTTTTGTAATTAAAACATAATCATATTTAAGAATAAATAAATACAAACTAAAATAAATTCTAACATGAATTAATGCTAAATGAAACCTCTTTTATCACCACAATTGTTGTTGGAAAGTAATTTGTATTATTTATTCTAGTCATTATATTATTCCTGCTTCCATAACTATTACGAGCTTAGAAAATTAAGTCCATGTTTAGTATAAATTAAAATATAAGTTTTAAAATTAAGTTAGAGTCAATATTCAATCTTAACCACATATTTCATGGGGCCTACAACATCTCAAATATACATTTCATCAACTTTTATCAAAATATACTAAAATTTTGATTTTAATCGCCATCAAACAGAGGTTATATATCAATTTCGTAGAAAAATATTAAAATGACGTTCTTTATATATTTATGAGTTCAAGATAACCCTCGAATAATATAAGATGGTAATAAATTATAAAATTAAATAACAATAATATTAATAAAAATAACGGTATTTAAAGAGAATAATTGAATTTTAAGTGTGTCATTGATCATAAACATAAAAAATGAAGGACAAAATGGGAAAATAAAAGTTCCCCCTCATCTACACTTTTAATATATAGTAGATAGTAGAAGTAGATATATATCCTAGAAATTTGATTATTTTTGTCCTATTTTATTGGGTGGGGGTATAATTTGGATGGTTTGAACAAGTTTTGATCTATTTTTTGTAGTGAGAAACAAAACAGTTGTTCAACACTAATAAAAAATAATCAAGTGTCCCGATTAATTTTTAATTGTATATAAAATTGGACACTTCAAATTTATTTAGCTTCTGTTTGGTAGCACTATTTGATTTATAAACTGATTTATTTATAATTTTGAGGTAAAAAATAGTGGTTGAAGATTGAATAGAGAAAATATGAATTGTTAAAAAATAATTCGAGAAATTGTGTAATTTATAAATTGGTTTATAAAAAAAAAAGTACGGTTACAAAAGTGTAGGAGAAATTGGAGGAAATTTTGGTTTTTGGAAAAATGTGTGGTCGAAAAGAGGTTGGAAATTGTAAAAATGATGGATCCTAACAAGAATATAAGGTTAAAAATGAGTTTTGAATAAAAATTGTATAAAAACTTTTAGACTAAATAGAGGTTTAATTGTTTATCATTCACAATTGATAACATAACAATTAGTCACATCATTTTCATGGTTTGAATTGAAGTTTATGTAACGGTCAAAACGAAAGTGTCCGAGGTATGGGTAGGGAGTGATATTTAAGAACATTAATTTAGGAGAATGAATTTGTTTACCCTCACAAAAGAGGGTTTTTATGGGCACGTGGCCTCCTTGTTGTTATACTCCAATTGGTCTATACTTTTGCAATATACTTCATTATTACTAGAATAAAAATTAATATTAATAATTAACAATATAATAATAATAATAATGCTAGGAGTGTTAAATATTGGACTAAGGTCCACCACAGGGACGAAAGGCAGCTAGTTGCGAGCTCGGTCGGTCGTTCGTGCTGGATTCGGTAAAAAAAAAAAAAATTTACCTTTAAATTTTGAGGTCAATTTTTTTTCCTCCCTTAACTATGTAGTGGCCGCTCGTGGTGGATCTGATTCTTGAATTCGTCCCTGGACTCCACCAAAATTATTAGAATCTTCATTACTACACTTCCTTTTGTGCCCTCACTCTATGTGAATAGTGATATAGTGTGTAAGGTAGCGTGTAAAATTTATGTCTAAGAGTAACATTTTCCATTCTAAAATCTGCCACACGACCAAAATTTATGTATAAAAATTGTGTAAATATCACCTAATAAAAATTCAAATTAACGGAATGTTTGCAAATGTCGCGCGTAACCATCCCTTACTTCTCTCAAAGTCGTTAATGGTGACTGAGCTCATCTTCCATTTCATTAAACCGAATAAAATAATTGGAAATGATTATGCCATTGATTCAAATTCTCTGCAGTGCATCAGCATTCATTACTAATATCCAAATTGAAAAGGATTCTGGCATTAATCGCAAGCTTCTGAAATATAGATGTTGAGGTCATTTTTTTATTTTTATTTTTTGCATTTAAAAACTGGTTGAACTCACCAAACTCTCTCAACCAAGCTGAAACTAGCATCATATTCGACAAAAATCGCAACCTTCAATAAATTCAATTTGTACGTGTGATAAGTGAAATTATTGTCCGTGGTTTGACAATACAGATAAAACCTCAATATTGGTTTTCGTTTTCATGAAGGTGCGTAGTAGACTTCCTCATCGGATAAGAAACTGTTGAGGAAACATCTTAAAGGTGTTCCAACACCTCGTCCAACGAAGATATCCAAAGAGGTACCATTACGATCCCAATTATGGTATTTTGCGTCGGAGTTCAAATACTGTAATTGGAACTCTTTGTTTATCACTCTCTTACTTTTTTCAGTTCCAGATAAAATTGAAGGGAAACATCGTCACAAATTGGAATGACAGGAGACTGATCATAAACTTGGTACTACAATATATATCGGAATTAACCATCATCGTTACCCAAGTGTCCAAATATCAATGTCAATAGCGTATCATATGATTGGTTGTTCGAATAAATCCCGAATGCTCACGGGATCGTTGACAAGTGATAATTGTGATGAGTTGAGAGTTATCGTTTCCACGATGAATAAGGTTTAGTGTTAATTATCAGTTTACTTTCGATAAATTAAGGGAGATAATAAATAAAAAGATGATTTTGTTATCTATTCTAAAATTGCAATGAATAAATAATAAATAAAAATAAACGTTGAGGAGTAAATATGAATGTGGAGCATGTATTGAAATTCGAATCCACTTGTTAACATTTATTTCAATTCAAAATGTTATAGTTTAATTCATCCATGCATTGCTTGACAATCGATAATTCACATGCAATTAATTTTATTTTCCAAGACAAATTAAATCTATCCGAAACATGACCCGAATCTATTCCAAATCCAAATACGAATGTTTAGAACGTTAAATCACACAATTATCAATGAGATTGCACATGTCATAGTATTATTCCTAACATCTAGTGTTCATGTGTTGATCATACAATGTTCAAATCTATTGTGATTTTTTCAAGACTACGACAAACAATAATATATTTAATCGATGGCCAATAAATTAAATAATAATAATAAAACATGCAAGATCAATCAAGATAACACAAGAAATTCCTAAACTATTAGTTCTTGAATTGAAATAAATAAATAACAAGTTTCATCTTCATTCAATACATAAGGAATTTAGCCTAACATATTAATTGATGAATAATCAATGAAAGAATTGGTAGATATCACCTGATTTAATGCACAAAAGTAACTTGAATTCTGCCCGTTTAAATCAGCCAATCACCTCCAAATCAATTCCAGCCGCAGCCTCTGTAGCGCCCCGAGTTCTAAATACCCGGTTCACCACGTCATCGTCTGATATAACTTTGAAAATAATATTTTAGCGGAAGAAATGACTGAAATTCATTTTTGACAACATTAAATAAACTGTAATGGTCGATAAAATTGAAAACATTTATGAAACAATTCAAAATAATAAATCGAGCCATTAATATTGTAAAGTAATTGACAATGTCATAATTTCTCAAATAACTGAAATTCTCAAAATTATCCAATGTTTGGAAATACAGAAATCATTAAAATAAGATTTTCAACCATTTAACGATTATTGCCACAATCATCCATCACTTGCCACCCTCTCCGAAATTTGCAAATATTGTTAAAATAGATATGAGCATTTCATAGAAATACTCAGTAGACTCATCGCAAATTAATTAATCTAAAATATAATTGAACACATAAACGCAGACTCTTTAGAAATCATAGGGTGTGGGTTGCTCTTCTCGTGCATTAAAGCACATGGATTCTCTTTGAAAATCATAGGCTCTTTAAAATCATATGGTGTGGGTTGCTCTTTCTCGTGCATTATAGCACATGACTTCTCTTTGAAAATCATAGGCTCTTTAAAATCATATACATAAAAGCATATAAATTATGACAAGTATAACAACATAAATATTTCCGAAGAAATACATTCTCGTTTCATTTCATGAAATAACTTTCACATAACATACACATTCACATGCAATCATAATTTAAATCAATTAATAGGGGCGAGTCTACCTTAAACTTAATGAGTGTGGTTGAACGGTAATGACTTCAATCTTTCAAATCTCCGTATGCATCGTCTAACCAATTAGAAAATAAGTTAAATTAGTCTTTAGAAATTTATAGTTTAAAAATGATAAATTACAATTTAGGGACTGAAATTGATGATTTGAAAGTTGGGGGACTAAAATAAATACTTTGAAAGTTAAGGGACCACAATGAATAATTTGAAAGTTGAGGAACTAAAATGAACACTTTGAAAGTTGATGGACTAAAATGAATACTTTGAAAGTTGAGGGACTAAAATGAATAATTTGAAAGTTGAGGGACTAAAATGAATAATTTGAAAGTTGAGGGACTAAAATGAATACTTTGAAAGTTGATGGACTAAAATGAATAATTTGAAAGTTGAGGGACTAAAATGAATACTTTTAAACTTTCAGGACTCGAATAAAACGCTATAAAAATATTCAGGCTTAAATAATCAGATTTTTAAATTAAATGATAGAGTTTTGAAAGTATTTGAACTCATGGGCCGAAATGAAACATTTGGAACTTTGTGGACTAAAATGTAAATTTTCAAAACATGGGTTGAAGCTCAAAAACAGATCTTAAACTGTAGGGATTGAAATAATTGATTTTTAAAACTTGAGGGACTGAATTGCTTAGGTTTAAAACTAAAAGGGCTGAAATAAATAACTTTAAATGCTTGGGGACTAAAGTGCAATTTTCACAAATCAAAATATTAAAAATACAAATTCACTCATCTCTCTCTCTCTCATTCGTCCGGCTAGAGGAGCAGAAGGGAGAGAGCGGCGGCGCGACACAACTGGAGGGAAAGGGGTCTCCAGCGGCGGTTCGCCGGCGCAGGGTGCGGCGGGGGTGTTGTAGACTAGATTTTTGTGTGGTTTAGGTGCGAGACCGATGGCTAAACCGAGGTTGGAAGTTGCGGTTTGGGCTGCGAAAAATCAGCGGTACAACCGACGGCCAAGGTAAGTGCTTGGGTTTTGTCTATTTCTTGGGTTTGAGTTTGATTTGGTGGAAATTTAGTTTGGGACTGGGCTGTTTGGGCAGCGGCTGTCGTGGCATGGTGATGGTGGTGATACCCGGTGTTGGTTACAGTCAGTGGCGGACGCAGGAATTTTGTAGCAGGGGGGCACAGTTTGTGGTAGATTTTACGGGGATTCAGGGGCAGCGCCCCCGAAATTTTTTTTTTTTAGGAAAAGATCGAAAATAATGATAAAATTCAAATTCACAAAAGACAATGTACTAAATAATATACAATCTCACAAATATGCTAAATTATTTTCAGTAAAATCTACGTTATAATTCAAAAGAAATTGACAGATTATATCGCAGTAAACAATCAATTAACATATTCAAATTCTAATCAATTATATTCCTGTTTAGTGTAGATTAAAATTAGATTTTTCGTAGATTTTGATAAAAGTTGATGAGATGCGTGATTGAAAAGTTATGGGTCCTATGAAATCTATGGTTGAGATTGATTTTTGACTTTGACAAATATTAAAATTTAGATTTTAATTGATACCAAAAAGAGGCTATATTTACTTAATATATGTTACAATCTTTTACATATATTTCATCTAAAAGAATCTATTCAATATGCATAAATTTTAATTATTCAAAGTCGAAACTTTACCTTCATTCAACTAAAAAAAAACAATTATTCAACCATTCAAATAATCTTTTTTGATTTTTGATTTTTGAACTTTTCAAAAAAAAAAAAAAAAAAAATCAAAATCAAAATGGAGGGGGTCACGTACCCCCCTAGGACCCCCCTATGGGTCCGCCACTGGTTACAGTGGCGTGAGCAGTGGTGCGCTTGCGGACGAACATGGTGCAGGCAGTTGCGGTTGTGTTGGTGGGGCGATTTGGAGGTGGTGGTGGTGGCGATTTGTGCAGGTTGAGGTGGTGGTGTTTGGTAGAAGGTGCTGCAGGTGGTTTGTTATTGGTGATGGTGATGGTGGAGATTGAGTTGACTGACGGTTTGGGTGGTGGTTTTTGGTTGAGCTGGTTGGCTGCGTGCGGTGGTGGCTGTGAGATGGTGATGGTGATGGTGATGGTGAAGGAGGTGAGTTGGGTGGAGTGGTTGGATGGTGATTGCTTGGTCGAGGGTAACGGAGATGGAGGTTGCGATCGGTGTTGATGCAAATGGTTGCTGGAACTGAACTGCAAAGGGAGGGGAAATCTGATGAAGATAAGGATGGGGAGTTTGGAAAAGTGAGAGAAATAGGGTATGGGTTTAAGTTGGTGGAAGTATGGGTTTTGGATGGGATTGATGTGATAGATGGGAGTTTGGTAGTGTGTGAAAATCAAGACAATCATTGCACGTAGCTCGAGGTAAATTCGCACGCGGATTCAACTGGGTCGGAAGAATGAAACTGATAAAATAAGATTGACGTAATTTGGGATTTAAATCGATTTTGAAAATAATAATTTAAATAAATAATTAAAATAATAAAATTTTAGAAATTCGGAATTTAATTTAAAATCGAATGAACTTAATATTTCCCGACTTGGCTAGACGAACGCGTCGTGACGTTAACTTAAAAATGGGTGAGATCGCAGCGGTACGATTTTCGAAACTTTGAAATAATTATTAAATTGCGTAAAAATTCTCGATCGCTACAACCTCCTTTCAACAGTCAACCACCTAATTTCGAATTTAGCCCGTTGCTTTTTTTTTTTTTTTTTTATTCAACTGATTCTATCCTTAATTCCTCCAAAAACCAGTCGAAGTCTGTCTCTTTTTAATCCCCCAACAGCGGACCACCTTCCAATTCTCTCCCTAGCCGATACCTTTGTTGCTCAAAAAGTATTCTCCCTTTTTGTGTATATGTATAAAAATAAAAATAAAAATAAAAAATCATCACTCAAGGTCTCTCCTCAATTCCTAGTAATCACTCCTTTTTTCTTTCCTCCAAAATTGATCTAGTACCAATCAAGGGCACATCCTGTTGTGTCAACCAAGATATAAACATTGGGTCCCACGACTTATGTATTTTTTATTGGTACTAGATCAAAACTATTTTTTCCTCCACAATTCACCTGCCAACTCTTAATCCCTTCCACTTTGTCTCCTCAAGTCGGCTCTACCCATAAAATCAACCGTGTGTGTATACATACGTATATCACAAGAGATTGATTCCATTGGTCTCAAGGCCCAATTGCACTAAGTGTAGGGTTACTTTTAAAGATTCAATTTATCAAATAATTCAATGTGGTCCTCGAGTTTTTAATTGTGCAATCCATGTCTTCATTTATGCCAATTCGAGTTCTTCAATTTTTGATATTTGGACTTAGTTCCAATTTGTCATTTTTTTTGTACGATTTGAGCCAATTTTCTCCGTTTTGCATTCAAACGCATCCAAAATTGGATTTTTTCGAAAACAAATAAAATCAACTCATAATTAGCAATATCATATCCTAAAACACTTGCAATTGTCTAAATTTAAAATCAAGATAAGTACAAACAGTAGTCTAAAGGTACAATTATCACGCAAATTGAGTAATCAACGTACTTGATTGAATCCTTCCAGTTACCTCCAAAATATAAAAACACTGGTACACTATCCATTGTCTGATATAAGACATTCATTCAAAAACTCATTTGAGTAATCAACTTACTTGATTGAATCCTTTCAGTTACCTCCAAAATATAAAAGCACTAATACACTATCCATTGTCTGATATAAGACATTCATTAAAAAACTCATTTGGTTAGGTATTCATTTCGATGCTGATTGCTGAAATCCAAGAAATTATAAGTATGCATACAAATTAAGATTCATGGCTTAAATTTATGCACTAACCTGGGACATACGTCTGTGGTTCTCGAATGGGATCAAATGGTGTCACATGTCAGGAATATGATTCAATTTCTAGCCCCTACCTCAAATAGAGATTGTTTGAGCAGGTTCAAGGATTCTTGTAGGTTGTGTTATAGGAACGTTGACATACTAATATCTCTCAATGCGTCAATAATTTAGTATAATGTTTTATACAATTTTCAATTAGGGCCGGCCTTGGGACGCCCGTTAAGATGGGAGGCCTTTATGAATTTAAAATGGGACCTTGATAAAAAAAAATTATAAAATAAAATCGTTCAATGTTACAACAATAAAAATGTAAACCTCTAAGAGTTGAAATCAAATTTACTCTTCTAACTTTTTATATGAAAAAATTGACAATTATATTAATTTGACATTTTTATTAAAAAAAAATTAGGTTATCTACTAGACACTAGACTATTAAACCTTTCATATTTTTTAAGACCTTCACATTTTGGGGGTCCTATGCGGTTGCATGGACGCCCTGGCCTTGTTTTCAATTTCATATCACTATACCCACGCAGAGACAAACCCCAGATGACACTATGTTGTATATTCGAAGCTTCGTTGATTCGTCTGTTTCTTTGATACAATAACAAGTCTTATTTAATCACCATGCAGAAGTTTGCATCACACCCACCAATCGACCCGATCAATGGAGAAGTTGCGATTTCAAATGAGACCGATGATTTTTTTTTTTTTTTCCAATTTGTATCCATCATTTTTATGATATTAAATCTCTTTCGATCATTCCCAGATTTACAGTATATAAGTCGAAGTTCTTCAGTAATTGAAGAATTGTGAATGAATTCAGTCGCTCGCCGATCCGAATTTAAATTTTGATCTAAATTTTGTTACAGTATAGAGACTATGATTCTTTGTAATTGTAGAAACTAGAATGTATTTTCCCGACTAAATCTTTGAAGATCTAATTTATCTTATCTGTTATTTTAATTTGGAATCAGCTGATTTGATGGCCACTTTTTGTTAAGAAATTTAATGAATTTTCCTAAAATATTTACTGTGATTTTTTTTTTTAAAAAAGTTTCATTTCCTGTGACCTTGTATGTTATGTTGCAATATGTTTATTTCAACATGAAATTTTTAAGTTTGAAAAATTTCATATGACTTCTCCCCAGTCCCCAGATAAGGTTTCATGGATCTGTATCAATCAAAAAACTCCAATCAATCAGATATTTACCATCTGGGCTTGATGTTGGGCCGGACTTGTTAATGGTTAAGGCCCAAAAAGAACTGCTGGTAACTGAACCTAATCCAACCCACTTAACAGATTATATACCATTTTCCTAGATTGTTGCACAATGGTGATAAAGAGGAAACATTTTGCACAAATAAAAGAGTGATTTTTTATGTACAAAATTCATACAAATGGTGGCTATCACTTTTGTCGAATTCGTTTTCTATCTTTTACATGAGACTTGGGCCATGAATTATCCAATCCATCTTTAAACTTTCCTGGCAATTTGATGTCTTCCCTAGTCTTTAACAAGGACTGCAACGACATATTCAACTCCGATTTACACGGTGTTTTCTGTTCATCAGTAGTTGCAGGAACAAGATTATCAGCACCGGGAGACTTCCCGGTGATTAAATCTTTGCGTGGACAAGGGCGAGGGCGTGGGCGTGGGCGTGCACTCCGAGGCTTCACAGGAGGATTACACATTGGTTGCATAGGAAGCAGGGCAGATGTAGCTTTGTTGGAGGAGCTTCTGAAATGCTGCCGGTAGTTTTTCATGACCAAATCTCTGAGAAACACTGCTGTTTTATACTCTCGTGTTCTTTTCGAGTAGAACACCAGAGCATTGTTTGCGAGCAAAAGCAATTCCCTAAAGAGTTCTTTTGCAGATCTTATGGAATGTTCAATGATTTTTGATCTTATCGTGCTGATATCAACGTGCCGTCTGATTAATTTCCTATATCTTGCTCGTTTCTGTTATTCACAATTGATATAGTTTCAATCTACTAGAATGTATATAGATTCAATAAATTCTTAAAAAAGAAATTGTTGCACTTATACCTGACTGTCCATCCGATGTCTAAAGACCATGGCCAGTTCACTCGAGGCAACTAAATCGAAAATTTCCATCAAATCACCTCTACTTGAAGTATGTGAATCTCCATTACGATTAACATTACTGGATTCTCTTTTAATCCAATGACAATCACTGGTAGACGTATCCTTCCATGTAGAGAAGACACCATTGGACGAACCTAAGTTATCACTCTCTGCGATGCTCCCTTCTTTGGCATCCCTAGTACAGTCCTTCCTCTTTCTCTGGCCTCGTCTCTTCCTGATAGTCACTCCATGCCCTGGCTTAATGCTTAGATCTTTATCCAGCTCACAGGAAAATGAAATGTTTGGTTTCACATCTGTATCCGCAGCTAACACTGTCGCTGGATGTGTACGTTCGTATAACCAACTCGTCCTTGTCCTGTTATCTTTCGTAAAGCTGCCAGCAGACTGTTCGTCCTTCGATGTCTCTTTGCCAAAAGATTCGGTGCTGTCTGAATTTATTAGAGGAGATTCAGACTGGTGGAAACCATAATCAGCCTGCTTAAAATGTTGTTTCTCTGCCTCTAGACTTTTGATTTCTGACTCGAGAGACCTGATAGCAAAGCAAAATGACAAAATAGCCTGTTTGGTAAAATAATTTTTTTCACCTCAACTTTTCAAACTCAACCTCAACCATTCATTTTTAGTCAAGCCCATAGTTTTCAACTTTTCAAGCATTTTTAAGCCATACATTCATTAAAAAAAAAAAACTCCTAAAAATCACATTACCAAACAAGCACATAATAAAGATTTAGGCGAAATAATTTTTATAACCAAAGAAGTTTTAACAATCACTACACCAATGGAAGAGAAAATGTGCTAACCCTATCGAGTCTTCAGATCTAGCTAATTCTCTCTTCAGCTCCTGCACTCTGCGATTTCTCAGCTCTTCGAACCAAGCCCTGGGATTTAAGACCAAGAAATGAAAAGAACATTAATCACTCAACGTAATTCCTTGTTATAACCAGATGCTTTAAAAACTATAAAAATAAAAAATCGCTCTCCGAACATAATTAACCAACGTGCCTACGTCTTTGGATAGAAATGAACATATTTCCTTACAAAAGGTCAGAAAGGAGGAGGGGTTCAAGGAAAGCACGAAAATGAGGAGATAAACATGTAACTGAGGGAAGCACAAATAACTTGGATGCCTCAAGCCTCAGTTAGATACTTCCATAGATGACAGTTAATAGTAACATTAATAAGCCAGATAAAAATGATCAATTTCAACAGGCCACTTGTAATGTAAATTTGATCGCAAGTCGCAGAGGACCATATTAGTTCACGACCAAGAATATCCAACTCACGTGGAGCCAGAGTAACGCTTTTGCAGGTCCTCATACTTGGCTTTACACACCTGCAATTCAATTCAGGTTTATCATTAACAAAATCATAATATACATGAAATATTACCACATGGAAATGAAACTATAGGAGATGCTGCATCATTTTTAATCATAACAATTTTTTTCCCAACACCTTTCACTTCTAAGTGAAGTTATAGGAGATTCTGCATAATCATTAATTACCACATGGAAGTACTCAGCAGGATAAATATCAGTTTGGATAAAAGATACAGTAATGCTATTTATCTCGAGGTTGAGATCAATCTCAACTCAATTGGCACACATGCATTGAAGAATGGGGAGGTGCCCATGCGTACATGCACAAGCCACCTCTTCAATTTTCAATAGGGAGAGTGCCAACTGGGTTGAGATTTATCTCAACCTTGAAATACATAGTATTATTCTAAAAGAAATTATGGAATTGTCAACTGAATATCTTCCACAACATCAACAAAAACCAGAAACTCATTAACTCTCCTAAGGTTGTTATAGCATAGGCTACTAAAACATTATAAAATTTGATTTCTGAAATTCATGCACGCCTCCAATGCAATGCAATGATTGTAATTTGTAAGTTTATTTCATAATTTACATTTATATTCCTATATAAAACGGACTAAAGTAACTAGAGAATAGTTCATGTAGACAACAAGCAACATAGATGAGTTGCAACATAATTTGTCCATCTCTTCATTGAAGAACTTTTTTCCAATTTTCTTCTATTTTTTTACTGTATCCTTCTGGAGATTGTGACTGATGCTCATCTTTGTGCTGAATTTCTACCGTATATCAACCTTACCTCAGTTTTCTAACATGTTCTCCTATCAAAATAAAAATAAATAAAAAAAGTTCTCATCTTTGAAAGTTGAAATGAATAGCATCTATAAATCTACATCAATTAGCCATTAGGGTTTGGCTTTTTAACCGGAACCCGACCAAACTGAAACAAATGTTCAATAATTATATATATATATATATATATATATATATATATATATATATATATATATAAAAGAAGCCGAACCTTGAATCGAGAATTGACAGGTCCTGGATGTTTCTTAAATCGGGACCGTGGATACACTGGAACCAAATTTATCTTTTATAAGTTTATCAGTTTTTATAATTTATTATTCAGCTCGACCCAATAATCTGATGGGATGGAAAGAAAAGTTGAAAATGTTGAGGTTATGCTATTTTCATAGAACTGAATATGTTTTTTAACATTTATTTATTGAATACAGTACTCTGGGTTTCTAGTTTTTCATTTGTTCTCGTGTATGTAATCTGGTAGGCATATATGCTATGCTAGATTGGATGAGATATGGGGACATATTCTGCGCTATACTAATATTTTATTTCTTCTATTCCCAGTAGATATTGTGATGATAATTTGTATTGCTAGCTCATATTTAGAGAGAGAGAAAAAAAATCTTACAAGTAGAAGAAATATTCTAAATGAACAAACAATTGAACCACCCTAAATAGAATCAAACGGGTTCAGTTATAGTAATAATTATGTAAAACCGAGTTTTTCATTTCCAAAATTGGCAAAATATTTGAAGTGCAATGCTTGGGCCCATGCCTGGTAAAGAAGTCTAATTAGTAATTGAAAAGAAAATAAAATAAAATAAAATAAATAAAAATTGAAAAAGAGTCGGCAGCACCATTTGTTAAAAGTTGTGTTTAAAAATGTTTTTTATGTTTTCGAGGTAAAATATGTGATTGAAAAGTAGAAAAAACAAATGTATGTGGCTGAAAGTGTTTTGGAGAGGAGAGCAGTGTTATTTAAAAACATGTTTTTTTAAACGGAATGGAGGCTTAACATCTGTTGAAAGATGCAGAAACCAATATTTATTTTATGCCCTCTACTTGTTTTCATTTTGCGGCCGCTTGTCCAGAGGTGCAAGCCCAGTTGATTTCTACTACTTTTTTCTTCAATAATAAAATAATTGAAAATAGACAGTAAGACCCGATGCCCTGCTGGGTTCAGTAATCAGCACCCTCGGTCGACCTACTTGATACTTTCAGTCCCAACTTTTTGAGCCTGTTTGATGTAAAGATATTTTGGAAAAAACTTGAATTATTGGAAGAATGAGTAATTGAAAAGGAGTTGAAAAGTGTGAAAGTGATAGATCATATAAAAATGTGTGATTGAAAATGAATTTTGAGGAGAAAATGGTCAAAATCTCTGAGACAAAACAGGGATTTAGTTGTAAACCTCAGAATAATAGTGGCAATGATACTAACTATTGATAAATTGGAGCAACAATTGGTCAGCTTCAATATGATGCTAACATATCATAAGGTTTACTAGGGTCCACTACAAGTGGAGAATCAAAAGTTCCCTTGCCAGTTGCCACGTAACAAAGTTCATCATTAATGTCAATTTTCACCTACGGCACTATTCTCGGTTCCTATTTGGTATAGATTAATATTAAATTTTTAATTTATTTAGATAAATTTTGATGAGATATCTAATTGAAAAGTTGTGGATCTCATTAAAATTTTATTGTTGACTTTAACTTCGAATTAAAACCCAAAATTAATTAGGATGAGTATGAGCTAATGTAATAATAATCAATGTTGTCCGACCGGCTAGGTCGACCGGAAAACCCGTGACCCGGTCCAAAAATCAGGTCGCGAAATGTTTAAAACCCGGGTAAAAACCCGGTGACCCGTACCTAGGTTTTCCGGGTTTTGCAGGTTGGGTTTTTTTTTTTTTTTTTTTTTTTCACACATAAAAAAAAGTCAAAAATCGATTTCTTTAGACATGTAAGACTTTTACTTTAAGTGTCTTTAACTATCTCAACTTCTCACTTCCCAAAGTCCGATCGGTGGTCATTCTCCACTTCTTTAATCTTTCAACAAGTGCAACACTGCAACTGGTAATTGTTATGTTAATTAATAAATTATCTGTGTTTTATGATTTTGAATCCATACAGAAATTGTTATTTTTTTATTTTTAGGATAATTTTTTTTAAATCACCGGAGTCGACCCCGGTTCGACCCTATGACCCTTTCCTTTTTCCGGGTCGATGTCCGGGCCGATTTTTAAAACATTGATAATAATAATAATAATAATAATAATAATAGGAGAATAGGGTACATTTCATAAAGTCAATTTGGAATTTTGGTCGTACGGGGCGACGCGAAAATGGCATGTCAGTAATTGTTTACATGCATGCATAATAATATTATAATAATAATATTTTTATAATAATAATAATATAAAAAAAGTAAAAATTATATGTACGAAAGGTTAAAGAAGTAATTATGTGAATTGAAAAGGGTACCTCGGGGGTGAAGCTGTAGGGACAAAGGGTGCGGGCTCGAAGCTCCAAAGCGACGACGTTCCAGTCTTGTGTGCCGTGGCGGAGGACGGCGCCTCCCAGAATAAGCTCCTCCCACGTTCCCCACCTTCTCATGACCATCGTCTCTGCACCCATTTACACCCTCCACGTGTACGAGCTCTGTTATAAGTAAAAATTAGGCACCTAAAGAACCTAGAGAAAAACAATTGAATTTCAATCGACCAAATTAGCGCACCTGAACAAGTTTGCATAATCCGTCCATTCGAAGAGAATCGTGAAAATTGAACACAAAAAATGTATTTTTCTTAAACAAAAAGATGGTTTGGGTCTAGAATTTTGTCCTAATTCTTGTTTCAAAATTTGGGGAGAAAGAGAAGAGAATATGAATTCAGAAGTAGATAATTAGAGGAAAGAAGGAGAATCATTGACCACAGTAGACATGGAGAAAAACATGGAAGGAAGCAAATAGATTGTATCCGATTAGAATATCTATGGCATACCTGCAAAGTCTCTCTCCCCTTCGAGAAGACAAGCGGCATAGGCCCTTTTTATGGTGTCAAGCCCTGTTTGATGGGCATTTTGAAGAGGGAGTGGTTGTTTGAATAAGTACTTTTTTTGGGACTATATATATTGTCACCACCACCCCGTACACAACATTTTAATTGTAAGTAATTTTCTTAACATTTAATCAATATTATAATTATATTCTCCAACATTTTTCTTCAAGTTCTTATTTTAATTCTTTCATTAATTAATGTATCTCGTCTCTTCTATCAATTTATTATGTTAAAAAAATTATTTAGAGGGATAAAAAGATTTATATACCGCTTATATACTTAATAAGTAAAAAAATTAAAATTTTAATTGAATATTTATTCACTGTTTTAAAGTACGATAACAATAAAAAAAATTGGACGAATCATGAAGGACAAAATTTGATAATTATTGAAAATTTAATGATAAGAACTTGGTGAAAAAATGAAGAACATAAACGTAATAATCTATAAAGGTTATGGACTAATAATGCAATTCAAATGTGGTATAGTTATAAGAAATTGTGGTGCAAATATAATTACTTTTTTTGGGTGGGGGTTGGGAAATGATGTACTTTATTAAGAATTAGAATCTCATATATACACACACACACACACACACACATATATATATATATATATATATATATATATATATATAAATAAGGCATACAAAGTTAATAATAATTGGATTGGAGAGTTATAAATGTCGTTCTCTAATATATAAAATATTTACAACATTCCACATTAAATGACATATTACAAAATATTTATTTCGTTGAAATCTTGTTTGATAAAAAAAAAAAATCAATGTGACAAAAATATCAAATGAAGAAAAAATAGTACAATTATTTTGGAGTAATAAATGTTGCCTCATTAAAATTCAATGTGACAAAACCTAAATTAAGAAAAAATAGTAGGCTACTCCCCTGATATTGATCATTATAAATTATTTAGTCAATGAATCACAATCTTGTGAACCAATTTCTTGAATGTAGATATTTGCAATGCTTTGTGAATAATGAAGATAAACGCATTTGCATATCTCACTAAAAAAATCCTGTGTTTTTCTAGAATAAAATACTCTCGTATTAGTAGTGCACTTTCAGTATCAAAAAATGTGTTTAACATCATTCAAATGTCTTTGAGTTTGTATAAAGCTATATGCCTATATCTTGTAAAGAGATTTACAAAAAAACGCTATGTAGGGTCAAATACAACTTGCAAGATATGTTTATACTCTAACTGCACTTAAGATATAGTACTTTATGATCAAGAACATTTTCTACATCTTCAATTAGACGAAATGGAGTTGCTTTTATATTAAATGATCGAACAACCATAAAGGAAGCCAATTGATGTGCTTTATCCATATAAAAATTGTAACACCCAGAAAATTCGTCATGCTATTATAATTATTTATTCACGTTAGTTGTGATACATTTGATGTCAAATAGAATTTTAATTGATTTGACGTAGAAAACGAAATGGAATAAGATAATAACATTTATATATACATTTCTTTAGATACGCTCGTTTGAGTAGTTCTGACCTTCGTTGGAAATACTTGATATATGTAGGAGAATAGTTCTAGAACTAAATTCGATAATAGGAAATCCATTTTTAAGTTAGACCAATGAATATTCGTAAGAAGTTTTTTAAAGATGGCCATTTACCGAAAGTGTCAAAAATATAGTTTCAAAAGGCTTATTGACAATCCATAACTTTCACCTCGCTTGACCATTTCTCACATGGTAAAGTGTATGGAAAAGTAGGTCATAAGTACTTTAAAATGGTAATAAGAACTTCATGCTCTCAGGGTACATCTCTAAGTGGTAAAAGGGGGAGGTGAAAAAACCCTAACTTTGCTTGAGGTTGCCGCATTAAGGGTTCAAATCCTGGAATATGGATTTGCCCTTTAGGTAAGTACAAGTGTACAAACAACCTTCCACCTTGTACCCTTGGTGGCATAAACTTCGATTTACATCCTTCACCAATGCCTAGGTGTCACGCAGTGAAAATGCTTATCGCCCCATTCGGTTCTGCAAGTCAGCAACAGTTTGGCGGTTGACCTATTTTACCATGAAGTGCTCTAATGATATGATTATATTGCAGGTATTTCCCTTAGATCCTACCCATCAGCGTGCGTGTGTGTCAGTTGTTCTGTATTGCCGGCCAATGAATGAGAGGTAAGCTACCTAGAGGCGAGAAACCTCGAGAGCTAAACCTGTGATTAGTGAAAGTTAGTATCAAAGCGGGCCCTCTTGAATGTGTTGTTGGTCTTGTGGAGATCAATGACATGAATTCTCGTGGAGAAAAGATTTTGGGCCACGGATCGTGTCGGCAAGCATGCGAAACATAAAGAAGGAAGCTATGGGGAATATGGGTGTGCTAGACAGCATTGCGCGATTGCCTTTCAGGGAGTTTTGTGGAGCACATTTTGCAGGGCTCGCGAGAATTAGTGGGTATGTACTTCGACATGTGCTGGAGGCACTGTAGCTGGAGGCCGTCCACCGAAGAACTACTGCTTATAGGGGTAGATGGTGAAGATTGGTGTCAGAGGCAGTATGTACAAGTCACAGCGGGCAAGTGTGGGAGTACCACCGTGTGAATGCTCGTCCATGTGGGGATGGTGCCGTTTGATTCTGCAATTAAGGAATGCGTGTTGATGCGAAACTCACTTCCCGCTACGAGGACGTAAGCACATTCAAATGGGGGAGAATGTCACGCAATGAAAATGCTTATCTCCCCATTCGGTTCGGCAAGTCAGCAACAGCTAGGCGGTTGGTTTATTTTACCATGAAGTGCTCTAATGATATGATCATATTGCAGGTATTTCCCTTACATCCTACCCATCAGCGTGCGTGTATGCCAGTTGTTCTGTCTTACCGACCAATGAATGAGAGGTAAGCTACCTAGAGTCAAGAAACATCGGAAGCTAAACCTGGGATCCGTGAAACCAGGGCAGGGCAGGACAGGTGGGGGTCGTCAAGGTTGCGGCTCAGCCTTTTGTTAATAAGAACTTCATGTATAGACTTCATTTGATTCCTCGAAATTGTGCTCAAATAGGCCATCCCAAATCCGATTTTTTCAAAGCATGACATGGCAATTGAATCAACACTTTGTCTTTAGCTTGTACTATCACCTTTCACCCTTCCACCTCATGGTTATCATGCTTAATCACCATACCACCTAATAGTTAAAGCTTAGCTTAATCACAAAGAAATTAAGCACATCATGCTCGACAAATCATGAAAAATGATAAGTTCTTACCCAAAGTGTAGTAAAAAAAATGCAATTGGAATCCATTTATTTCAAATCCGTTAGCAAGCATTTCATTATAAATAGGGATCCTTGAAAATAAATTCAACAAGTCCCAAAAGTTTAAAAAGTTTCTCTCATGTTGAAGAAACAAGTAGCTCATTTCCAATACCCTATATTGAATAGAAAGGTTTTCATTGAGCTCTTCGGAGTTTCAATTAGATTCCAAGTCATCCACGTAAAAATGCAACAATTGCAAATCAACTGTTTGTTTCTAATGAAAACACATGGGCAAATGTAGTCTTTTTTATAACTCTCCTTTAAAAAAAATCGTTAAGACGATTATACCACATGCATTTAAATCGTTTCAAATGATATAATGATCTTTGCAATTTAACAGATAACATAGTTTTCGGGCATGTATCATTTGTTTCTAGCATTTTAGTCCTTCAGGGACTTTCATGTATACTATCAAGTGAACCATATGGATAAGCAGTTACTACATCCATAAGGTGCATATCCAACCTTTACGACACAATCAAACTAATTAAAAATCTAAAAGTGATAGTATGTATTAAAGGAGGATATGTTTCATCCTCATCAATTCCTAGTCTTTGAGATAAACCTTGAGCTACAAGTTGAGTTATGATCTTGTATTCATTATTTTTATTTATCTTTCTTACTAAAACTTTTTTTCGAATTATAGGACCAAACACTTGTCGTTTTTCTAAAGAATTCAAGTCCACTTTCTTTCCACTTAGATCAATCATTTCTATACTGACAATATTTAACAAATTGTGTTTCAAGATCCTCGTCTTATATTTTTTCAAGAGCCACATTAAATGCAAGAATATTATCTATAACAATATTATTTTGTCCCCATAATTTATTAGATAACAAATAATTTATTAAAATCTCATTATTTTTGGACACTCATAGTTTTGCAAGAACTATTTTCAATATTTGATTGATCAATCTTTTTTAATATTACTTCTTTAGAAGTCTTTGGTTGATTTCTCTCTTGTACTTTTCTTTTTCAAGATACAAAGTCTTTCGTACCAACTGATCGACCATGTTTCTATCGTATTTGAGATTCTTTGACTACAACAGATTATCCTTCAAGGACATCAAATTTTGCTGAAATTTTTTCTATTGGTATATATGACTTTGTTACTTTATTTGTGTCACAAACACATCAGATAATTGGTTTACAAGTTTTTTCAACATCTTGCTCATATTGATTGTTGTGGGGATGAAAGTTATAGGGTTGTTTCATTCCTATAAACTTTACCTTATTTCTCAGGATGTAGTTTTGCTCCTCCTAAGATTGGAAAATTCATTTGTCAAAATCACAATCAACAAAATGTGCAGTATAAATAAATCTGTAGCGACCAAAAAATTTTCACGTATTGAATAATTATTTTAAATTATGAAAAACGTGCCGCTGCGATCTCACACATTTATAATTTAAAGTTATGACGTGTTCGTCTAGTCGAGTCGAGAAATATCGAGTCCAAATCGATTTTAAATAAATTTCGAGTTTCTAAAATTATATTATTTTATTTATTTATTTATTTTATTCTTTTCAAAATCGGTTTAAATTCCAAATTTTGTCAAGCCCATTTTATCAGATTCATTTTTCGGCTCAGTTGAATTCACGCGTATTATTTTCTCGATTTCCGTTTCTTTTGTATCAAGATGTCCATAATATCCAATCAACCCATACCTCCACCAACTTCCACCAACCACATCCAATTCCATACCCTAGCTCTCAATCCACCTCAACCCATTCCATTATACACCATCAACCTCTCCCTCTGCACGACCCCATTTCCAGCAACCAAGCTTCAACGGTAAGAATTTGGCCAACATTTTTCACAGCAAATTCATCTGGTCACAACCTGCAATAGCCACCATACCAATGCATCATCACCGACGGCCACCTCCATCTCCATCGCATAAGACCAAGCAGCCACCGCTCTGCCTCCTCCGAATCCACACACACATTCCACCATTTTTCCAGAATACACCACCCCGGCCAAATCGAATCACCACCACCACCAAACGGCAGCCACCATCAACCGTGTGCCACCACTGCACAACCAATCTTCACAACAACTCACCTCCAAACCATCTTCATCACCACCTCGACCGCACGCCACTACCCATTTCTAAAATCAAACCAAAACCCAAGAAGATCAAGAAATAAACCCATAACCTACCTCAACTGCCGGAAAATCGCCAAATCAGCCTCGTTTTACCTCGAATTCGCATCCCAAACTCACACCAAATCTCTCAAAAATCTGAATATTTTCTTGGCTGCCGCTCGCCGGCACCGTGCAGCGGAGTTTCGCCGGCTGAGGGCCGGAGTTACGCGAGGTGTCGTCGCACCTCCTTCTCTCCCTCTCTTCTCTGCGTTACGACCAGAGAAAGAGATTGTGGTTTTTGTTTTTAATAATTTTGATTTTTGGAAATTTGCACTTTGGTCCCCAATGTCCCAAATATTTTATTTTGACCCATGATTTCAAATATTTAAAGTTCTATCCCTTAATTTAAAAAAAAAAAAAAATCATTTTAGCCCCTTACGTTTTTAAATGATTTTAATCAGTCCCTTCATTTTTAAAATCAATTATTTCAATCCCTACAATTTAATATCATTTTTGAGCTTCAACCCAAGTTTTGAAAATTTACATTTTAGTCCCCATTATTCCATATGTTTCATTTCGACCCATGAGTTCAAATATTTTAAAACTCTATCCTTTAATTTAAAAATCTATTATTTTCGGCCAGAATATTTTAACAGCGTTTTATTCGAGTCCTGAAATTTTCGAAAAACTCCATTTTAGTCCCCAAGTTTAAAAGTATTCATTTTAGTCCCCCAACTTTCAAATCATCAATTTCAGTCCCTAAATTTTAATTTATCATTTTTAAACTATAAATTTCAAAAGACTAATTTAACTTATTTTTCTATTTGGCTAGACAAGACGTACGGAGACTTAAAAAGATTGAAGTCATTCCCGCTCAATCACACTCATTAAGTTTAAGGTAGACTCACCCCTATTAATTGATTTAAATTATGATTGCATGTGAATGTGTATGTTATATGACTTATGTGAAAGTCATTTTTATGAAAAGAGACAAGAATATATTTCTTCGAAAATATTTATGTTGTTATACTTGTCATAACTTATATGTTTTTATGCATGAGAAAGAAAGAAGAGAATATCTTGCAAGATAAATGATGATGTTATACATAACTTATGTGTCTTAAGTGCACGAGAAGAAAGAGCAACCCACACTCTATGATTTTGAAAGAGCCTATGATTTTTCAAAGAGAAGCCACGTGCTTTAATGCATGAGAAGAGCAACCCACGCCCTATGATTTCTAAAGAGCCTGCATTTATGTGTTCAATTATAATGTAGATTAATTAATTTGCGATGGGTCTACTGAGTATTTTTATGAAATGCTCATTTCTATCTTAACAATATTTTCTGATTTCGGAGAGGGTGGCAAGTGATGGATGATTGTGACAATAGTCGTTAAATAATTGAAAATCTTATTTTGATCACCCGTATTTCCAAACATTGAATATTTTCGAGATTTTCAATTATTTGAGAATTTATGACATTGTCAATTGTTTTGTAATATTAATGGTTTGATTTATTATTTTGAATTATTTCATAAATGTTTTCAAATTTTATCGACCATTAGAATTTATTTAATGTTGCCAAAAATGAATTTTCAGATATTTCTTCCACTAAAATATTATTTTAAAGTTTAGACCAGACGATGACGTGGTGAACCGGGTATTTAGAACTCGGAACGCTACAAAATCACATGTTGAAGGTTCAAGATATCTAATAATGGATGATGAATCAAAACCAACATAAATTTTAAGTCTTCATTGGGGACCATTTGGATACGTTGTGGGGTAAAATTGGGACTTGGACAACACAATCGAGAACTCTAAGTTAGAAGTATTAGGTTGATGACCAAATGCAAGTTAAAAATGAGAACATTCATAATAAGTAGTTAGTCTTATACAAACTAATAATGAAGTATGTAATATGACATGACCTCAAACACACGCAAGGAGTTTTTTTTTTCACATGAGTAATGGTCCAACAATTTATTGTAGACGTTTGATAAACAACTCAGCTATTCCATTTTATGTACGGACACGAACAATCGAATGTTCAACGTCAATCACGATTGACATGTAATAATCATTGAATGTTTGTGATCTAAATTCACCAGTATTATCAAGATGAATTGTCTTGATCGAATAATCGAAAAATTAAGCTTGTAATTTTATAATTTGAGCAAGTAGTCTAGCAAAAATTACATTCCTAGTGGAGAGTAGACGGACATGGGACCATCTAGTGCAAGAATCAAGTGAAAGCATAAAATAATGAAATGATTCACTATTGAAACACATATATCTCCCTAAATTTTTTCCAAGAAAGTTGGAGATTTAATATTGACATTTGTAGTTGAACGTCTAATGACTAACTTCACTTGTGAACAAGTAACACATGAATAATCATCAGGTAAAAGAATCTCTGATTCTTTAAAGGATGTTTTTGTGAGTGGTAAATTATTCGAAACATTATTATTGCTCCTCAATGTCTAAGTCTATCATGCCAAAGTATAAAACTTTTTTAGGTCAACGAGCTTCAGGTTCGCGATAATTTTTTATTCAATCATTTTTATGGATGTATAATACACACCGAAAGGGAGTGCCTGGAATTTTTCTTTTATTTGTTTCTGGCCAAATATAAAAGAAGTTATGTAATGATATTCTGTGATATTTTCTTGCATTGTTCAATGTGATATTCATTGCAGCGAATATCTTTAAAATTAAACAAATTTCATCTAAATTTGTTAAAATAAAATGCATCGTCAATATATAATTTTGTATTATTTGATAAAATAATTCAAATTCTTTCAGGGTATTCGACGATCTTTGTTACACCTGATATTGTATTAACATTATTTTCTAAATTGATAATTGAAAAAAAGAAAAAAAAAAGTTTTTTTCTTGAAGAATAATATGTGTGGTCACACTATCAACTAAACATGTATCCTGACAAATCATCTGTCTAAATAATTCTCTTTAATTTTGAGATAATGTATTGATAACTCGTTATAAACTAAGTAGAAAAAGAGAAGAAAATAGAGAAGTCTGTACACATATATAGGAATGAATTAAGGGTACAAATGTAATAATAACTAGGACCGTATGGATATAAACGTTATTCCCTAATACATATAATATTTACAACAAAACCAACATCGTCTCCTCTTTTTAAGAAATTTCAACCTAATAAAACAAATATCAAAATATTTGTAAAAATCCTTCTCCAACTTTTGAATTGTCTAAACAAGAACTAGGGGTGTGCAAAAAAAGGGGAACCGATATGATCGAACCGGAACCGAACTGAACCGAAAAAATCGGAACTGTATGGTTTTAAAAAAATAAAATAGGAAATCGATTTTAGAACCGAGAACCGATTGATTTTCGGTTCGGTTCTCGGTTCCGCTTTTATAACCGAAAATTCGAAGTTAGAACCGATCTTTGATCCTTGTTTATTTTTTTTTATGTTCTTAATTAGTTGTCCTAAAACTAAAAATCAAAAGAATTTATAATTTTTTTTAGGTAAAGTGAAAATAATTAATTTCTTTTTATGAAATTTGTTTCGTCTCTATCTCATTGTAACATTTTACTTCACATTTAGACTGAAATTCTTAGTAAATGAAAATCGAATGAAACTAACTTATTAATAAACGAAATTGTAAATGACCACGATGAAGTTAATTAAATATTTAAATACAAATATAAAACAATTAATATTAATGCATTTAAAACTCATAATTCATCCCACAAGTTTACTATATTATCATGCTCGAAAAATCTTCTAAGCCATTTGTTTCCTATTTTGATTTATGAATATCTTCTATTTCATAAAGAATCCTATACTTTCTTCCGGGTGAAAGAATTTTCGAAATCCTTGATCTTGATATAATCGTTAAAAGTTTATTTCGGGTTATTGGCTCACTTCTCGAGACCAAATGCTCCTCGATAAGACTCTCGAAAAATAATTATTATTGTAGAACCGAAACCGAACCAAAATCGAATTGTTTCATTTTACAAAAACCAAAAAAGTATGGTTCGATTCCGGTTCTTGAGATACCCAAACAGAACCACCCGACGCCCACCCCTAACTAGAACTTTATATAAGAATCTAAACAAGAATTTGGATAAACCGATTGCAAAACTAACAGTAAAGTTCCGAACATCGTTTTGGGAGGAGATGGAACAATGAACATCAAATCAGAAACAACATTAAAACTATTGGGACTCTTCATAAATTTCAAAGTTGAGTTACAGTTGAAAAGTAGAGGCAATTGCAATTTTATACTACTATTCTACACTAATTTCAAGAGAAATTATAAAATTGTCAAGACAAAAAGAGCCCTTCAATTCCATAACCCCATTACATAATTTGCATTAAACACGAATATACATTGAGTTCATGTCCACGATTGCAAGCTTTTGTATACTTTGACACTGCACATAATTAATTACAGGCAAAATGCTGCATGGCCATGGCTACCAGACGCTTTGAAGTAAGCAAGACAAAATTGCAGGGAGCATATTTGATGTGATAAACTATTCTCCCTTATAAGGGGGCCGTTAACTGGCATATGCTAAGCTACTCTTTCAACCAGAGATACAGGCTATGTTTGTTGGAGAACCAAATTCAGTTCGTGCGCGCATTTCGCGACAACTCCGCCCCTCCTACAAATTATACGGCATTTTAGAAAGTGGCTTTTCTATTTCCAAGAAGTCGAGGAGCACGTTCCGTGAATGCTGACATGGAAGAAATAGGAGTACGTGTAATAGGTTACCGGAGAGTTAAAGCGATGATGCTCACCTTACAAGTTCCGGAAGGATCTTTTGTATATTCTGGAGATGGGCGAAACACAGTTTGCAGCATTTGAGCCTGTCAAGGAAAGGTAATGCATCAGTATGTAATTGAAGTCAAACCCATTTGACTAATGCGCGGCGTACGATTGGAGAGATAAAAGTCGAGTTCACTTCAGCTACACTACCTTTCCTCTGCATGAAGATCGACCCCAACAGCGGGAGGAGCTGAAACGGCCGAGCGCACTACCGTACCAAAAACTGCTACCAGCTTCAGAAGCATCTCCAAGGATACACTAGCATGCCTACACCAAATACAGTGGGATGTCAAAAGTTTGCATGTAAATCTGAGGTGGGTAGTTGCAGGGTAGAAGATCAGTTCCTCCTTTGCTCGACAGTGCCGTTCCCATCTGCTCCTTCGCTCTTACAAAACAAAAATATCGATGTAGACTGGAAAATCTAGGAATCGGACTGAGCACGAGCAGCCACAATAAGGGTAAGGGGGAAAAAATTTTGACACCAAAGTTACAAGGTAAAAAAAACTTTTTGGCGGATCCAGCACGAGCGGCAGGACGCCCTTGTGGACCTCTGGATCCATAGACAATTCTCCCTTTGAGTTGTGCAAGTATCAAGCACCAGGTGACTAGACAAAACCGCTTCAGACAACAGGCTATAAAGATATGGTCTTTTGAGTCCCTAATTCCCCAAGTTTGATGCATTATTTACCTTTCTATCTTGCTTTCCAGTAATTCTAAAAGCACGGGAAGCACGCAAGAAAATAGGTCCAATGTAATAACCTCCATCCTCGCTATGAGAACACCAACTACATCGGCTTGTACCTGCATCAGAAAAAAAATTCTTAAGAAGGCAGAAATACAGGAATAGAGCAGTGAAAACACTTAGAGATACAGAAATAAATACTAACAGAATGATCGGGCAATTTCTTCACAGCATTTATGGCACCGTTAACGTCATTCCTTTCCCAAAAGTGCCGCACAACCTGGATAGTAGTTAAAATACAAATAAGATAATTATAAGCAAAGAAGAAGAAAAGCAAACACTACGTGAAAACAACGAAAAACAAAATCCGATTCCCGAATTATTTTCCCCACTGCAAATGCAGCGATAAATCTACTGGAAGATGAGATACTTACAGTCACATCATTCATTATCATATCAGACTAAGTTAATTTTAGCTCACCTCTCCCCTTCTAACCTGTTTTACTAACATTGCATCACTCCAATGAATAAAAATTTAGTTTGGTCCACACAAGATATTTCCCATCCATCCATCCATCTAATCCTTTCTAAATTTAGTTTGGTCCACACAAGATATTTCCCATCCATCCATCCATCTAATCCTTTCTTCCCTTGATTTAGAAATTTGTAACACCTCCACTTTATTGACAAATAATTTTATTTCTCAGTATAGAAGCAAATAAGCACATTGCTTAAGACTCATCTATGGCCCATCAAAAGTTGAACCACTGAGGGTTTGGAACACGATGAACCGCATGTTTAAATTTTCAAATATAATCAAGAAAAAATCACCTGTAACTTTGTCAGCCGAGATCGATACGTACTCAATAGTATATCATGATTCTGCATTAGATTTTCGATAACACTATTATCATCCACAGATGGTTTATCATTCAATGGTGGCTTATCATTCACAAATCGCCCATCCCTTGGGTTGTTTTGGGGAGTCCTGTTCTGCATATACAGTATAAATAGCAGGATGAATATTGGTAAAAGCGATAACTTCGGAGCAGAGGAGGAAGGCAGAGCAAGCCTATAATAAGATGCAATAGTTTATAGCAATTATACACCCAAGAAGTCAGGATTCACCATCTTCTACATTTAGACCTGACTGAGAGACCACAACAGAGTGATCAGCTGTCAAATTTATAACAAGACGCTGATTGAAGTAATTTTCTATAATTTGACAAGCTCAGTTATGGTTTCTCTTCTGGCTGCAAATCTCATTCATGGACCATTGCGAGAACACGGAATCCAAGTTAGCTGAACTTGGAAAGAATGTGCTTCTATAAGCAAAGAAATAGCCACACACGTGAACCAAATACAACCTCGCCTGCTTTACTCTTAAAGTGCAAGAGCCTCGGTATGGTTCAACTCAATGTCTTTATACATCACAATGAATCCCTTTATATAAAAGCTAAACCATTAAAGATAACAGATTTATTTATAAATATTTCATCTTCATAAATGTAACATTCATTATATCAGTTGTTTGGTGGTAACGATATTATCTGTAAATGTATTACCCTGCATAAACCTTAGTGCAGTTTGACGAGTTATATAATCTTAATAGTGATCACTTGAAGGGATTGTGTCAGCTTAATAGCAGGCATTAAACTGCCAATTTTTGGATCCTTGATATAAAAGGCTGCTGAAAAGGGATGCCAAAATTATACCTGTGATAAGGGTGTTTCTACAGGTTCAGCTGCTGTCACATTAGACCTATCGGAAGAAAGAATTTCATCACTATCCAACACATCCCTTCTTTCAAACCTCTCAACAAGACCGCGAGTCCTTCCATGCTTAACTGCCACGGCCAACATCAAAGCATAGAAATAATCATACTTCACCAAACTCGTCATTAATAACTAGATAATATTCAACACCAACCTCCATTGACATGTTTAACTGAAGTCCCTCCTTTGCTGCTATTCAGAGGCTCGCCATCTGGAACATTTCAAAATAATATAATTTTTTGAAGCTTAAAGTCATAAATGCATATCTTTATACATAATTTTCACGATAAAGGACTAAAAGTACTACTCCTGATTGATAGAAGAATAAACAATATTAGAAAACAGTATACACTGCATAAAATAAAGTAGTCGTTTGCATGCACTAGTTGCACTTGAATGTTCTATCATTGTATTGTGAAGTCCAACGTAGACAAACAACGACATCAATGCAGATGGGAAAAAGAAAACATGGGAAGGCACTCTGCATTTAAAACCAACAGTTTCTGGGGTAGTCAATCTTAATTGTGTTAGCAGTAAAGGATACGATCACTAGAGATGCGCAAGTAGTATGCATAAGCATAAACTGATAGAAGCATAAAATAGATACATAGGTAATGTTGTACTGAAGAAAGCTTGTAATGAATTGCAATATCTAAAAAGCTTTTAGAGATAGAAAACTTAACAATTTCCCTGACTTGGTGTTGCCATTACCGGAGTTCTATCAAACTTCTCCACTGTCTTAATATTTGATTGTTTTTCCTCGGAGGACTCCTTAGCATTATCATCGGCGACAAGCTTATCCTTCTTAATTCCCACAGGACTCCTCCTGTTCACAGAAACCATAGATTCAAGGGATACTGACATTTTTCCCATATCAAATCGAGCATTGGATAGCCTCCTTGTATGGGGTGGTTTGGCAGACATGCCATCATTGGCCTTAGCAGAAACATTAGATTCCCTTCTAGAACTAACCAAATCTTTTCCATGAGGACCATCGCGGGGTACAACGCTAGGCACAGCAAAACTAATATTATTAGCTGTCACATTAGTTTTTGCAGGCAATCTTGCTGCAGAACCTTGCTTCTGAATTCCCACAATAGTGGTTTCTATGGAATCAGATGAGAGTACAACCTTAGAAGAATCAAGAGAGTCACCTCTCTTTGAAGAGACAGTATTTACACCTGCAGCTTCACAGGGAAAGGGATTAGTACCAATGTTAGTAAGTTTGCAGAGTTCCAAAAAATAAAGACAATATTAAAATATACGCAATAAGAACTTACAGTCAACATATATATTTTTTATTTCCTTAGACTCGTTATCTGGCGTGATAGAGAGCAGATTGGACTTGGACTTTACATGGCTTTCTTCTTTCTCCATAGGACTTTCCAGGCTGTCGCAATTTTGCTCTGAGTGGCTGTGTTGTTCCGACATTCTTGCTCCACATGGCTCTATAAGCTGATATGAAAAGGGAAATTTAGTAATTTTATGAAAACCCAAAGGGTAATGGAAGTAATCAAAAAATAATTTAATAAATTAAAAGTGGTTGAAGATTTGAAGTATAAGACAATAAAGTTATTACCGAAATATCTGATACCCAAACTGCAACTGAGTTTTCATAATATGCACCACCCAAAAGTTTTCCATCATGTATGCAGATATCACCAAGCATTGACCACCCCATATCGACTGAATCATGACAAATTACAGGCTCCCATGAGTAAACCTGTAGTTCATCACATGAATCAAGTATTTTTTATTTTTTCCCCACAAAATATTCAACCATAATATATCAGAAGTCCAGATAGAAACCTTTAAACTGCCATCCAGTCCGCAAAAAAGGGTTCTTCCATCCGGGTGGAAAGTTATTGACCGTACTCCTGTAGCCTAGGAGAGGTATAATACTGTTTTAAACTGATACAATATTTGGAGCACTATATAATCAAACTGAAAAGAAAAGAGGACAGGAGCCATATCATCAAAAACGATGGAGATGGGTGAAAAGACAAGCATAAGTGAAATTCGGTTATGATTTTTTTCCAAAGATTTTTGTGCAACATATTTGTTTTATACTTTTGGATGCTAAATCGGAAATGTAATAAAACAGATTTCCATTAAATAAAAGATTTTGTCAATCATGAAATTACCACGAGAAGATATGAGTAAAATAATCTAAAAACATTTTAGGCATGGTCAACAGGAAATCAATTGATACATGGTTATAGTAATTATCTGCAACTTGGGAAACTGTGTCGCGACAAATTTAAAGTGATAACTGCAAATTATTATATAACGTGCTGTTTGATATGAGTTCAAAAACACACACGGAGGAAAATCTCCACATAACAAGGACTTTTATGTTGCCTAATGCAGAAAAAGCCTTGTTGGTTATGAATTCAAGAAGTTCATTTAAATAAAACATCTTTAGAAGGTGAAGACCCCAAAAACGTAGTTAACTGTAAGTTATTCCCCAAAAAAACTATTAGAAACTAATGCAAACCAAACAAATTAAATGTTACATCACTCAGCACTGATTTAGACGTTTATCATTATTCCATTTCAATGGGCGAATTTTCATGTTAAATCAGGAAGAACAGCTATGTCCAGTTTTACAATGCAGAATAAATAATTCAGAACTCGTATTTCTAGCCCCTATTGATGCTGCAATTCAGTCACAACTGTTTTCTGTACTTATTGATATAACTGTGGAATAATTGAACACATTATAGGTTAGAGACAAATCTATGTCGTCTAACAACTCTCATAGATTTGAGACTCAATTGGTGTAGACAATCGTTGCTTTCTTTCAAATGGGCAAGCCCTATTACCTCACGCTTAGCAGATCCAATCATCTCAAATGTTTCCAAATCCCAGAATTTCACAGTTTTGTCTGCCGAACCTGGAACAAAATGATATTTCACTGAAGTCCACACCCCACAATGCCTAAAAGACAGCTGGAGTACAAAATAGCACATGCTCACCCGTCGCCAAAAGAAACTCATGTGGATGGAAATCTATTGAACGAATATGTCCCTCGTGGAATTTGAAATCGTGCAAAAGCTTTCCAGCTGTCAGGTCCCACACCTGCACACCGCAAAAAGAGTTCACAATTAACCAAATGTATAATAATAATTACAAAGAAACGCTTACAAGCTATAACCAAAATCTCAAAGTAATACCTTAACAACATTATCAAATCCACCAGAGACTACCCAGCGGCCATCAGGAGTGAACCTTATGGTACTTATACCTCGAGTATGACCCTTGTATGTGTGAATACATCCTTTCTTTTTAATGTCCCAGATCTTTAAATTAGTGTCCATGGAACCAGATGCAAACATATCGCCAAATGGATGGAATTGAAGAGCGGTGCAATAAGATCTGTGCCCAGTAAAAGTGCGAACAACTACTCTTCAAGAATATTAACTAAATTAGGAGTCGAGCCATTTCAAATTCAAACCATTCTTATAAGGGTGTTACTGACAGACAATTGAGTTCACAAACCAAAAGCTACAAAACAGGCACTCAAGTTTCTGAGAATCACCAATGCAGGGTTCAAATATATTCAATCCAAAGTATAGATTATTATTCTCATTCGTGCAATGGAGTTCAGAAACCAAAAGCTATAAAACAGGCACTCAAGTTTCTGAGAATCACCAATGCAGGGTTCAAATATATCCAATCCGAAGTATAGATTATTATTCTCTTTCTTGCAATTTAAAATATAAAGAAGTAAAAGATGACTTACTTTTTGTCTCTTCCAAATCCCACAGCTTTGTGGCACCAGAAGAAGATCCAGCAACTACTAAAGTCTCTGCTGAATCAAAAGCTGCAGACTCTACTGGACTTGTGTGGCCACATAAGGTCTGTACAATAACCAAAAGGGCATCTTCTTTTATTTTTATAATGTGACACAAAAATTGAAGATGGTACAAAATTATATGTGATATCTACTCAGAGTAGACCATATGCTTTGGAAGACATGCACTGATGGGTGTACAGTATTTCCAAGATCTCTTCATAATGCTCAGAAACAACTAGACACGGATTGGAGCAGCAGATAATAATTGATCGGTTCTAAATTAACTCCATCCAATAATTTTAAGAACTCCAAACATTACCCAAGATGACATACAAAAATAATTAGATAGAGAGATGTGTGTGATGACCGGTCAGCTGCTCAGCCCTACATTGCTAGCGTACATCAACTCCATGACTTTCAAATTTCAGTTCAACGGTAAATTAAATGTCAATACACTTAACGTACTTCTGCCTACAGAACATGTCTGGTGGTGCTTAAAAGTTAATCTCTAGAAAGTAAGTTGAGACTTTCACGAGAGTAAGCATTGTTAGTGAAAACAATAACTTTGAAAATCATGTTTCGCAAAAATAAGTAACTTAAAAGAAGTCAAACTATCTGGACCTACATAAAGAATATGCATCTTCCAGAGTATTCCGAACCTATCCAATGGCACAGTCAATCAATACTGCCAAAATTGTTTCCGCTATATTTCTTAAAATTGAAGCAAAAAACATAAATTGTTATGAATTCGAAATAAATATTTAAACTTGAATGTTTAGTGTGTCCACAATCAGCTTCAAAACTAGATCCAACGAGACAATGGAAGATAGCGAAAAAGGATGCATCTAATGATTGGAAAGCACTAAGCTATGAATACTTGTTAACTCAATGTTTTGGATTTAGCTCAGCAGTGGCAAAATTGCAAGTACTTCCAAATTAATTCCACTTCAAATTACTGCCACAAAGTACAAAAGTGTCTCTCTTCCAAGAGAACATTTTGCCTTGCATTTACAACAGCTCCGTGATCTGCTTAGAAACCGGATATTTACATAAACGACAAGATATCAATCCAAGAGCAGAAGTCAAAAAATTATGCTAGCCATGTGTTCATCCGATGCATTAAGGACCTCCACATTTATGTAGACTGTGAGTAGCTAAAAATTCATTTATGCATTGCTTGAAGACATAACAGCAAGAATACATATCCTGCCATCTCGAGTTTTTCATAAATTTATCTCTGATTTGGAACACCAATGTTCTGTACATTTTCATAACTTTACAAGCCATGCACAACGTAAAAAATGCATCACACTCTAATAATGAGTAAAGGTGTAACCCCTCCAATCAGTATAAACTGGGCAATTCACCACAATCCAAGCAACATTAATCACGTAGTTCAGGAAAACAGAATGCCAAATTGAATTTATTTTCTACTAACCGTTAAAGATGTGGCTTCGCCAACGGACCAAAGATTAACTTTTTGATCATCCCCACCTGTAAGGAATAGCCGGCAATTCTTCTTCCCAATGGTCAAACAATTCACATTCCCCGCATGTGCCACAAATTCCTCTACATAAAATTCGGTCAAGAATACATCAGTAAACATAAAGCTATATATTTGTACATGTAATTAACTCTGAAGTAAACTCGTTGAACTATCTTAACTTGGCTACCCAGGATCCACGCAAAAGGTAAAGTGAAAGTTCAAATTTGTGGAAAGTGGAAACAGTACAAATCTCAAAATTTCCAACAAGTGGGAAAGTAAAAGATATAAAAAGATAGTTCCAAATATCAAATCAAAAGCAAGAAAAAGTTTAGAGAAGTTGAACTGTTGGGCAAATTTTAGCTTTCTCACTTTGAAGAAATAAAAAAATCCTCAGCAATTTTTTCAACATTCATTCAATTCAGCAACCAATAAAAACGACGAGGCAATTTTTGAATAAAACTAATAGCAGCTCAGCTTGGATTATATGAAACCAAAATTCAAACACCAATAGAATACAGATAAATACGCAAATGCACAGTCGCATAACATATACAATCACATATAAATAAACCACCAAAAAAAGTTCAAGGGAATACGCAATTTGTATCCACGTTTGGACATTTTCCAAATCCTAGAAATTCAGTTTTCGCAAAACAAATGCTGGAGATAGGAACCCAAAACCGCTGATTTCTTCTGCGACCGGGTCAAGATTCAAAACCCGATATGCGGACAAGAATCCAGCAAGAAAGAATAGGAATCAATCCCTCAAAAGAAAACTGCAAAAGGGAAATTTTCAGAGCAGGGATTTCAACAGCGAACATCAAGAAAGGGAAAGAGATTTCAACAGCTTTCACTTTATTTATGGTCGGGAGTATCTTTTATTGAGATTCAGCTTCACCGACATAATTTTTAATTTTGGAAAATTCCTAGCACAGAAGTCCACTGTTGTTCTTGGACAATAAAAGTAGGGAATACGGAAAACATGGGGCTTTACGCCATTGCAGAATCTTTTGTTGCTGTTTTTGTTTTTCTTACAACTATTTTATTGGGTTTGATTGATTGCTTTGTATTGACTTGTAGAGACATTCCAACCACAACTTGTTAGCCTCCGTTTCGAAAAAACAATAAAGTTTGGTCATGTTCTGTTTATATTTTATTTTATATTTTTATTTTTGAAAATATTTTTATTTTTATTTTTATTTTCAAATTTGTTGAAAACGCGTTTGATTTATCATTTCTGAAAACTATTTTTGAAAATGAAAAGCTGGACAATACGTTCTGTTTGAAATTTTGCAGAATATTACTTAAATTATTTTTAATTAATTTGCTTGCAGAATACTGCTGACTCAAACTTAAATTTCCTTTCACAATACATTGAAAATATAGTTACATACAACACGCTAATGTGAGTATTAAGAGTCTATATTAACACAGTTTTATCAAATTCGGGATTTGAGTAAGCTCTAGTTCTATTAAAATCCAAAAATACAAGTTCTTTCAAAACTATCAGAGCCTATTTATCAATGCATTTTTTGAAATATAACAACAAGAATTTTCACTTAATTTTTTTTTTTGTAATGTTGATATTGAATTAAATAAAACAAACTTTATTTAAACTTAATTCTAAGTTAGGATAATTCTCAAAAAAAAAAAAAAAAAAAAAAATTATTTAGTCTTAGTTCTAAGTTAGGATAATTTTAAAAAAAAAAAAAAATTCAAAACGCGTTTTCAGCGTTTTGAACATTTTTTGCTGAAATACACAAAAAACGCCCAAGTTTTTTTCTGTTTTTCAAAATGCGTTTTTGAAAATGGTAAAGAGAACAAGTTTTTAGTGTTTTCGAAAATAAAAACAGAAAACGACCTCAAAACAGCAAAGAGAACATGACGTATGTTTTTAAATAACACTATTCTTCGAATCATTTTTTAATCACACATGAATTTTTTCTTATTTTTTAACCATGTATTTCATCTCGAAAACTAAAAAAATATTTTTAAATACAAAACTTTTAACAAACAGAGTCTGCCTTCCGTTTGACAAATCATAAAAATATATGTTTTTAAACAACACAATTCTCCAAACCACATTTTAACCATACGCATTTTTTTCTACTTTTTAATCATATATTTCATATCGAAAACATAAAAAACATGTTTTTAAACAAGAATATTAGAGGTCAAGATCTATCTAGAGTTTGTTTGTTTTTTATTAAAATCAGGTTTTTATCTAGATCAAAGTCAACGTTTAATCATAATAACATCTTCTTTTATAGGATCCAAAAATTTTCAACCACACATGTCATTAATTAATCTACTAAAATCTGATTTTTATCCATACTAAATATGAGCATATATATATATATATATATATATATATATATATATATATATATATATATATATATATATACACAATTCGATTTAAGTGCATAACAAGGCTTTGAACAAAGATATCATATCCCCATATATAGCTTATTATTTTCCTTCTCTAGAACACGAATACAAAGTAAGTTACCAAGGTCTCTTAACTTTATTAGTAACATTTTAACAATATCATCCCACCATCGAGATATCAAGCCTTCTGGCAATGCATTCTCCACTATCAAGATATCAAACATGATCGGAAAGAATTTAAATAATTTGGTCTAATTATTTATATTTTTACATAGAAAATAGATTTATCATTAAATAATATGTCCCGGTTTGGGTTAAGTTAAAAATAAAATTTCCAGTAGATTTTGATTGTGTTGATGGAGTACCGTGTGGTTAAAAATTTGTGAAACTTATAAAATGTATAATTAAAATTAATTATTGACTTTACTTTATAATTTTAGTTTATGTTCGGCAATTGATTTTTGTTTATAAATAAAGAATTTGAGTTTTTTAAATTAAAGTAAAATGTGTGATTGAAAATAGTTTTTAAAAATGCACGTGGTTAAAAAATTATTTAAAAAAATGTAATATTTATTATTTATAAACTTGTTTATTACTAAACGGAGAGATAATATCAATTTTAATGGTGCTGTCAACTTCTCTGCCGTTAGAATGAATTACATGCAGCTGAAAAAGACCGACCTGAGTGGAAATTTAATGATAAAAGCAATCTATAATCATATTATATAATTATATGCATAATCATAATCCTTAAACGACCAAAATTTGATATTTACGTCTTCATCGATTGATTTTTTCCACATAGGGAAGTGGCAACGAAAATATGGAGCTTCATTCAATCATTTTTATTACTCTTTATTTACTCCCTCCATGCTCCGTTTCATAAAGGTAGAATTTATATTATTTATTTGTTCTTTCCAAATTATAAGTGTTATGGTATTTTTGGTCATCATTGATGGATCCCATAATACACGAATTGTTCCATTATGAAGGAGATTTTTGCCACAGCATGCTGAGAGCATCCTCAGAAATTTGAACAATTAACCTCATAATATGAGGATTGAGAGATGCCCTCACAATTTTCATACATGAGGTCAAGGGTTCAAGTCCTTGGTCGACGCACGTTTTTTATGTTACAGTATTTTTTGTCAACGTTGGTGGACCCTATAACACACGAATTGTTCCCTTTTGAAACTACTCTAATTGTACGAGGATGTTGGGCTTTTGACCCAAGATATCCTGGGAAAAAGAATTCTTGTTTGACAAGAAAAAAAAAAGTGGTTTGATTAGGTTAAGAATATTTTCTTTGTATATATAATACCAATTAAAAAATAAAAACATTATTGGTATTATTATATAAGGAAAATAATTAAGGAATCCTCATAAAATTAGGAAATTAACCTAAATTGTAATTAGGTAAGTTTTGGACATATTTTATTATATATGGAGATGATCTGCGGTTGAAGAATAGTATAGCCAAAAGATTAATTTGAGAGAGAATACGAGCAAGAGGGAAAAAGAAGGTACGTTTCTTCGTGCACGCTCGTTGATGAGTGATGTTGATGTGATTCAGGACCCTTGACAATCGGACTCATAGCAGGCTTGACGGGAAAATTTAAATATTCAAGTCAAAACAAGAATTCAGCAGGTTTGACGAGCTTTGAAGATAAACCGTGTCGAAAAGAACCAAAAATTGAATCACGGTCATGGATGAAATTGGTCACGACCGTAACTTTTGAAGCTTAAGGCCGTAAATGAAGGATCACGACCGTAACCTGCTCTCTGTCTAATTCATAACCGGATAAAAGGACTTACGGCCGTAACCAAAATCTTCACGGTCGTAACATATTTCAGTTACACAATTTATGGTCGTAAATGCAGACACTCACGGCCGTAAGATAGCTTCTGGACGTGCGCCGCTGTAAAATTTAAAGATTTCGCATTATTTTATTTCCTTATCAGTTTTTAGCTATTTTAGGTTAGGTAGAATTCTATTTTGAGTCAATTAGTGGCTAGGGTTTTTGTTTGCTTATTTATATGTTTTTTCCATTCATTGTAATTCAAACTTGAAACTTTGATTTTGATATAAACAGTTTTTATTTATGATTCAATAAAAGTTATAGGTGGATTCCTATGTTTTTCGAACTTATCAAGAATATTTCTTGTGGCGTTCAAATATCGAACTTATCAAGAATATTTCTTGTGGCATTCAAATATCGAACTTATCAAATATTTGCTAGAATATTTGTGGCGTTCAAATCAAAGACTTATCAAGGAGATTGGGCAAATCCTTGTAGCGTTTCGAAAGTCGTGGTTCTTTATTCCGCATCGTCGAGCCATCGCATCGTGAATATCGGGTCATGATTCATTCGTCCAACCACAACCTGAGTTCGGAACTTTCCGGCGTTTCTTCCGCGCTTCGAATCTCATCATCTGGTATTAGAGCTGGACTCTGAATTCAGGTTTTTCTATCCAGTTTGATTTTTATGTCTATCATCGAGTCCCATAAAAATTATCCATATCTTGTTGAGTATTTTGTTTTTCAGTTTTTTTTTTTTTGCTTTCTTTTTGTTCTTGAGTTTGTTGGGTCTTTAATTCAGAAAATCATTCCAAAAAAATTCCAAAGTGTTTTTTTTGCTTAATTCTTATCCGAATTAAGTTCCGTTTGTTTTGTCGTATTCGTTGTCGAATTTTCGAATTTATAAAAAAAAATTATTTTTTTTATTTTATTCCGAAAATTCATCCAAAATTCAAAAAAATAAATAAATAAATAAATAAAGTTCAGTCAAGAACTACTTTCTTAAATTTCTTGATCCTTTGTTTTCATTATTCTTTTCTGTGTCCTTTCACAAAAAAATTCACAATGTCCAATTCTCATGAAAACGCCAAAGATCGTATGTGGAAATTTTTGAATGATGCTTTAATGAAGTTGGATAAATTAGATGAAAGAGAGGGAAAATTGAAAAAGGGGCGATCTCAAGTAAATAGTAGTAATGAGAGTCAATATAGGCGTGATCATAAGCCTAGGGATGGAATCGGGGTTAAGAGATGAGCTAAGATTGATCCAAAAGCAATTTTAAAAATTCAAAAAGAAATTTATGAGGAAAGATTGAGGTGTGAACGGGAGGCAGAAATAAAATATTTGGCTAAATTGCGAAAGAAGGAGGAGAAGCGAAAGGCGGTGATTAAATGGCTAGAGGAGAGTGAAATACATGTTATAGTTGAGTCTCGAGATATGAATGTTGAAAAGAAGGAGGGAGGTTTGAAACATGAATTAGAAGTAGTTGAAGAGACCCCTAATTTTGTGGTAGGAGATGAAAAGGTGGAGTTAGGTGATCAAACTCCAAAATTTGATGAAGAAAAATTGGAAGTTGGGGTAGGAGTTCAAATTTTGAGCTTTGAATTGGAAGATCCACATTTTGGTAGTGATGAGATAGTACATGAACATGGTGATTCAAATGTGGAGGTCGGAGATGTGGTTGAGTTTGAAGATAAAAAAATTGAACAAGAAATTACAAAGGAGGAAAAAGGCGAAGAGAAGAGCCTCGTGGTTCAAGAAGTGGAGTTGGTGGTGGTTTGTCATGAATACAAGGATCCATACCTTGTACCTCATGAAGCTAACATGTCCCTCCCCATTTTGTTTAAATCCTTTTTGCAGGTTAATTATGTTTGGAAGTTTCAACCACACCGCAAATGGCAAAGGAAGTTCAAGCTCCATCTCTTCCATGTTTGCCAATCAAAGGATTCCAATTTATTGAACTCGTGGCATGGAAGTAGAAATTTTCCGTTTGATCTAGGAGGTGAAGTGAAACAACAGGAACAAAGCTATGATTCGGGACGAATCATCCTAAAGAAGGAGGGTATGATGTGATCCAGGACCCTCGACAATCGGAGTCATAGCAGGCTTGACGGGAAAATTTAAATATTCAAGTCAAAAAAAGAATTCAGTAGGTTCGACGAGCTATGAAGATAAACCGTATCGAAAAGAACCAAAAATTGAATCACGGTCGTGGATGGAATTGGTCACGACCGTAACTTTTGAAGCTTAAGGCCGTAAATGAAGGATCACGGCCGTAACCTGCTCTCTGTCTAATTCATAACCGGATAAAAGGACTTACGACCGTAACCAAAATCTTCACGGCCGTAACATATTTCAGTTACACAATTTACGGTCGTAAATGAAGACACTCACGGCCGTAAGATAGCTTCTGGACGTGCGCCGCTGTGAAATTTAAAGATTTCGCATTATTTTATTTCCTTATCAGTTTTTAGCTATTTTAGGTTAGTTAGAATTCTATTTTGAGTCAATTAGTGGCTAGGGTTTTTGTTTGCTTATTTATATGCTTTTTCCATTCATTGTAATTCAGACTTGAGACTTTGATTTTGATATAAACAGTTTTTATTGAGGATTCAATAAAAGTTATAGGTGGATTCCTATGTTTTTCGAACTTATCAAGAATATTTCTTGTGGCGTTCAAATATCGAACTTATCAAATATTTGCTAGAATATTTGTGGAGTTCAAATCAGAGACTTATCAAGGAGATTGGACAAATCCTTGTGGCGTTTTGAAAGTCGTGGTTCTTTATTCCGCATCGTCGAGCCATCGCATCGTGAATATCGGGTCATGATTCATCCGTCCAACCACAACCTGAGTTCGGAACTTTCCGACGTTTCTTCCGCGCTTCGAATCTCATCAAATGTTTTGTTAACGTGCGTTGAGTGTTATGGTGAAATACACATGGGTGGAGAATGCGATTCATCTAACATGTGTGTTAGCACACAACAGAGAGTTCAAAGAGACTGTTTGGGTGCATGGTGCGTGTTATGTTTAGTATTATCGAGACGAATTACACACGAGTAATAATTTAGAATTGACTTTCGTGGTAAATTTATTATCGAAGAGAGAAAAATTTTGGTGTGATGAATTGGAAGAGAACGGTACAACTGAGAATACTGCGTACGTTGTTCTTTCTAGTTTTGTGTGGGGAGAAGTTGTGAGGGTGAGAAAATATTGTAACTAGTGGTTAATTTTTCTTATCAAAAAAAGTGTTCTTCTCTTGTGGTTGTCAGCGATCAGCTGAGTCACGTTAAATTATTGTTATTTTTCTTTTTGTCTGTTATTTTGGTTTATGTTGTTCCGCTACGTGGTATGTTTGAGAAATTGATTATTTGTCCAGATAATTTGTATCAGAGGTGTAAGTGGGGAAAATTGATATTTTTCTTAACAAGGATGCCCTCATAATTATCATATTATGAGGTCAAAAGACCAAGTCTCTGGGAACATGCCCAGCCCGCTGTGACAAAAATTCAGCTTCAAGGGGAACAAATCGTGTGTTACGGGGGTCTATCAACGGTGACCAAAAATACATTAACAATAAGTTATTTTCCTTATTGAAAATATACGTATTTTTAATTTTTTAATTTTTTTAAATTGTATACATTGTTATCTACAAATATAAATTAATCTTATTTTTTATATCATTGTTTAATGTAAGATTAGATAAAATGTAACAAAAAAATTATATTTTCAAATACATTAATTGCACTTTCTTAATTTGTGTGAAAAATTAAATAAGTTTATCTTCAAGTGACGATATATATATATATATATATATATATATATATATATATATATATATATATATATATATATATATATATATAGCTAATAAGTGAGAGCAAACTATAAACATATTGTCCGCAAATTGTCTCAAAGATCAAAGATAAAAGTTTTACTTTATATTTTTTTATTTTTTCTCAATATCTCATTCATTCTAAATTATATCATTTAAGTTCTATAATGCTATCAATAATTTGTTAACTAAGTTCAATTTGATCATATATGATTAATTTCAGTTCAAGTTGTTTTTCTTATTAGATTAAAATAAATAATGAATATATGAATTTTCTAAGTAAATTTAATTGAGTTGTGTTAATTTTAACAACTTAAGATTTCGATCAATCCATTCGTCATTTTGACATTACTTTTATTTATTTACTGATTATGTTCATTTTAATATTATAAATTTAAATAGCCACAATATGCAAAAATATATATTACACACTTTAACAATTAGTGTGTGTTTGATATTGTTTAAAAAGGGTTTTTTTTAAAATGAATAGTGATTTTTAGAAGAATAGATGGTTGAGATTTGATTGAAAAGTAAAAGATTGTGGCCTTGACTTTTATTGATGGTTAAGATTGAGTACTGTAGAAAAAAGAGAAAAATTTAAAGTCTACCAAACAAGGGCTTAGTTCATATAATTTTTATGAAACATTTGATTGGTCAACGATTTTTATTAAAATATTAAAATAATGAAACAATATGAATAAAGAAATTGTCAATATGAAGAAAGGAGTTTATCTACATCTCTTTTTGGGAAGAATATGATGAAGAAAAATATGTAAAAAGAGAAGTGTCGGTTCCATGGAGAATATGTAGGTCGAGTCTTGCATGTGTATTATATAAGCCTAATTTTATAGTTCAAAAATTTTTTCTTAAAAGAAAAATATCATTCATTGAACTGCGAAAAACAGGAATCGAATTGATATGTTCGTGGTACAAAAGCTTAAACATTTAATTCATGTCCCGTTTTCCTCGCAAAGATGGTAAGATCATTAATGGATCAGCAATTTTATTAAAATATTAAAATAATAATTATATGTCGTAAAAATGGTAAAACTTTATTTTTTCATTTTATTGACATTTATAGATAATAATAATAATAAAAAGCTCATTATATATATTTATTTAGAGTATCATTAATAATTTTATTTTTTTTTAATTTTATTGACACATAATTAAATATGCATTTAAAATTGAATATGCGTTTAATTATATTCAATTAAATGCATTACATTTAAAAATTAAAAAAAATTAATTATGCGAATGGTGTATTGGGTTGGATTTCACTTTCATGCATCGCAAATCTTGATGTTGATTTTCACTTACGTGCATTTTTAATTTTGCTTAATTTGTTACATTCATTTAAATATTGGATTGCATTTATTTAATTTGTTGTAATTACTTTATTTTATGTAAATATAATATTTTGAGAGATGTTATTTCTATTCATGGTAATCAAAAATATTTTGACAAAAAAAATTTATTTCTACACAACATAATTCATTGTTTAATTAAGTTTGAGCAATTGTTTAAAATATATATTTTCTATAACAACCTCCGACCTCCATGCATCACATGGGTATGAGCAACGACAAACTATACAAACAACTTAGTATTTAAAGAGATTTTTCAAAATTTGTGAGAATTATAATTCATTTCTATTTTGAGTATTTTGACAGTTGTATCATTAATCAAAGCAAATTGTGCATTCAAACTTTTTTTCATATTTTGTAATGGTATTTACAGTAAAATTATTTCATGTTGTTCTTCAATGCAACACACATGTGTGATACCGGTTGGAATTAAATATATCAGTTTATGTGGCACAATGTGACATTAAATAATGTGTAGAATTAAATGAGTCACTTAATTCTATCCTTACTTGAGTCTACCAATTTACGAGACTAGGGGCGAATTCAGGATGATAGTTGAATTAGGGTAATCTTTGATCGTTGACCGTTGACTAATAACCATCAACAATTGCAATAGTGAGAGTATTTATTATTACTTAATTAAAAAAATATTAAAAATTCTCCGATCAATATATAAATGCTATAAAATATAATTGTCATGTAATATGAAAATATATTAAAATTATTAGAAGGCTATATGCACCACTAGAACTAGGTTGAGATTTTTGTTTAGGTTGAAAGAAAAAAGTTTCATTATAATCTATACATTACCAATGAAATTGATAATAAATGATTTTTATTAGTTAGTAGTTTAAAAGGCAAAATCTTTGTGTTTATTTGTAATTTAAGAATCGATTAATATAAGCTAATAATGAAATTGATAATTAATGATTTTTATTAGTTAGTAGTTTAAAACTCAAAATCTTTGTGTTTATTTGTAATTTAAGAATCGATTAATATAAGCTAATAATAGATGAGTTAATCCTTGTGAGATTGACAACTTGGATTAAAAAAATTTACTTTACTACTTGTTCACGATATTGTGCACTTACAATATTTAAGCAAGAACTACGAGACTGATGATGGCAATAAATTTGTTCAATATTTTTGGGCTGACTGCGATAAATATATTCTCATTAGATGGACAAAAAATGCTAGCTAGCCCCGATTTTTTATGTAATATCTAGACTATCTATGGAAAATAATACAATTCAATCTTTAATATCCCCACATGGCATATCGGCTCATGAAGCTTCACATCTTGTTGACGAGGGATCTTTAACATATGCTCGTAGTTCATTTCCGATGAGCGAACTGTCGTGAAGAAATTCGAGTCATTTGTGATCTGAATCCAGTTCAAGCAAAAGGATGTGGAAAGTGATTAAAATATCTAAGGAGAAAGCTCTTTCCCAATCTAATCGACAGTTTCATGATTGTGGTACCAGTGCACACAACAAAATAACTTGTCTAACGTTCCAAAATAGGTAATTTTTTTAAATATATTTCAATTGATTATTTATATTATTGATCTTCGCACTTCTTATTTCCAAATAATTTTCTATATTTCAGGGCGGAAAACACAAACCAGCCATAATACTCGTATGATGCGCCAGACCTACATCACTCATACTGTGAGCCAGATGATAGGTACACGAGTATTGGTGGTACCAACTATGAAGTTGCTCTTGAATATTTCCACAATGATTATCACTTTCCTTAGATTGAGTTTTATAAAACTTTAATTAATGTGAAATTTCGTTTTCAGCTAATCTAAACTATTGTTTTGTAAACATTAAATTACTTTGATTATTGTTTTTAATTTATCTACATTATCAAATTTGTGGAACTCTAATTTGCTTGTAATATTGATTTGAGCTTATTTAAATTATCATTTGATTTTCAAGTCAATGACTAATACAAAATAGTTCATTCACAAAGTTCAAATAAAGTGTAACAATAATTTTAAAAATTAAATTTATCACAATAAAATAAAAATTAACATTTACATACTTGTAAAAATGAATTAATTGGTTGAATATAGATGAATTGGTACCAAAAATAGGGGTTAGGAGGTGGGGGTAAACGCGCAAAAGTAGTTGGGAGAAGTGGAGTTTTGAGTCATTGACTTCTTAGCGAAGGTAAGAATGGGGGCTTCTATGGATTGTGACATGGAAATCATGTATTTGTTGCTCGATTCAGGAAACAGATCTGGACTGATCGTTATTTATTATGAAGTATATTTATTTACAATCTACAATATACTACAAGTAGTAATGAATGATTTCTCATTTTACCCTTAAATTATTAATTTTCAATCAATACTCTTAACATTTAATTTATTTTCATTAATTACAATTATTATTAACTATTAATATCCATTCATCATATATATATATATATAATATGTGCGTGTAAGACATACAAAATACTTACTTATTACTAGTTTTTGAAAAAATGACATGCATAATCATTCTATACGACTATACAATAGTTGATCTTGACTTATAGACTAATGTATTAAAATAAGGGGAGTTTACACAAATGACTAGGTGTCTACACAAATGACTAACTTTTGGTATTATAATTGAAATTTACTTCATTTTTAAAAAAATTGAAGATACTTCAATTTTTCTTTTACTAAAAAATATTGTTTTCGTCAAGTATCAAGTTGTGATACTTTCAATTTTTGGTATTATAACATGAAACTTTTTCAAATTTCTATGATACTTAGGACGAAATTTTGGTATCACATTATGATACTTTACATAATTTTTATGATACTTGGTCTCAATCATAACTTCAAACACTTTTCATTCATTTTCTACTCTCCGGTCATCATCTTCATCAAAAGTCACAACCCACTCCTCAACCTCAACGGCTGACTTCCAATTCCCTACCACGGCATCAACCACAAACCCACCACCCGCATCAACCACCACAGAACCACCACCACTCGCATCAACCACTACCGAGCCGTCGCCACTAGAAGAATCAACCACCATCGAAACTTTGTTGCACTTGTATTACCTTGTCACTGGTGATGGCCATTAAGAAGCTTCTAATGGAAGAAGACAAGCAGCACCACCATCGCACACAAGAACACAATCGACTTCGATCTGCTTGGTTTCGATCACCAACGGGGGTGGGACATTTTTTGAACGCAGACAAGCATCCGGCATGGTGGTGCTCAGTGGTGGTGTGGTGGTGTTGATGCTGGTGATGGTGGTGGTGGTTGTCCGGTTGTGGCGGTGGGGAGTTGGCGTAAGTCATGTCTCTAGGAAGACGAAGAGGAGTCCGTGTATTTCAATAAAAATAAATAAAATTCTGAAGTAAAGCTCAGTTTGCTTTTTTTTTTTTTTTTATAAGTATACAGCGCAATTTTCCCTTAAAATAAACAACTACTCTGTGCCTTTAATTGTCCAAATAAACTCAAGTTGCGTTTTGATCCACTGACCACCCATTGAAACCCTTTAATGAAATTTACCACCCAAAACATTTATTAATGGAAAATGCCTATGTCTAGAATATTATTTGTGAAAATAACCTTTTAACAAACCATGAGATAAATTAGGAGATACTAACCAATACCAATTAACAATGTCATTCCCAAAAAAAGCGGAGTTTACAGTATCAAATACACACAATTTCATTCTTATTCGTTTCTAACCATAAATTATCAATATCTATTTAATATTTACAGAATATATTTTATCAATAAATTTTCTCCTATCAAACCAGAATTTCCATTATCAGTTAAATATTTACAGACTATATATCCACTTTCTATTTGCATTTTGCTTGTTACCAGGGGCGGAACTGTTCATGGGCTGCAGTTGGCTGCAGCCCACTAAGAGATTTTGAAAATTTTGAAGATCATTTGGGTACCCAATCACTTTATCATACTTAGCCCACTAGATTTCTAATCCAAATTGAGCCAACTACTACAAATTCACAACCCAATCCATATCACAATTTCAGAACAAACAGCCCCCCAGTGCGTGCGCGTAAGGAAGGAAAGGAGTTCAAGGGCTTCAAGCTGCTGACCTGACTTGCTGTTGCCGTTCCGCTCCGTTGGCGCCTGCGGCCTGCTTCTGCCTGTTCCGGACTGCCTGCTGCTGGCTTGCTTAGTTGCTTTGCCTTTGCTGCTGCTGCTGCTTTCAGTCGTCGGCGAGTTCCGCCCCTGGACTGGCAACTGCAATTGCAAGGTAACTAGGTAAGTCAAGTAATTAGTAAAAATCTGAAAGTTGAATTTGTTGTTTGTCTTGAAATTAGTAACAGTAGTTGTTTGTCTTGAAATTTGAAAGTTGAATTTGTTGATTAATTTAACTTAATTCTAAATCTGATTTATCAATATAATTGTGTAACTTGTGTTAATTTAATTATTGATTGTTAATTGTTTTGAGTATTGAATTTATTGATTAATTCATTTTAGTTATTTAGGGCTTATTTAGAATTAGGGATTTTTGTGATAATTAATTTATTTATTATAGAAAGGATTTATCTTCTTGTGGTATATTGACATACTAGTAGTTAATTTTTTTATTAATAAAAGGGCTTACTTAGTTTTTTTTATTTGTTTTGGTGAATTGTGATATTTTATAGTTACTTTATTGATTTATTTATTTTATCACTTGATTATACTATTGTGATGAGAATTTTTGGATTGAATTTAGACAATACATATTCTTGCAGATTAAATAGAATGCTAAGAAGAAATATTTTTCATTACTTTAATAAGAAAGATGATGTTGGATCATCAAATACTCCAAATATTCCACAAGAAACTCCTATTTCAAATAAAAGATCAATGCCTGAGAATGAGTGTACTGTTGAGACATTGCAAAGTGATACTCCATATTATGAACGAGATCCTGGAAAACGCATCCCAATATCTCAGAATCCAGTTCACAAACAAGATGAGATACGAATGTCATAAATTCCATGGTCATCTATATTGAGAGGGAAATTGCCCTTGGAATTGATACGAATGTCATTATTGATAAATTTTATCGTGTTGGGAGTAGGAGAATGCGTCACTAGTAACATATCAAGATATTTTGTATTTGCACATTTATGGTGCTTTTTTTAGCAGTTACATATTGACATTTAAGCAAATTTATTTTGTTATATTTACGAATTCGAACTCTAAATTATTCTAATTTTTTGCTTCAAAAAAAAAAAAATTCGGGGGCGGTCACCTCCCATTTTTTTCTCTAGCCTACTATGTTTGTATATCCTAGTTCCGCCCCTGTCATGCAACCAATAAATTTTATCACTTATTACAATCTAATAACAGTTCATATAGAAAATTGGAAGACCAATCCATTATGTATCAAGAGTTAAGTTACAATATCAAACTCATTTCATTTCATTATTATTTGTATCTACCCATAAGAATCGTATCTCAGTATAAATAGTATAATTATTACTTAATATAATAGTCAATTTTGTCTACTGTGTTGGCTATAAACATTTATGAAAAAACAGTTTCATAGCAGGGTATCACTCTAAATATTTTAATTTTAGCATCATCATTGATTCATTATGATTAAAGGACATGCACTACGATTATATCGAGAATTTACTTGGAGTTTGAAAATTTCTATAATGGGGGCTTTAGATGAGAGACATTACTATCGAGAATTTACTTGGAGTTCATAAATATGGGATACTACAAAATTTTGACTCTGCAGGCCTCTAGAATCCGCTGCATGATTTAAATAAACATAATTTGAATGATAAAATTAAGATGAATCCAGAATATTACTGGTGATATGAAACTGATGCTAGAGTTTGAAACTCTGGATTGAATAATAGTTTCTCTCTTCACTAATGTTCAGTCGTCATTGGCGTATTTAGTTCACTTGAAGCTGGTTACAGATTCTTGTTTGAAATTGAAAGCAATGAAAAAATTGGAATGATATGGGGTTCTTTCTTTTAGTTGAACTTGGGATGGGTATTATGCCACTCGATGATTGCTCTACAAAAAATAAAAGTTACACAATCAAATTTTCAATCTAAAACTGGACTGATGTCTGTTGCTTAGTATCTCGTTCCACAATCATCTTTGATCAGCAAAAGTTTCTCAATGCAATTGGCAACATAAAAATGTATTTCTATCTTAAATTCATTATCCCTTGGTTGAAGCTTGGAAATTCTTGCCCAATTTGCCGCCACGAGTTGCCGGCTCCAAGTCAAATCCCGGCAGATTCATCAAGAGATTTGTAAGGTTTCGAAATAAACATGCACAGCGGAATTAAAAGAATCGAAACCATAACCCGGATCAACCTTGCACTACGATGAAGTTTGTGATAGAAATTATACCTTTTGATGAATCGCTAGAATCTGATGTTGTTGTAGTATAGATCTTTACCACGGTCGTCCAATCGTCTAGCCTCTAATGGTGATCCACACAGCAAGTCACTATCTGGATTATTGTGCTAGCAATAAAAAAAAACAACTTAACTTTTCTCTACAATTATCTTAGTACTTATAGGAATAACCTAAACCTAATTAGGTTAAAGATTGTGGACTTGGGTCAACCCAAGTCCGGTCCAACTAATTGGACTTGGACACATTATTCCAACAATCTCCCACTTGTACAAGATCCAATTCCAAATGTTAAATTCTTGCATTTTGTGTGTGACCCATCAAGTTCCATTCACAATGGCAAACGTCATGTTATTATCGTTCCAATCTAATTAGAATGAGATGAACCGAAATCTCTATTTCACATTCATTCTCGATTCACCAAGATCGATTAATTCATGTCGCATTCCGTGATTGACGTCTAGCAACGTATCAAGGCAATCCATGTGAAGGGAATGTCATGTGGTATGACAAGACCAGTTTATGTGTAGTTACCGTGGAAATATAGCCCCTTCATCATATATAACACAATCGGTTGAAAGACATGGGATGACGTCAATCTCTTTTAACCAATTATTTTATTCACTTCCACCTTAAATTGATTAAGTCATGATTGAAACATTTTCAATTCATAACATTACCCCGACCGAGGATTTTACATCAACTTTGTTTGGTGAAATGCAGGTTACAATCTCCTACTACCCAGGAGTGATGAATCCTCATTTTGGACATACACAACCTTCATATGTGTCTCATTATACCCGTACGACGTCATCCTGAAAACTCCTTCTCAAGAGTCAACATCAACGCTCGCCAAAGCATAGTAATCCTCATATAAGATTCTATGACGTCCTCAAGTCAAAGGACCAAATCCACAACCACACATTAGAGATTTACCACTGACGTTTGGATAGTTATCCACGTGGTATCTCTAGGCGGGTCATCCAATGCTTGTTCATCTAACAATGCATCCACATGTTCATTTGAATGTCCCTCTACATTCTAGCTTGTGAGATGAGTTACTTTTTTCATAAGAAAGAAATGTAACACGTGCTAGTCTAACTGTAATAACAATATCCGTATCTTGCTATTGCTTTGACTAGGGATAATTTAAGAATAAGTCATTCTATTACTTGAATCTCACAATCATAACACCTTGTGACTTACAAGTTGTTTGAACTTATTCTACGGACTCCATTATTATAATTCTAAGCAATAACAGATTTGCCAATCAAAATGTAGACTCAACTTAATAGTAAACGCTTATACTAACGATGTCCAAACAAAGTGTATATCACATTAAATAAAATCCCATGCAAACTAGATCCAATCACTCATGTATCTAACACCAACAGACTTGGTATGATCATCATGCTTGTGTTGAGACAATCCCTTTGTCAGAGGATCTGCTACATTATCGTTTGTCCGGACTCATTCTATTCGTATGTCATTTCTTTCTATGATCTCCCTGATGAGATGATATCGCCTTAATACATGCTTGGATCGCTGATGAGACCTTGGTTCCTTCGCTTGTACGATGGCTCCATTGTTATCGCAATACAAAGCTATTGGATCAACAATGCTAGGAACCACTTCCAGTTCAGTTACGAACTTCCTGATCCAGACGGCTTCTTTTGCTGCTTCCGAAGCAGCTATGTATTCGACTTCTGTAGTTGAATCTGCAGTAGTGTCTTGTTTGGAACTTTTCCAATTGACCGCTCCTCCATTTAGAGTAAATATATATCCGGACTGGGATTTACAGTCATCTTTATCTGACTGAAAACTGGCATCAGTATATCCTTGAACATTTGGTTCATCTTCTCCGTATACAAGAAACATATTTCTAGTCCTTCTCAAGTACTTAAAAATGTTCTTGACAGCGGTCCAATGTTTCTCGCTAGGATTCGCTTGGAATCTGCTTGTGACACTCAAAGCATATGCAACATCAGGTCTTGTACATAGCATCGCAAACATAATGGATCCCATTGCTGATGCATAACGTATCCTATCCATGCGATCTCTCTCATTCTGTGTTTTTGGACACATTTCCTTAGAGAGAGTGATCCCATGTGCAATGGGACAGAGTCCTCTTTTGGACTCTTGCATGTTAAATCTTCTTAAGATTTTATCTATGTACGAGGACTGTGATAGGCCAAGCATCCTTCTAGATCTATCCCTATAGATCTTAATCCCAAGGATGTATGCTGCCTCTCCCATGTCCTTCATGGAGAAGTTTTTGGATAACCATGTTTTTACTGATTGAAGCATGGGGATATCGTTTCCTAATAATAATATGTCATCTACATACAGAATTAGAAACACAATTTTGCTCCACTAATTTTCTTGTACACACACGGCTCATCTTCATTTTTGATAAAATCAAACTTCTTGATTGTCTCATCGAAACGAAGATTCCAGCTCCGAGAGGCTTGCTTTAACCCATATATGGATTTTTGTAGCTTGCATACTTTGTTTTGTTCTTTGGATTCAAAACCCTCGGGCTGTGTCATGTACACATCTTCATTAAGATTCCCATTAAGAAACGCAGTTTTGACATCCATTTGCCAAATTTCATAATCGTAGTATGCTGCTATTGCAAGCAGAATCCGAATAGATTTAGACATGGCGACTGGTGAAAAGGTTTCATCAAAGTCAATTCCTTATCTTTGCTTATATCCCTTTTCCACGAGTCTTGCCTTGTATGTGTGAACATTACCATCCATGTCTACCTTTCTTTTGTAAACCCATTTACAACCTATGGGTCTTACCCCATCAGGTTGGTCAACTAAGGTCCAAACCTTGTTTTTGTACATGGAGTTCATTTCGGATTCCATGGCTTTCTGCCATCTCACTGAGTCAACACTTGACTTTGATTCTGCATAAGTCGAGGGTTCGTCTTCCTCAATTAGCAAGTTTTCTTTGGTAATCATAAGATCAAATCTTTTGGGAGGACGAATAACCCTTTCTGACTTGCGTGGAGCTGGTATGTCCTTAGGGTTTGGCGATTCCCCATTACCAGTCTGTGTCTCATCAATATTAGACACAACCACTAGTTCATCTAATCAGTTTACCTCTCCTGTAATTTCTTGAATTTCTTCAAGTTCTATTTTGTTCCCACTGCTCTCTCTTAGAATGAATTCTTTCTCTAAGAATATAGCATGTTTTGACACGATGACCTTCATCTCGGTGGGATTATAGAAATAGTATCCAACTGTTTGCTTTGGATACCCTACAAATAGGCATTTGTCGGACTTAACATCTAATTTATCTGATTTTGCACGCTTCACATAAACATCGCAACCCCAAATCTTCAAATATGAGAGATTAGGTCTTTTCCCATTCCATATCTCATATGGAGTTTTATCAACCGACTTAGATGGGACACGATTTAGTGTGTGGCATGCAGTGTTAAGTGCATAACCCCAAAACATTTTTGGGAGAACTGCTCGGCTCATCATTGATCGCACCATGTCAAGTAGAGTGCGATTTCTCCTTTCAGATACACCATTATGTTGTGGTGTATACGGTGGAGTCCACTGCGAGAGAATCCCATTCTCTTTAAGATAACTTAAAAACTCTTCTTTCAAGTATTCTCCACCTCGATCAGATCGAAGTGTGAGAATGCTCTTACCAGTTTATTTCTCAGCTTCTCGCTTGAATTCCTTGAACCTTTCAAGGGCTTCATGCTTGAACTTCATTAAATAGATGAATCCATATCTAGAATGGTCATCTGTGAAAGTGATGAAGTAGGAGAAACCTCCTCTAGCATTTGTTGACATTGGTCCACGTACATCCGTATGTATGAGGCTCAAAATGTCGGCAGCCCTTTCTCCCTTTCCAGTAAAGGGTGACTTGGTCATTTTGCCTAAAAGGCATGATTCGCATTTATCAAATGATTCAAAATCATTTGTGTCCAAGTATCCATCTTTATGCAACTTGGATATGCGTTTTTCATTTATATGACCAAGCCTACAATGCCAAAGGTAGGAATTATTAACGTTATCTTTCTTAGGCCTTTTGTTTTCTATACTCATTATAGTATTTTGCATGTCTAGAACATAGATGCCATTAATTAATTTTCCACAACCATAAAACAATTCATTAAGATAAAAAGAACAACATTTATTCTTAATCTCAATGGAAAAACCATCCATGTCCAAACATGAAATTGAAATAATGTTCTTAGTAATGGAAGGAATAAAAAAGCAATCTTTTAATTCTAAAACAAGGCTCGAGGGCAACGATAAATAGTAGGTTCCTACAGCTAATGCAACAACTTTTGCTCCATTTCCCACTCGTAGGTCCACGTCCCATTTCCGCAGTCTTCTACTATTCTTTAGTTCCTGCATATTTGTACAAATGTGAGATCCACATCCGGTATCCAATACCCAAGAATCTAAAGGAGCAGACATGAAAACCTCGATAAAATAATTACCTGAAGTGGAAGCCTCATTAGAATTCTTACCCTTCAAGCTAGCGAGGTAAACCTTGCAGTTCCTTTTCCAATGTCCTTTACCTCCACAATGAAAGCAAGGATCATTAGACTTGGACTTTCCTTTGTCAGCTTTGATTGTTTTTCCAGTAGACTTGATCTTCTTTGATCCTTTCTTAAAGGTCAAGTTGGACTTCCTCTTAGTTCCCTTAGAATTGTCAATGTTCAAGATCTGCCCTTTACCTTTATTGATGTTGGGCTCAACAGTTTTCAGCATATTCAGCAGCTCAGGTAGGGTACACTGAATCTTATTCATGTTAAAGTTTATAATAAACTGTGAATAGCTATCAGGCAGGGATTGTAAAACTAAGTCAACACTTAGTTCGTGATCCATAGCAAAACCCAATTGGCCCAATTTTTCAATAAAGCCAATCATCTTTAGCACATGAGCACTGACTGAAGATCCTTCTGCCATCACACCTCTAAATAGCATTTTGGATGTCTCATACCTCTCAGTCCGAGATTGTTCATCATACAACTCCTTGAGATGAAATATAATGGTATGAGCATCCATACCCTCGTGCTGCTTTTGTAACTCAGGTGACATAGCTGCAAGCATCACACATGTTGCAGTATTGTCGTCGTCACTGTGTTTATTATAAGCTTGCACTTCCTCCGGCGTAGCTTCCTCAGTAGGAACTTCCAGCATTGGCTGCTCAATGACATATCCAATTTTTTCATGCTTGAGAACAATTCTCACATTACGATGCCAATCCAAAAAATTTGGTCTGGTAAGCTTGTTAGCATCAAGTATGCTTCTCAAACTTATATGGTTACTCATTATTCAATAACTGAAATGACAAAAATAGAACAATAATTAAATACAAAATTAACATAATTTGGGCTTTATTAAATTAATATGTACTCCCACTGTTTGACATGAGTTAACGAACCCTTTACATTAATTGGTAGAATCTGTATGATTCCTAGTGGGCTAGGATCCCTTTCATTTTATTAGAACCTTGAGTGACTCAACAAGCTCCAATAAAACTTCCAGGTAGATACACTTATCAATCACATCTCTATGTGACTCCTAGATCATCAAGTAGACAATTCTTTGTCTTGCACATCTTATGCGTTCACTTGATCACGCCTCCAAAATTTGTCTCCTTGAGTGACTCAACTAGAGATGAATTATGGTTAAATTCTACCAATTTGTTCAGAAATATCGTATATTTCATAATGATTAAACACACCTTCCATCTCGCAGCCTTGAGTGACTCAACAAGCTGACATTGATGGCGGATTCTGGTTTATCATTATAACAATGGAAGGCATTTTGTATTAAATAATTAATACGAATTTAATATTTAATTTGAGGGGTTTGTAACGTCTCATCAATCTTATGTAAATTAACTATCATCAACCATGTAATTAATCATACATATAATAGTGTGGATGACTATGGACGGTATCTATCTAGTCTCCTTGAACCATGAAGAAGACTAGTTGGTCTATTTCCTAGGGGACATTGCATCCCACATCGAATGCCAAAATGCAATAACCGCTGTCTGCTCCTTGCTGTAACAATTACTAGTTGGCACGCAGGCCTGTATCAGATGGACACGCAGGCTCATATTAAATAATAACAGGCTCGCAAGCCCAATTAAATCATAACGGGCTCGCAGGCCCAATTAACAAAAACAGAATTAAATAAACCATACATTCAACCAATCACATAGGTCTAGTCCATAATCATTCACTATATATCCTAACATAATTAATATCTAATATTAATAATAATGTATATATATTAATTTCCAAATTTGCAACGTGGATTTTAATTGTCTAAACCCTTTTAGACAAAACAGATCGAATAAAATAATCAATCTTATTGATTTGCCAATTAATTGATCATATTAATCAATTTTATATTAATGAAATTAATCAATTAATCAAATTAATTAATTAACTCATTATTCATGGGGACGATAAAAAAATAACCATTTTATTTTAATCTCCAAACTGAGTCGTACTCGGATTTGGATCAACCTTTTAAAATTTTACGTAAGGTCTATCTTAAAATTTTATGAGAAAATCTATATTTTAGTCAAGTCAAAAAATTCAAAATTTTTGTTTAAGGATAATTTTATTAAATTTTTCTCAAAATAAAATTATAATCAAGACCTAATCGAATCCCTTTTAAAATTCAGGCCCTTAATTTTAATTTCCAAAATATAGGTACTTTTTTGCAAAATTTTAAAACAAAAGGGACCTATTTTAATTTAGAAAACAAGCACAGGGCCTGCCCATGCTATTTTGGAATATGGGGGGCGAGTATGCAATTTCCAAAATTGCATAACCCACCCCCGTCCCCAAAATTAACCCACCGAAACCCTAGGGTTTCGGCGTGCTGCTGCGGTGCCGGTCGGCGCCGTCTCCTCTATGCCGCGTCGCCGACGCGACGCGGCCCTTTTCCCCGGAGACCTGCTATCGCGAACAGCAGCACTGTTCGCGACAGCAGCAGTTGCTGCGTGCAGCGGCGAAAATCGTCGCTGCTACGCGCAGTAGCGAGTTCTCGCCGCTGCCATGCGCAGCTGGCGGCGGCGCCTCTCCGGCAAAATTTTTTTTTTTTTTTTTCGATCTGATTTTTAACTATTAATCTAAAACATTTTCAGATTTAATTTGTGCAAATAAAATTAATATCTCAATAACAATTATTGTAAATACATCCAAACAAAACAAACTTCAACAAGTTTCAAGGTAGGCTCTGATACCACTGTAAAGTTTCGAAATAAACATGCACAGCGGAATTAAAAGAATCGAAACCATAACCCGGATCAACCTTGCACTACGATGAAGTTTGTGATAGAAATTATACCTTTTGATGAATCGCTAGAATCTGATATTGTTGTAGTATAGATCTTTACCACAGCCGTCCAATCGTCCAGCCTCTAATGGTGATCCACACAGCAAGTCACTATCTGGATTATTGTGCTAGCAATCAAGAAAAACAACTTAACTTTTCTCTACAATTATCTTAGTACTTATACGAACAACCTAAACCTAATTAGGTTAAAGATTGTGGACTTGGGCCAACCCAAGTCCGGCCCAACTAATTGGACTTGGACACATTATTCCAACAAGATTCTCGTCAGGAAGGTGGTGGTGGTGATGGTGATCAGCGAGAAAGTCCAGCGTTTCAATTGATAATGTCAGTATAAACAATACTGAAAGTGTAACTTTTAAATAAACATCAACTTCAAATGCAGTGTCATTTCTCAAACATAACAAAACAAACAAAATCCCTCTTTTTCAAAGCATTACTACTGGATGAAACTAAAATTACTAGAATGTCCTCCTCACAACTTGAGCTTGGTGAAGAACAAGCGATTTTTCCCAGTCTTGAACCACTCCTCGAATTGTGCCTTAGGCTCTTTTGCTGCAGTCACCTTCTTCTTTGGACTGGAGGGATTCGACTGATACCATATCCCTTAGGTCTACGTGAGGGTGTAATGAGTTGACATGATTTGCTTGTAAGAGCCTCTTTTGTCCATGGAAAGTTTTTGATTTTTTGGGTCTTTTGTGTTTTTGTATGGATGTGTGGTTTAGATTGGTTTGAAAAGTCAAAAATTGTGAGCTTGACTAAGGATGGATGAATGAGATTGAATTTGAAAATTTTTGGTAAAAATTCTTGATGGACCAAATAGGCTCTAATTCACCAACTTGATAAAGCATTTCACTCGTGATTTCTTAGTCTGCTTCTTGGTGGAGTCCTTGTGGATGACCTTGCGTGGGTACTTAGCTAGACCAACTACCAGTCAGTTGTCGTGAGCACGATCGCTGGTGCCGTCGTTGAAGTTGCGAATGATCACGGCAGAGTTACCGCCCTGGAGGATTATCACCACCTTGTTTAGTTTCAAAAACTTGACCACTGCCGCCGAGATTTTGGTCCCCTCTCTCTCTCTCTCTCTCTCCCTTTTTGTTCTTGATTGTTATCTTTGAAGTGAATTTTTTTTTTATATCGTTATCTTTCAATTTAAATATTAATGTTATCTTTGAAGTGAAAATTTTTTTTATCGTTATCTTTCAATTTAAATATTAAGCGTGTGTGTGATTGCAATGGTGGAAATTGATGGAAAGAAAATGAAAATATTTTCGTGGAAAATATCAATTAGAAGTGTTTGATTGATTTAATTTTTTAAATTGAAAAAGTAGGAAATCTTCCAAGTTTTTACGTTTGATCGACATTATTTTTCATGAAAAATAAAGTAAAATTTAGTTATTTTAATTTTTTTTTACTTTTTTAACATATTTGTATTTAATAGTAATATTATTATTTTTTGGAACAAAAATAAGTCAATTAATAACAATAAAATTGATCAAACGTATAGAAAATTATTTGCCATGTAAGGTGGCAAATGAAAATCTAGCAAAAACCAAATTAAACATTTTCCATGTAATTCCAGTAAACCAGGCACGTGGAGGAGATCAAAGCAAATATTTTCCATGCCTAATTTGGGTTGTCAAACAAGCAAAAATGAGAAAAATTGGAAAATATTTGTATTTTCCATGACAAATATGGACCTATCAAACATACCCTAAGTTGTAAATTACAAAATAGTTTCTAAGAAAAAGGCAAAATTCAGTAATAACTTTTGTGTTGGCAAAATTCAGTTTCAATAGTACTGGGGTGGTATAGGAACTAAATTCCTCAATGGGTAAAGCATAAACCGGATAACATGAAATTATATATAAGAGCCCGTTTGACACAGCTTCTGTGAATAGAACTGCTATTAGTAGAGCTTTTTCTAAAAAAGTTGATAACAAAAAACAGTTGACTGTTTGGTTGTTAATTAAAAAAGTACTGTTAACGTTAAATTGATTGCTTGTCAGCACAACTATAAAAATACTTTTGTATAAACTAACACTTAAATTATATCTTACTGTCTAGGTGATGGTTGTCTTTATTGGAGGTTTACTACCACGTAATGATCATCGCCGTTAATAAATCGTATTGCTCTTTATCCTACGAACCTTTTTTTTAAAAAAAAAATAATTAAAATATACTTCATTTTCCAATTTATTTTTACATTGTTACCTTATTCCTCGAGATGAAAATAATATTCACGGACCCGATACTCGTTGAAGACCCTACATAAATGAGTGAGAATTATCCGACTAAAAGGGTTCATGGGTCGGCTATGGAGGTAAACTTTAAAACCCGACATAGGTATTGGTCGGGTGTGAGTTTTACTACAATACTCATACCGACATAGTCACACCCGACCCGCATACCCAATAATTTTCTTTAAAAAATTATAGAATTTAAAACAAAAGTGATAGTGTAAAAAAAAAAAAAAAAAAAAACTCAAATATATATTGACATTGTTAACGTCTAAAAAAATTGTATATATTCGCTTGTTTAGTTTCATCATAGAAAAAGTTTTTTTCAAATCAAATTCAAGTGAAACCCAACATTTAACTGATTCAAATTAATTCGGAGCACTTCTAACCTATAACCTATTTATAGACCTAAAAAAATAAATTATTGGTAATGAGTTTCAAATGAGTATAGAAGTATATCTGCTCTCGACCCGCACTAGACCCGTCATTCTTAAATGGGTATATGGGTAGAGTATGGATGCTTTAAATCTCAAGTGCGTAGGGTATATATTTGGCAAACCCGACACATTGTCATCCTTACTTGTTCCACGCATAATAAAATACGTGTTACCATGTTTTTGAGTTAAAATATGGAGTTATTCTAGGGGGACATTTTTTAGAAACATTTTTAAGTGACATTGTGAAATGTCACATATTCATTGAGTGGTGAAAAGGTAAGTGGTGGGGTAGTTATTTTCACCAACCAATAAAAGTATGACAAAATCACAATATCACTTAAAAATGTCTACCTAGAATTATTGTAAAATATGTCAATGAATTACTCTAATTTAAACCTTAAGAACATCTACAATGGACATATTAAAGAGATTGTTAGTTTAACATGTTAACTAATGAGGAAATTACACCACATCATACATTTCAACTAACAAATTCAAAAATCAAATTTTAAAATTATTTATTCTAAAATCAGGTCATCATGTGTTAATTTATTTTTAATATTGTTATAAAATTATATTAATTACCTTACCACATTTTCATCATCTCCACCCCAACCCTAAATTAATCCTTTTCTCTCTCTCTCTCTCTCTCTCTCTCTCTCTCTCTCTCTCTCTCTCTCTCTCTCTCTCTCTCTCCCTCCCTCCCCCCACCAGCCCTCCACACACAACCACACCGGAGACGGCGGTCTCTCTCTCCACCAGCCCTCCACAAATAACCACACCGGAGACGGCGGCGAGATCTCAGCGCAGCTTCCTCAGTCAGGGAGCAAGATCGTTACAGCCAATTATTTGATCACCGCCGCTAATGGAAGCTTGATTTCTCTATCTGTGCATTGGCACCATAGAAGTCGATACCTATAGGAGACGAAGCCGCCGCATCTCACCCACATCATTGTGTGGTGGTTTTGGTGATGTTGAAGGTGGTGGATCTGTGTTAGAAGTTGTGGATCTATGGAGTTGTATATGTATTCTTCTCCTTCTTCGTCTATGTTTTTGGTATGTATTTTGGTTTTGGTTATGGTTAGAGTGGTGGTGATGTCGTTGCATTTCGTGTTGCTAAGTCGTGGTGGAAATTTGGCTGTGGTGGTGGTGGCGGAGTCGTGATTTTGATTGCTACGGTGGCCGTGGGTGAAAGATGGCTGCGGTTTGCAGTTTGTGGTGGTGAGTCATGGTGGCTGGGTGGTGGCGGTTTGTTGCTGTGTGGATGAGGGTGGCTGTGTGGTGGTAATTGGGGGTAGATCTGTGGTGGTGGCTCCGACGTCGGCAGTCATGGTGTTGGGGTAGGGTGGTTGATGAGAATTAATTTGTGACCCACTAATTTGGTAATTGTGACTCAAAAATAAGTTGTGACCATAATTTGTTACCTATAAAACTTGTGATTTGTGATCGGAAAATAGATTGTGACCAATTTAATCAATGATCTGTGACTAAAAAATGAGTCGTGATCAAACAATTTGATAAATTGTGACTGTGAAATAAATTGTGACCTATAAAATTTTGATTTGTGATTGAAAAAATTTATGATTTATGAAAATCGTGATACAAAAAATTCGTGATTTATGTTCGAGAAAAAAATTGTGACCAACGAAATTTATGATTTGTGATCAATAAAAAAGTGTGACTCATAATCTATTAAGTTTTGAAATTGTGACAAAAAATAAATCGCGACCTAAAAAGTTTTGAATTTGTGACCTAAAAAAAAGTTGTGAACTAGTAATTTTGCAAATTGTGACTAATTAAATTGAAATTATGACTCTAAAATAAGTTGTGACCTTTCAATTTTGCGAATTGTGACCGAGAAATAAGTCATGATCAAATAATTTGTGATTGAGAAATAGTTGTAACCGATAAAATTCGTAATTTGTGACCTAAAAATAAAATGTGACCTCTATAATTCGTGATTTGGACGAGAAATAAATCATAAATAATTAATTTTAATAATCTATGACCTATAATTGTTGTGATTTGTGATCGTGACCATAAATTATAAATAATTGTGACATCAACCTATTTAATTACCCATTTAATTATTTATTTTATCAAAACCTGATTTTGAAACAAATAACCTAAGTTTATTTGATTTGAAATACTATCTTTCAAAAACCTTATCCATGTATTTATCCCTCTAACTAATTGTCAATTGTAAGCCCACATTGAATGTATTCGAACATCTTCAATACACTACGTGGATTGAGACTAACATAATAACAAAATAGACAGACTTCTAAATAACGTGGTTATGTAGACAAAGAAGCCTAAAACTTACTCTCAAATGATTACATCTGCGTTTTATGTGGCATTTTTGAAAATTTTAAAATAATGACTTTTTCGTTGAAAAATTAATTTTATTAAAATGCATATCTTTTTTTTAAAATTATTAATCTTAAATTTATTGATTATGTAGCATTTTTTTAAGTTCTAAAATTAAGAACTCATTATTAAAATAATTAAAATTATAATCCATCAAACACACCAAGAAGGGAAAAATGAAAATATTCTCTAACTTTCAAGGCAAATAATTGACAATCAAACACGGCCTAATAACTAACAAAATAATTTGGAACGGGGAAACCAAACGCTGCCACGCGACCCGCTCGGGTTGATCAACCCCGAATCTGCCCCAGTAGGTCATTTTCTTCTCCTCATTAGGCTTGTTGGTCAGGTTTTTTGTCATCCCTAGGTAAAGGGAAAAAGAAAGCATTGCTATTTTATTATTATTATTATTATTATTATTATTATTGCAAGCAGGTATTCATGTGCAGTGCAACCTGTTTTTTGTCCTAACCTAGTTATTAAACAAAGAGGAAAGGGCACTGATGAGTACAAATTTTGTCTATACCCGGGCCCTCACAAAAGCCTCAAACCCGAACATGTAATTATTATCTCATATTATATTTTGGTACCCCCGAACAACCTATGAGCCCCGAGGAGTACATATCTCGAACACTATCTTGGTACACACGTAAAACTTAAATGCTCGGGGACCTTAGCTCGAGCTCATTCATTCAAGATAGGTTCAGAGTCATCATTCTCAAGTAATAATCAACATCAATAGGATTCTCGGTCCACAAATCATATTCCAACACAACTATTACAACATTATCTTAATCAAGACTCATACGTCTAATAAAACTCCTAAATCTCCAAACAATTTGGGTAACCTAATCCTACTTAAAATACACTACTTATTCCTATAAATACAAGGCCTTCAACCATTATTCAGGTACACAATTATCTTTACAATTTATAACCTCTTGCATAAATTTTCTCCTTCCTCTTTACTGACTTAAGCATCGGAGGGGCGATGAGGGCACACCTCCTCGCCTTTATTGCAGGTATTCGGAGATCCAGTTCGTGCTTGTTTACTGTCCAAGCTCGGAATATTCCAGGTGCAATTTTTAGCATCATCATTGGCGCCGTCTGTGGGAACAGATTGAAAAACCATGTTCAAAAATCGATCTCAAAAAAAAAGAGGGCGACTAAAACTCTCATACTTGCCAACACTTCGCTTAGAAGGAAAAGAAGTTATATAGAGAGATTCAAAGCTCTCGACCATTCTTCTCAAAGATGATAAGTTTAGGGTCTATGGGCAGTGGAGTCGGAGGAAACTCGTCATCATCAGCTTCAAATTTATAAAATTTAGCCCCACCTTTTACTATTGAAAGATCAAACCCTAAACTCAATTATATCCCAATATTGCATTTCTCGGATTCATTGTTTTCTACTGCAGCCGATAACCAAACAAGTCTAGGTCCTGTTAGCCTCTGCCGACTGCAGCAACGAGGACACCCCCGACGACAGCAACCAAGTTCGCGAGGAGGGTTCACACCGACGACCACAGTCATGGTAGCGATAAGGACCCACTTCGCCTATGAAATCAAAATTTCAAAGAACACATCACCTCTTCGTTTTTGTTGGTTATTTGAATCGAGAACACCCCACCTTTCTCCATCAACAATGAGGATAGACTCTTGTGGTCTGTCAAAAATTTTCAGCAGAATTAACATCTCAAAAGATTACAGAAACTGATAGGGGCATGGCCAATCGAAGCATGTCTCTGCTCGCTACGGTCGATTCAAAAAATTGTCAAGGTCACGGCAGGGATGATCACCATCGAGATCCATTTACTGGACATACCGTTCTCAAAACCAGGTTTACTCTAACCCTATTCATTAATCCTTGTATTAGCTGATAAAAATCATGTGCGAGAGCAGCGAGACCGATAAATTAAAATTTATGCAATCTCGTATGCTCCGGGATTATTGCTAGATTAATTGCTAATCAACTCTAAATATGGTTACTTATCTTAGCCAAAAAAAAAAAACTATCCATGATGTATGAGTTAAATTCAATTTGGATTGCTTGCTGAATCAAAGGTTATAGGATCTGTTCCATAGTGGTTCATGCTATTTTTGATAATCTAAGATCTGTATGTCTTGGGAATTATAGCTGAATTCTAATCAATCTTTATCTACTTTTAAAACTCGCGTCGTTAACACGATGAGTTCCAACTTCCAAGTAATTTTACGATCATAGTTTAGGCACAACCAATTGTTTTCCGTTTAGACGCATGTATGCTGAATTCGAGTCCTCCAAAATAGGGACGACTTTTTCTTCGTCAAGCTATAACATAAAAACTATAGTTTTAAGACTTTATGTTGTGATTTCAACATTACATGAAGCCAAAAGCTTGGGATGACTATATTTTCCTTTCAATATCTAAGGGTAGCACAAGTTGATGCACTAATTTATGCAATTGTTGATTGTGTGATTTAGGAAAGCCACCACCATTTTTTGACCAATTACTGGAGATCAATTGAAGGTAATGCATTGATTACTCCATACCGGTAACTTGGAATTTAGAGCTTATTCTAAAAATTTCAAATCCCTTTGGGATCTTTACTTTTTGATTAACAAATTTCAAAGGTGCTGTAATTATTTTGACCAAAAGAGTAAATTATTTTTTAAGCACATAACATGCTGATAACATGCTAGTATGAGCCATCAACACAATATGGGCTTGAATTTGTTCCTATCAAGATTGTTTTGCTATAACTATGGTAACCTCCTTGTAGATTATATCTTTATTTGGTTGATGATTAACTGGAATTAAATTACATATTTCGAGGGGCCTACTTCAACAATGTTTGCTCATGCTCCACCGTACTTTTTCCATGATGCAATTGGAAATCAACTACGTTTAGTAATATATTTCAATTTGATCGATTTCGACATGCAAAAAATTCTATATAATTTACTGGAAATTAGCTGAATTAAATAGCAATTGTGAAGTCACTCACGCAGTATGAAGCATCATATTTCTATATAATCTATGTGGAAACCAATAGAGAAAATAGCCCCCGTTTGGCCAAGAATTGGGGACCAAACCATATTTTCCCAAGAACTGGGGGCCAAACAAGGGTTTAATATGTTTAAGCATGACCAACCATTTTCTTGGGGGAGCTAATTATATTAACAAAAAAAAAGGTCTGCTGTCAATCAATTAAATTCATTGATGTTTTAGCGGGAAATATGTGCTAACATGATTGCCGAGTAATCGAATTGCATGAATATCTGTGCACGTTCTTTTCTCGAATTTGCTTGTTGCCTTCGGACTATTGACAGGTGCAAATATCAATGTGAAAGTCTTGCCCCGCGCAAGCACTGAAAGTCGTGCCCACGAGCATGCACTCAAAGCCTTGCCCCGCGCAAGCACTCAAAGTCGTGCCCACGAGCACGCACTCAAAGCCGTGACCACGAGCACGCACTCAAAGCCTTGCCCCGCGCAAGCACTCAAAGCCGTGCCCACGAGCACGCACTCAAAGCCTTGCCCCGCGCAATCAAAGTCGTGCCCACGAGCACGTACTCAAAGCCTTGCCCCGCGCAAGCACTCAAAGCCGTGCCCACGAGCACGCACTCAAAGCCTTGCCCCACGCAAGCCCTCAAAGCCTTGCCCCGAGCAAGCATACAAAGCCTTGCTCCGCGCAAGCACTCAAAGCCGTACCCACGAGCACGCACTCAAAGCCTTGCCCCGCGCAAGTACTCAAAGCCGTGTCCACGAGCACGCACTCAAAGTCTTGCTCCGTGCAAGCACTCAAAGTCTTGCCCTACGCAAGCACTCAAAGCCTTGCCTACTAGCAGGCACCAAAAAACTTTCCTACGAGCAAGATCAAAGATTTACCCCGAGCATCAACCTCACGAAATAATTCCGGAAACACTGTTCGGGCCACAAACTTTGTTCGGGCCTTAAACATTGTTCGCAGCTCAAATATTGTTCGGGCCTCAAACATTGTTCAGGTCCCAATCGATGTTCATGCCTTAAAAGTTGTTCGCCCATGTTACTTGAATGTTTGGAATTCTCAAATCAAAACTCACATGCTCAGGTTTATCACCTTAAGTTTATTGCTTGTGTTTGAGCTTCTCACCACTTAACATAAAGCTCAATGCATAACATAAGATCGAGTTCATCACTTAACATACTTGATCTCATTACTTAACATGAGCTCGATCTCATTACTTAGCATGAGCTTTGCCTCATTACTTAACATAAAGCTCAATGCATAACATAAGATCGAGTTCATCACTTAACATACTTGATCTCATTACTTAACATGAGCTCGATCTCATTACTTAGCATGAGCTTTGCCTCATTACTTAACATAAAGCTCAATGCATAACATAAGATCGAGTTCATCACTTAACACACTTGATCTCATTACTTAACAAGAGCTCGGCTTATTATTGCTTAAACATAAGCTCTAGTTTATTTCTCCTTAACATAACCTCCGCATCACATCTTAAACACGATACTTCATTATTGCGCATCCATCTCTCCCCGAACTCGATAATGGATGCGCGGGGGCCTATGATGAGTACAAATTTTGTCTATACCCGGGCCCTCACAAAAGCCTCGAACCCGAACATGTAATTATTATCTCATATTATATTTTGGTACCCCCGAACAACCTATGAGCCCCGAGGAGTACATATCCCGAACACTATCTTGGTACACACGTAAAACTTAAATGCTCGGGGACCTTAGCTCGAGCTCATTCATTCGAGATAGGTTCAGAGTCATCATTCTCAAGTAATAATCAACATCAATAGGATTCTCGGTCCACAAATCATATTCCAACACAACTATTACAACATTATCTTAATCAAGACTCATACGTCTAATAAAACTCCTAAATCTCCAAACAATTTGGGTAACCTAATCCTACTTAAAATACACTACTTATTCCTATAAATACAAGGCCTCCAACCATTATTCAGGTACACAATTATCTTTACAATTTATAACCTCTTGCATAAATTTTCTCCTTCCTCTTTACTGACTTAAGCATCGGAGGGGCGACGAGAGCACACCTCCTCGCCTTTATTGCAGGTATTCGGAGATCCAGTTCGTGCTTGTTTACTGTCCAAGCTCGAAATATTCCAGGTGCAATTTTTAGCATCATCAGCACCATGTTATTAGCTCAAAGAAACATATATTAATTTAAAATGGAAAATCGACATACAGCTATAACACTTTTACACAACTGCTTGTTACATTAGAAAATGCAATTACAGAAAAGAATTGAATAAATTGACAACTCTGACTAGAACACTGAAAGAAAATACATGCATTTTCCCTCGGACATTCAGAATATATTGTGTTCTCAAGGAGAGGGGGGGGGGGGGGGGGGAGGAGATATGCATATTTGCATGGCAATGAGTTGAAGAAGTGCAGTTTGAAATGGATTCCTTTCCAACTTCAGCTTATGAGTTATCACCTCTCGGGTCGTGCTCAGGAATCTCTCTGTATCATGTGTACGAGGTTCTGGACAATCTCAGACATCGGTGGCCTGAATTCTGGCTCATGCTGTCGAGCAAAAGGAAGAAATGTAATGAACAGGCTCCTACTGTCTTTTGAAAAATACTGCAACTTATTTATGCATCAACTTTACAGCTAAAGACAGAAGAACTTTTCGATTTCATTCTTAATAATTAAATCTCAATCTTAAGCCGCTAAAAGTCTAATTCATTATATGAGAAATTATTAATGCAAGTCCAATTTCAATATGACATGTCACTATATCAGAATGGCGAAAACTGAAAACTGCATCTAAAATCCCCAGTCTACCATTACAAATAACAGTCCTTCAGGGGCAAGAAATGCAAAAAAATTCCTATGAATTTCTTTCTGGAACTTCTACATTGATGCATTAATTTCAGTTAGGGTAGCCAAATTATTTCTCCTCTTTTCTATTACTGACATTTCAAGAGTTCTGCATTGTCGGACAAAATAATGGAATTGTGATTATGCCTCCATTAAGTTTCTTGGTTTTAAGTGGAGTCCACGTCTTTCGTGGGTCATTAATGCTGCTGCATCTTTGATGACAAATGTACTTGCTAATGCAGGAGGAAGAGGATGTGGGTGTGTTGGGTTTTTTGTTTGACCCAAAATTAATTATGGGCCTTAGTTAATGACTTCACAAGTGTGGTGTGTTGGGTTTTTTGTTTGACCCAAAATTAATTTTTGTTTAGAAAAATACCGGATTCTAGGAGATAGTGAATTATTTAATTGACATCATTAATTATGGAACATATTATTTAGGGATGTAGAGTCTAATTAATCCAACATAAATCCATTATCAATGTGAAAAATTTGACAGGAGAATTAATTTTGACTTGTAACTAGTACAATTCAAGGATGTTTTGTTGCGGCGGGTATGCTCAATGCTTTGAAGGGAAAACGATCCGAAATTCTGACAAAGAAAAAGAAAAAGAAATTGGATCCAACAAGAGTGATAAATATTGAAAAAATTTGGATTTGAAGGCTGCTAGTAAATACGACTTTGTTTAATCAAGAATGTTTTTGCAAATACTCACGGAATAACTATTGCTAAGGAACTGTGGTCAATCTGGGCACTTGAGAAGAAATTATCCAAAAGGTGGAGCGGACTCGGCTAACTACTCGAAGGACAATGAGACTCCTGGTGGAGGGTAATGATGATGTACTCTGAGTAAGATGAGATATCACATTACATGACGTCAATTGCCAAGATAAATGATGTGTTCTTACTTACATTAGTACATGTGTTCGCATACAACATTGATTTGGTATAGATGCAAGATATGTGGTTTAATTTATGTCGATCGTTGATTAACTTCCAAGGAGAACCAAACATGAGAGTTGCACCATAATTTTCAGCAATTTTGTTTTCGACATGGGCCGATGAAAAACTCGGAGTTCTTTGATAATTCTAAAGTGGAAATTGCTTGCCTGTTATCCAATGGTTGATTTGAAGTTTTTTTGGCTTGGATGAATTTTGTATCAAGGTGGGGATTGTTGAGTTTTTTATTTGACCCAAAATTAATTATAGGCCTTAGTTAATGACTAAAGTCCATTTGTGCATGATTTATTTTTAGATAATGGCTGTTGTTTATAGTTGTGCTTAAGAAATTGGGCCAAGGTTACAATGCTTTGGTATAAGCCCATTAGGGCATTTTGGTAGAAGTGGTAGGCGCAGCTGCTGTGCATGGAATTAATTTCAGCCGTGTACTATAATAAAAGGGCATGCACTGTCTTGACTTTCAGAAAGTGCCGTGAGAGCCAAAAAAAAATTGGTGATCAATTGTGTGACCAAATAGAGAGAAAATTGTGAGCATTGTCTTTGTAATTTCTTGTAACTTCTTGTAGGATAATTCAAGGAGTAGAAACTTCTGGTTAGATAGTAGTTCTTTATTAGTATTTTCTCTTTGATATGTTGGATTGAGTTGGTGAGTGAAAGTCCATATATCTGTAACAATTTAATATATAGTGAAAGGTTTTGGCGAGAATCCGTGGACGTAGGCAAGTTGTCGAATCACGTAAATGTCTGTGTTCGTATTTATTTTCTTATTATTACTTTGAACATCAAAAGATCATGCGGATTAAAGAAGATGCGGATTAAAGAAGAGAGAATCAACATTTAATTCCCAGCATGGTGGTGGTGGTTTTTCTTTACTTCAAAAAAAGGGATGATTATTTTCACAACCAAAATCTTGGATTACGTGTGAAACACGCGATTTTTTATCAGTCAAATTGGACTGTACCCACATCTGGGGACTCTCTACATAAATTGAAGAGTTTCCAAGAAATAATGAATAGGACCCAACCCAAGTGCTACAGACCCGAAGAACAGACAGTGACTATAGTTTTCCCTATCAAAATATAGCACAAAACCAAACAATCATACTTGATCTAGCAAAGAAAAGCAGCAGTTGAAATAAGAGATGAGAATGAGAAACTCACCTGAATGCACAGAGAAATTATATCAGCAAGCCGGGATAAAGACTTTGAAGGATAAGCACCATTTAGAGAAGGATCAACCATTCTTGATAATGCATCTATATCATGAAGCTGTGGAATTGCCCATCTAACGAGATATTGCTCTCCACGGGGACGCAACCTGTGTTTGTGAGTATTAGTTAGTTTCTTCTAATCTTTTATACTCAAGATAGCAAATAACTTTATTTTTTCCCAAAAATTTAGCTGCAAATAAGCAGTTTCAATTTATCAGACATCATTATTCACATATTCTAACCTGTCATAAGATTTTCGCCCAGTTAGAAGTTCTAACATCACAATTCCAAAGCTATAGACATCACTCTGGTAGGTATAGCTTCCTAATTCAAGTTCTGGAGCACCATAACCATGACCTTGCAACTAACGAATACACTGATGTCAATAAAAGATCAAGTAGATTGAGCTCAATGTTGGATTTAATCGCAGGTGCATAACCCAAGAAGCTCTGGATACCATGATACTAAAATTTTCTTTTGCTTCTATTAAGATTAGCAGCATAAAATAAATTCAGCGCCAAATATCTGATATCCCATTTCCAGCCAAAATTAATCTGACAGCTCTCCGTGAAGATCGTGCTTGGCAGGGAGTTTATTGTCCCTTTATGATGGACAATAATGACTAATATGCTATGAGATGAAGTGAACTACAAAAAAATGTGTCAATAGATACAAATGAATTAACAAATCTAATTCCTGAGATATTTAGTCAAGACTTTACCAGAGTCATGGAATCAGATGGCAGAAGCAGAGCCAATCCAATATCAGAAACTCGTGCAGCAAGCCCATCATCTAGGAGAATATTAGCAGACTTGAAGTTCTGGTGCGCAATAGGTGGCTGACACGTCTCATGCAAATACCTTTCAGAAAACAGTAAGACTCAGTCTCCAAAAAATTTGAAGTTCATGAAATGGACGACAAAATTTTGTAGAACAGAAAAAGTAGAAGCGACTAAAACAAGCAAAAGTCGTGGAGAACTAGATCAGTCAATCAACATACTCCAGGGCTCTCGCAGCTTGAAGTGCCACATGTATCCGGGCATTCCACGAAAGCTTTTTATTGATATCAACGTCCAAGTGTAGTGCTTCATAGAGTGTCCCATTTCTGCAATAATCATACACAAGCAGAAGTTGTCCATGCTCTAGACAGTAACCTACAAGTTCCACTATATTTGCATGTTGAAGTTTAGAGATATTTGACACTAGCTCAAGGAATTTTCGATCACTCAAATGCCTAGAAGCTATCACGTTCAATTTTCTGACTGCCAGGACCTGGAGACAAACAAAGCAATATCAGGGAAAGTTGAGAAAACATTTGCAATGTACCATGAAAATGTAGTATATAAAAAACTTGATAAGCTGAGACATCACACTGACCTGTATTAGAGGTGGGCAAAAAAACCGGAACCGATATGACCGAACCGGAACCGAACCGAAAAAATCGGAACCATATAGTTCTAAAAAAAATAAAATAGGAAATCGATTTTGGAACCGAGAACCGATTGGTTTTGGTTCGGTTCCGATTTTAGAACCCAAAAACCGAAGTTAGAACCAAATTTTTTATCCTTTTTTATTTTTTTTATAGTTTTAATTGGTTGTCCTAAAACTAAAAATCAAATGAATTTGTAATTTTTTTTTTGGTAAAATAAAATTGATTAAGTTTTTTTTATGAAATTTGTTACGTCTCTACCTCATTGTAACATTTAACTTTACACTAGGACTTAAATTCTTAGTAAATGAAAATAGAATGAGTATAACTTATTAATAAGTAAAGTTGTAAATGACAATGATGAAGTTAATTAAATATATAAGTACAGATATAAAACAATTAATAATAATGCATTTAAAACTCATGATTCATCACACTTCTTGCCATGTTCGAAAAACCTTCTATGCCATTTGTTTCTTATTTTAGTTTATGAATATCTTCTGTTTCATGAAGAATTCTATACTTTTTTCGGGGTGAAAGGATTTTCAAAATTCTTGATCTTGGTATATTCGATAGAAGTTTATTTCAGGTTATTGGCTTGCTTTCTGAGGCCTGATACTCCTCGATAAGGCCCTGAAAAATTATTTTTATTGTAGAACCGAATTGAAACCGAAATCGAACCAAAATCGAATAGTTTGGTTCTTGTTTGGTTCTTTCGATTCAATGGAACCGAATGGCTCCATTTTACAAGAATCGAAAAGTATGATTCGATTCCGGTTCTTGAGATACCCGAACCGAACCACCCAATGTCCACCCCTAACCTGTACACAGGTTTATCTCAGCTAACCATCATTAGCAATATATGTAGTTATATCTAATTTCAGACTTGCCAACTAAAAACTTAATTTCAAAGTTAGTTAGGAATTTGTAATTGGAAAATTTTGTGAACAAAAGGACTAAAATAAATGTGTAAAAGTCAAGGAGCTAATTGCAAATATGTATAGTTGGATAGGATAGATTAGGGTTCAGATTCGGAAAAGGGAGACAAAACTGCTTGCCTCATGCTAGAATCCCGCTCGAACCATTTTAGCAGGAGCATCACCACTTGCTTCACACTCGACCCCGCTCGAGTGGCCTATGTGTAAATTGAAGACGCTGGAATATCGCTCTAGCAATCCGCAAGCGTTTTGTACCTTAATTCGATTTTTAAAATTTTTTTGGCTTGGCCCATTAATTCCAAATATCATCTACTATATATACCAAGTCATTAGCACGAAAATACAAGAGGTTGTTTCATTGAACTTAGATTATATTCCATATTCTCTACATATATTTGAAGATCCAATAAAATTTTCATGCAAAGATTGAATCCATAATCTCTTGAGATCTAAACAACCAAAGTTTAGGAAAATATCATTGTTCCTAATCTAAAACATCCACTTAACACATCTAGGAAGGACTTTCTCAATTGAGACTTCAAAGGCTCCTGAAGTCTGAAGATTGAGGAAGGTTGGCCGATAAGTGCAGTAATTACAACCAATGATTGCAAATTCTTGGGTATTCATTTGGGAAAGACAAACTGGCAAAATCGGGAAGCTGGAAGATTAAACAGCAGTATCTTGGGGTTTTGTAGGAGTAGTAGAATTTGCTTGATAACATCTAACTGTAAACCATATTGTCCATGACGGAGGTAACTGGCTTGATCCCGGAGTTTTTACCCATGTTAGGTTTATCCGTCATCATATTGGTGTTGATTTGTTATTTACTTACATTATTGCATTATTGATCATTCAATATAGGACAAATTGAATTGTATGCTTAACCATCTAGAAAAAATTAAAAAGTGACGCGTTCATTTTAATTGTGTTAATTCCGCATGTAAGATCGAACTATTTGGGTAACCCAGAACTTTCAAAAGTAAATTCTAAATCGCATGAGATGAACCCAAGATTGTAATGTGCTACTCAATCAAGTCATGGAATAATCATGTTAAAGCAAATAATTACCTTGTGCCAATTGATTAAAACCAGAAAATAAGAATAACTGCAGTAAAAAGAAATAAGTTCAGCTCCCTTAGCAGGAAGCCAGATAAGTCTGAAGATGACTACCTTTCCTCCAGGAAGCTCAGCTTTGTAAACTGTACCAAGCGTGCCTTCCCCAATTATATTTTCTGGAGAAAAGCTCTTTGTATACTGTTGAAGAGACGCAATGGTAAAGAAGTTAACAGAGTCAACACGTTTAGAAGCATGATCCCTTGAGGATAATGGAGAAAAAATTGGATCTGCAGCAATCCTTTCAGAAGGGAGAAGTGTAAGAGGATGTGAGGGTAGCTGCTTTATATAATCCAAACCTGTCACGTCTATACTCTGATCTTTTTCCTGATTTAGCACTGCGGTCTTTCTCTTACTTCCTCCAACAGATTGCTGCAAATCCCCTTCTCTTGATTCTGCTAATAAAAAAAAATCGTATAATGGCAATAAGCATAAGCAATAAGTATATAGACAGCGTGAACTCACCTCTCTCTAATTGGTGTCGAGGCTTTGGCAGATGATGATCTCGTCTGCGAATCTGATGGAGGATGCCAAATGGTCCCACTTCATACCTTTTTGTGTTTTTCCCTTTCAATTTCATTTTTTTACAACATTTGAACATGACAACACATAGCCCCAAAACTAGTAATACAACTGCCAACAATCCAGCAATAGAAATCCAATAAACACTTTTTTTTGTACTTTTCTTTCCTTCCCGTCCAAATTGTGGTAATTGGGATGCTGACGGTCCATTTGCTCGTTTTGTAGGAGCCAAATGAGGAGAAGGTGCAACAGAGGGGGGAAATGAAGGAGATGATGCTGGTGAACGTATTATCGTAGTGTTAAAGGGGTTTCCTCCTCGACTGCATCACAAATTGAAAATTTTACGAAGACTACACCATAATTCACAAGGCAGAGAATATGTGCTTAAGTTTGGTAGAAAAGGCAGAAAAAGAAATTAACTCTTATGTTTCACCTGAAATCAGGAATACTAAGCAACTTCTCGGGTATAGGTCCAGAAAACAGATTATTTTCTATGTTCCTATAGAGCAAAGAAAACCCGTTCAGACTATCTAAAAAATTGAGGAAAAGGAAAATTTTCAAACGATCTCATTTCACTTATAAATATAAGTACAAAGCTCTGAGGGGAAGATCTTGAAGAACATCCAGGGTTCCAGTAAGCCGGTTGTTCTGCAAATGCCTGCAACATAGAGACATTATTACGATAAAAAAGAAAATATCATATATTTTAAGAGATGCAACGAAATGACTAATGTATATGATGTACATTTTGCAAGTTACGCAAAGCTTTTTCGCAGGAAAATATATCAACCAAGTATCATCGATTCTTCCAAATGAATACAAGACTTCGCCAGCAGAATATCATGAATTTATCAGTTTATGGTCCAGTTTTGCCATACGCATTCAATGTTGAATAACATTATTTCTTCGTAAACGACAATGGAAACCAGTCAATTGCCATAAAACTTTTCCAAGCCAAAATAATAGATATTAATAACAAGAAAATATGATGGGAATGAGAAATATAAAAAAATAGTCCACTTTTATTCTATATCACCCTTTTCAATAGATTAACATTATCCAAATAAGCTTGCTCAAATAATACCCAACATGGGAAATTTCTTACAGAGTGGTAAGAGAGGACAAAGTCCCCATTGAAGGAGGCAGGTGACCAGACAAACTGTTTCCTGACAAATCCCTGCATTGTCATTTTCATTAAACAAATATTCTTCAATCAATATGGGAGATACCATCGAATCTTAACAGAATCCTTAGTTCCTTACACATTGGTCAAACCATTAAGCTGTTGAAAGGCATCTGGAATTGCTCCAGTTAAATTATTGTTGTTCAGAGACCTGAGAAGGATAGGGATAGTAAAATCAGTAGATAATCATGGCATTGTTTGGTACGGAGAATTAGATTGTACTGGACATTATTATACAACAATAATTAGCTAAAACCATGCAGGCATAAGATAATGATACTAATCAGAACTTACAAATCAGTCAGTTGCTCTAAGACGGACAGATTATACGGGATGCTTCCACTTAGCTGATTGCCTGAGAGAAAACTGGTTTTGATGGTGGGATGGGGGAATTATCAGACAGATTATAAAATCAAAATATTTGGTGTTGAGCCCACAAACAGTCAATAAAGTTTGATTAAATCAGCTAACTACTTCGTGGAAGCCAGTCGAGGCCTAAAAAACGTACAAGCTCCTCATAGTGATAGGGAAGTTGGATGGTATGCTGCCTCCGATATGGTTGTTGCTTAGATCTCTGTTTGTAGGAAGATAAAATTCTTTCATGAGGCTCCAATTAAAAAATTATTGCAAATTAGCACAGAACATTATTCAGGGAATAATTGGACATGATGAACTTACATTTGTATGATCGAGCCAAAGGATCCCAAGTCTTCACTCAGTTCACCTCCCAAGTTTGCGCCATTTAGAATGCTATCAATAACAGAATACATAAATTCAATCCACAAAAGGCAAGAAAATCATCACGTCTCATAATAAACAGCAAGAACGAATCGTACATAGACATTATGTTGGAATTGACACACAGTACTCCTTGCCAATTCAGTCCGCAAGGGTCTCCCCCAAAGGGAATCCAACTAGGAAGGGAAGGGAAGCCCAGAGAAGCATATAAACTGTTTATTGCATAAACTAACAGAAAATACAGAAACAAAAAAGGGTTAATATATATATATATATATATATATATATATATATATATATATATATATATATATATATATCACACTCAGTGAATGTCTGAAAAAAACAGAGTATAAAAAAGGTTTTTTCATGCTTTACCATCACGAGGGTCAGTGAAACCCGAAACGTATGGCTCTGCGAAGATCACCAAAAACACAAAAAAACATGAATGAATCTTCCAACCCAAACAATCCATCATCAGTTATGGCCACCTAAAAACTCAAAATTTGTTCTTTTTGTGTTCTCTTCCTCTTTCCTAACAAACCGTCAGCAGAACCCTTCAAGAACCTGAATTTTTAAAGCAAATCAGAGAATCAAACAAAGCCAGCAGTTAGAAAACACTAAACAAGTCTTTCTTGAGTTCATTCTATTAAAAAACAAAAGCTTACATACATAACCCAAAAAAATAATTCAAAACAGTGCAGCGAAGAGTACATGTACACTTCATTAAAGCTAGTCAAGCACAAAAACCCATGTCAGTGGGAAATTCAAAAGGCTTTAAAGACCACACCTTTTCTCAATAACATAGCAAGATTTTAACAAAAACAAGCAAATAAACAACTTACAGAAAAAATGAAAATGATGTTCAAACTGTAGAGGTATAAAAAGTGGCTTGCTCTGTTTCCTGCTATTTTTTTGGTTTTCTGCAAGAATATTTTCTGTACGTATATCTTTAACAGATAATTATTGCAATAATGCTGTGAGTATTTGAATTTTTTATTTTAAATAATTTGAAAAAGGAAACATTTGTATACCGTTGAGCTGATGGGGACGCCGGAGGCTGCAAATTATTGGGCTCCGTTGAAAATCAAGAATGGACTCGTTCTTCAATAATAGTTTTTACTCCGTCTAAAGAATTTACAAGTATTAATACATTTGCATTTTGTTAAAATATTAAATGTGGATTTTATAAATCTTTAAGGATTTAATATTGTACTAGTATCACATCCGCGTGCGATGTACGAAAGAACGATATGAAATGATTTTACTATAAACATTATTACATAAGAGGAAAAAAATTGAACACATAATTTGTTTTTGATTAATGATACATACTGTCAACGAAAGCTCAAAATAGAAATAAATTACAATTCTCATCAATTTTGAAAAATCTCTTTAAATAATATACATTGTTTGTACAGTTTATAGTTGCTCACATCCGTGTGATACACAAAAGTTGCTATATACAAAATATATTTAAACAATTGCTCAAATTTAAATTAAATAATGCAAATTTTTAAATATATGTTGTATAGAATAAATAAAGAATTTGGTCCAAATATGTTTTCCTAATGTGAATAAAAATAATAACCCTCAAAATATTATAATTTACATAAAATAAAGTAATTGTAATAAATTAAATATATGCGGTCTTATATATTAAAAAATAAATGTACCAAATTAAACAATATTGAGGATGCACGAAAGTGAAAATCAAACTCAAGATTTGTGGTTCCCGAACGTGAAATTCAGCTCAAGAGATCATTCGCATGATTAATAATTTTTAATTTTTAAATACGATGTATTTAACTGAACATAATTAAATGCATATTTAATTATATGTCAATAAAAAGATTATAAATAAAAATATAAATAAAATATAAATTGTGAGTCTTTTTGTATATATATGTTAATAAAATTAAGAAATAAAGTTTCACCATTTTTTACGGCATATAATTATTTTTTTAATATTTTAATAAAATTGTAACCTGTTGAATTGTTTTATCATCTTTATAGGAAAACGGACCATGAATTAAGTATTTTAGATATTGTACCGTGAATATATCAACTCCATTTCTGAAATTAACGTTCAATAAATGAAATTTTCTATTTAAAAAAAAAAAATTGAACTACAAAATTAGGCTCATACAATACATGTGCAAAACTCAACTTACATATTCTCAAGATCGACGTTTTTCTTTACATATATTGTTCTTCATCATATTCTTCCCAAAAAAAGGTGTAGAATAGACTTTTTTTGGAATAATTTGATTTTTTAAGCATTAATTATTGATTTCAAGTATTTTTCTAAAAAAAATAATCATTAATTTTAATAAATATTGTTAGATTAATTAATTTTTCTTTCTTCATACTGACAATTTCTTTATTCATATTGTTACATTATTATTTCAATAAAAATTACTGATCGATCAATTATATGAACTAATTGTTAAAATCTGTAATATATTTTTACATATTTTAGTTATTTAAATTTATAATAGAAAAATGAAGAGAATCGATAAATAAATAAAAATAATGTGAAAATAATGAATGAACTAAATAAATTTTAAGTTTGTAAAATTAACTCAACTTAATTGGATTTGCCTTCAAAATTCGTATAGTTATTATTTATTTTAATTTGATGAGAAAAAACTAGAACAGAAATTAATCATCTATGACCAAAATGAATTTAGTTAACTAATTATAGATAATATTATAGGACTTAAATGATATAATTTAAAATGAATTAGATATTGAGGAAAAATATAAAATAAACGAAAATTCCACTCGTACAGGGGATCTATATACAGATCCTGATGAGATTCGAAGCGCGGAAGAAATGCTGAAAAGTTCCTAATCCAGGTTGTTACGGACGGTGGAATCTTAACCCGACAATCACGACGCGAAGATCGACGATGCGGATTGAAGAACCAAGATTTGTGAAACTTCTAGTGTCTATTACCCAAGTAAGGTATAGTGAGGATGTATGGTGTGATGTAGTGCCATTTAAGTCTTATCATATTTTATTGAGAAAACCTTGGAGACGTAGGAGGGAGACTGTTCTTTCGACATAGTTTGATCTTCAAAGTTCGTCGAACCTACTGAATTCTTGTTTTGGCTTGAATATTGAAATTTTCCCGTCAAGCCTGCTATGACTCCGATTGTCGAGAGTCCGGAACACATCAGATCCCTTCACTGTAGCAGCTACAGTGGGGGGATGTGTATACAGATCCCCTGTACGGGTAGTGTAATTGTAAAATAAAATTTTACCTTTAATTTTTTATATGATTTTATGGACAATATATTTACAATTTGCTCTCAATTGTTTGCTTGTATTAAACTTCTCACTGTGATCTTTAATTTGACACACATATTACATATTTTTTGATTTCAAAATAATACAATAATTATTAAAAGAATAATAGAAAAATAGAAAAAATAACATTTTAATTTAAAGTGAATTAGATATTGAGGAAAAATAAAAAATAAAACTTTACTTTTAATTTTTGATATTATTTCACGGAAAATAAATTTACAACTCACTCTCACTTATTAGCTTGTATTAAATTTCTCACTGTAATCTTTAATTTGACACCCATATTACATATATTTTTTATTTCAAAATAATAAAATAATTATTAAAAAGAATAATAATAATAAAAAAAATATAAAAAATAATATTTTGATGTTATTAATAGCATAGTACGAATGTTAATGCAATTAATAATACATGTAAAATAATAATTGCTAAAATATTTAATATACAAATTTTTAGCATAAAATTCTCAAATTTAAGAAAAAAAAATTGTGAAAAACTATGTGTGTATTTTGGTGATGGCTTTTCTACTTTTATATTAAGATATTAAGATTTTTGTTATGAAATATGGGAAATGAAGTTAGGTGAATGTTAGGTTGAATGGAATATTACTGATATGCCCCTGTAAAATTTACATATTACGATTATGCCATTATCCTCCGCCCCTATAAATAGAGGCCTATGTTCATTTGTAAAGATTGCACCATTTTTGATCAAGGAGAATTCTCTCTAGCTCCCTCAAGCTCTCTCCATCTTTCTCTCTTATATCATTGTTAGAATTTTGATAGTTTCACAACACGTTATCAGCACGAGTCTCTACCCAACTGAGTAATATGACGGGAGTATGCTCTACAGTTGCATCTAAATGATGAACCTCTGTATCAAAAACCAGATTATTACTAATCAACATTTCATATTCCAAATCCAGTGTTTTTGTTGTTAGAAAATCATTTATACATCATAGATTTGTAGATCAATTTCAAGTCCATAGAAAAATTGAAGAAATTGTGTAATTCGAAACTTCCAAACCAAATTCACGCCAAACCGTATATCCAAATGATGATCAGAGATCGGATCCATGACCACGGAGACCGGACGATTCTTCCGAACAGGCGCGTGTCGACGGCTCCGTCACCGGCGCGGCGGCGCGTGAGGCGCGTGAATCCCACGCGCAGACGTCGAAGAGGCGCGTGGAGGCGCGTGTGGAAGTTTCCGGCGATGACGTCAACAGGCAGTTTGTTCATATCGACGATCTTGATTTTTCTATGATCTTACTTTTCTGTTTTGTGCAGTTTTGAAATTTTCCGGCGATCGAACGTGGAGGTTTTCTTAAAAACCGTTTTTGAAGCACTTCCGACGGGATTTTGAACTTCAGACCAAAAGTAAGTTTGTTCTAAATTAAATTTCAAACATATTGACGGTTTTGATTTATCCATATGAGCAACATATTAAAATATGGACAATTTTACCCTTGGTAATACATAAAAGTAAATTAATCGAAAATTAACGATTAATATGTGATCAAAAAGATAAATTAAAGATTTTAAACAAGGTATAAGTAAAATAATCATTGTCATACCGTGATGGATTGAGTTATTATGGACTGAATTTATACAGCAACGGATTGGACTATTATGAGTACCTTGACTGGATTTGACGATATGACTCGATCACTATACCTTGACTGGATTTGACGATATGACTTGATCACTATTATGAATACCTTGACTGGAGGATATGACTCGCTCATTCATAAAAGGTAATTATTTCATTATGTTGACACCGCCTATATGGTCGGTTTACGGAATACTTTACATATATTCAAATTTTATATTATTTCAGAAACACCTCAGTTGTTCGTTAATTCTAACATATTAGAGGTTGTTGTCAACATATATACGTGGTGGTAAAACCCCAGTATTATTATTGTTAATATATATACAATATTATTGTTATTTATTTCATTTAATGATACTTGAAGTTATCAATAGTCAAGTTAGAAAATATTTTATCAAATGATACCAGAAGTTATCATTACCAAAAAAAAAATTGGTAAATGTTGATAAAAATATTTTATCAAACGGTACCAGAAGTTACCATTATCTGTATTGAAAAGATAGATAAAAACGGATTATTCAATAAGAGAATGTTGATGTATGATAAGATAATATCACATGATAGCACGGATATGGCTAATGTGAAAATAATCTCATCAGTATTATGAGATGAATATTAGATGATAAGTGTTTGGAAAAGTTCTTGCACGAGCACTTATGTATTCCAGAAGAAGTACATATTTACTCTAGAAGAAGTAAAAATTATCATCTAAACATACGAAAATGATATTATTATTGCTCCTGAAGAAGCATAAACGAGTCATACATGCAAAATACAAAAGGGGAAAACATTTATGATCCTCAAAATTAGAGATGTGTTTCGAGAGTAGCCGTATCCTACCACCTCTGATCTTTTGAGGAAATAAAGAAACATTGATAAAATCCTAGAAATTTAAGGTGTGTCTCAAGAGTAAGAATACTCCGTACTCTACCACCATCTATTATAGGGTTCACAAAGTTAAGTTTACATTAACCGGACTCCATTTTCGCTTGATTCCCCTTCCTTGCGACCAATCTATCTTAACTCCTGTTGGATCTTGTATGGGGACATACGATTGCAACTTATGCAGCAATTCCTCGATAGTAGGAGCAGAAATAAGGATTCTCCTAGAAAATGGAGAGATGAATCCCTGTTCCACGGCATAATCAAGAAATGTTAACAAACCATCAAAGAAATTGTTAATATTTAAAAGCCCAATAGGCTTGGTATGGAGATCTAAATGAGCCCATGAGGTAATATTAAAGATTTCCTCTAAAGTACCAAAACCTCCAGGCAGGGCTATGAAGGCATCAGAACCATATAACATGCAAGTTATGCGTTCATGGATAGATAAGGTTTGTACTTCATGCCCTCGTGTTTTGCCTGCGATATCAACTAAAGGAACGGGTATAACACCTATCACTCTTGATTTTTCTGCTTGAGCGGATTGGGAAACACAACCCATCAATCCACTGCTACCTCCTCCATATACTAGATTGATACCTTTCTCTCCCAACTTCTTTCCTAAATCCACGGCTGCTTCTAGATACCCAAAACCTTTTCCTACTTTTGATCCACAAAATACACAGATAGTTTTGATCTGTCGAAGTTTTGGTCCTTCCATCTTTGAGAGAATAAGGAAGAAAAAACTTATGAGAAAATGATATTTTGGGATGCATAAAACTGTGAAAATCATTGGCTTTTTAAACTTGAAAAACTTCACTATTTACTGCTCATCTTTTGAAAAAGTGAAAACCTAATTCTGACTAAGTTACACTACTTTTGATAAAGCTTACCTTTCGGTGATTTTTTAATACACTTTATCAATACTCAAGAAATGAAATATGAAAATATTTTATGTGCAAATATATACACACAATATATCAAATGATTTACCTTATATTAATGCTGCATAGCCAAAACATCATTGTTTATAACAGCCTAGCAAACAGGATCTTTTGCTACTATATTTTCGAGACTATAACGGTTTTTATCCTCGTTAAATTGAGCATATAAGGAAAGGAGTTCACGTTGCACATACCCAATTGGGTGCGTCTCAAGAGTCAATCGGGTATCATCCAATGACTCCTTACTCAGTCCACCCTTAATGAAATCGATTTTATCATCCCGATTTCTAGAAGAATATCCTACTGATTTGCAACTAGTATCACATGTCCAACGAGCACATTTGTAACAACCGTTCAGTCTTTTTGCTCTTCGTTTCTTTGCAAAAGTACTCTTACCTAAACCAGGCATGTGTTTAGAAAATGAATCTGGTAATTCACCAGCTAATCGAACTTTTGCTTCGATCAACCAACGAACATCTTCTGGAAAGCCTTGATCCATCAGCAGCCTCAATCTTTCAAGTCGAACTCGGTAAATCTTTTTCAAAACATTTACCGGAAGATTAGAATAATATTTGCGAATATTTGATAATATAACATCCATTTTTTATGGATCTAATCTCTTCCCAAATGATATATTTAAACGCGTAAAGGAGCGCTCCGCGTGTCAGCAATATCGATTCCTTCAAGAAATAATGGAATAAATTATTGAAAAGGTGGGAACAATGAGATAATGCGTCATTACCTTTTTCGAAATAAGGGAAGATTTGGCGACAAGATTGAGATCATGAGATATTTTCTTGGATATTGTACCTAATTTTTTCGGTATACTGATTTAAATTATACAGAAATACGTACTGATGAAATGAATACTGTATTGAACCAGAAGTTCATACATATGTACAAATGAAATATCTTGCTGAACCAGAAGTTCTATAATGATTGGTTATATTCCAATTCAATAATGAGATTTATTGAGAATGCAAAATGACATTCATTAAAGAACCAGAACATTGTTCAGGTTAACAAGTTATCATTGCTGCTTGTTCTGAAAAGCAAATTAATTATCTCACTAAGAAAATGAATGACTGATTTTTTGCTCAAGTAATGATATTACAAGCAAAGTGATAAATGCTAGCATGAATATATCTTAAAGTCATTAATGATTTTACGAATTAGTTGAGATAATAAAATATTATATTGCTAATGATTTAGCAGATTAATAGCCTCAAGTTATTTTCTATGAGAACAACTTGAATATAAATATTTCTTATGCAGCAATATTTTACATACAAACATGTCAATACGATGAAATAAAGATTTGCTTGTAAATGTTTATGATTTCTAAAGAAGTGCGATATCTATATACACTCAAACAAAACGCACTTAGATATAATATTATGATTATATCCATAATTATGAATGACATGTGTTGCGGCATTGTTAGCCGACTGATATAATGCAAGATTCTTGAATATTATGGGGAAATTAAACAATAACACGCATGAAGCGTGATCAAGCTTAAAGCGTAATTATGTCTGAAGTATAATGACAATCGATTCCAAAAACCAATATCTCTTAATTGAGATGATCCCTTTGAAGCTTAATACTCATGGTGAGTAAAAGAGATATAATTAAATGTAAGAGATTCAGGCCTGATGATAAAAATACAAAGAGATCTCTCTATGTTATGTTTATATTGACATGAAATGGAATCGATAAATAAGTCGACTGCATACATACAACCCTCTTATGAAAATGAGGTTGATGAAATTATAATACTTTGGCCAAGTATAAAATCCCAATGTAGGGATTATTGTTATAAGACCTGAAGTCAAAACACTTAAATGTGTAAAGCCAGTAATTATATGTACAAATGAAAAATATTTCACAGTCGTAAAAGACGACTCATTGGGCGCGAAATTTTTCATAGAACTGGCATGACATATGGTGGATAGACTATAGTCTAAATCACTAGTTTGAGCTCTTTGATATACCAATGAGTGAGATCAAAATGTGTGATTCTCATCTCGGTACTTTGAGAGTTTTCTTTGATGTACCAGTTGATCGCGGTACGTTGGGATTTCAAGCAAAATGATTATAGATTATATGTCGAAATTGATATCTATTTCAATGATTGATTATACTCCTGCAAATTAGAAATTGCAGTTTATAAAGTGCAAGAACATATATGTATAAATCATTGAAAGATTCAATTTGCCCAGAATAGTATCATTATAGAATGAAGTGTGATTCTTAAAATAAAATCACATGAAGAATGATACATATGACCCCATAATATATGATGAAAATGAAATTGGAGTGTACTATTATTATATTTTAATATTTGGGCATGCAATTGATTTTCAATATGCAAAATTATATTATCCACCGGAAAATGAATTTGGAAAATGAATATTCACCAGAAGTGAATTTGAAAATGAATATTTAATTATTCATCAGAAGTGAATTCTAGATTTTGATAGAAGTGAATCAATTCTAGATTTGAGTAATGCAATCAGTCAACTAACTAAACATTGCTTGGCATATCATGTTCAGTACATCATAAATGAGCTATAACTTCATAAATGAGTTATAAACTAGTTATAAAAGCTCATCACAAAATATATGTTTGATGAAATAATTTGAGATTGCATTAATATACTTGTGATATTCCTATGAAGGGAACAAATACTCTCTGCACTCTTTTTCCCTTAGCTGAGGTTTTGTCCCACATGGTTTTCCTAGCAAGGTTTTTAATGAGGCAGCAATTATGGAGCAATTATGGCGTATAAATGAGAATAATGTATTCTTTTTCCCTTCGCTAAGGTTTTGTCCCACAGGGTTTTCCTAACAAGGTTTTTGAGACATTGTCACAGCTATCTGCAAGTAATAATTCAACAACAAGCTCTCTCTTTAAATTATGCTGGAATGATATCAACAAATGAAGAAAATCATACACATCTTATGATGAATGTTATGATATCGGCTACACATAAGAAGATTTTCATATATACATATTCCAGACGAAAGATGATATCATTATTCAAAAGGTCCATGAATACTTGATTGCACACTTCAGGGGGAGAATCATGCTGTCATGCTGTACTCTTTTCCTTCGTCCAGGTTTTGTCCCACAGGGTTTTCCTGACAAGGTTTTAACGAGACAGCGGCTGTACTCTTTTTCCTTCGTTCAGATTTTGTCCCACTGGGTTTTACTGACAAGGTTTTAACGAGGCAGACCTAAAGCAAGGCAGCACTAAAGCACTAAAGCAAGGCAGCACTAAAGCACTAAAACACTACAGCACTAAAAGCACTGAAGCACTTCAGATTTCAGTACATGATTTGTACTACTTATCATTGATGTCATTTTGGATATAAGACTCAATGATTAATGATGGCCAACATCAGGGGGAGCAGCTGTACTCTTTTTCCTTCGCTCAAGTTTTATCCCACTGGGTTTTCTTAGCAAGGTTTTAACGAGGCAGACAATTGAGCAAGCGAGTAATATGTCATTCAAGGGGGAGTGTTATGAAATATGGGAAATGATGTAATGAAGTTAGGTAAATGTTAGGTTGAATGGAATATTACCGATATGCCCCTGTAAAATTTACATATTACGATTATGCCATTATCCGCCGCCCCTATAAATAGAGGTCTATGTTCATTTGTAAAGATTGCACCATTCTTGATCAAGGAGAATTCTCTCTAGCTCCCTCAAGCTCTCTCCATCTTTCTCTCGTATATCATTGTTAGAATTTTGATAGTTTCACAACAATTTTGCATATATTTGACTATTTCAGAGTGGAATTATTTATTAAGAGAGAGTTTTATAAATATTTTGAGGATTTTCGTTTGATAATTTTGAACATTTGTCATGACGAAATTGCTTTATGAAATAAGATTCGACAAATTTGAATAAGAAATTGAAAGTAAGACTATTTGATAGTCATTATTCAAAATCTCATTTTTTAAATTTATTTTTCACCACACATTCTATTATAAAATAATTTACACATAATCTAAAAATATTATTTATTTTTAATCACACGTTCTTCAAAAATCTACTATTATAAACAATATTATTTAAAATAATGGCTCTCAAACGAGGGTTGTGTGTAGTCAAGTTCATTAATCAATTTAGCCTCTTTTTTCAGTAATTTTTTTTTATTTATAAATAAAGAATGTGATGTTTTTAAGGTAAAATATGTGAATGGAAAGTGATTTGATGAAATCTGTATAGTTAAAAAATGATTTGGGATAACGTGTTATTTATAAACTGTAAACAAGTTATCAAACAGAGACTTACTTATGTATTCACTCGATAATAGGTGAGTAGCGATTTCTTTTGTTGAGATTTTAATTTATTGTGTTATTAATCAAAATCTCTTATAGTATGTTCGACGACTATGATTGAATTTATAAATAGAATGTTGCTATTTTCAACCCTTTGAGGTAAAATTAGTAGTTGAAAAGTAGGCTATAAGCGAGAATCATTTTTTTAACGTTTTTATCCTTGCATATTTTTTAATTTGCATGTTAGCACGTCTATAATTAAATTTTTTTTTTTATCTATATTACTTCTAAAATGGACTATGAGAGAGAAACATTTTCGAACGTTTCTAATCTTATTTATGTTTTTATTTGCATGTTCACCCTTTACATTTTTGAAAAAGAAAAAGAAAAATCATAATTTCACCATTAACATTGACATATAATATTTAATTCATTCTTCTAAAACTTCCAATTCATTTCCACCTCAATAATGCAAAATAGAACCATTTCATATTTGATGAGTCATTTTTTTTGCTCTCATTCCATTCGAACTTATATTATACATGTTGCGTTATTTTTTACCGCGAGTGGATGGATCTTACAAGTAATATAATGAATTTTTAGTCTAAGTATCTTACTCACAGGTATTGAGATAAATTATTTTTTAAGAGACTAACTTTAACTGAATCAAGTAATGAGTAGGTTAGAAGTTGTGGAACAAAATTAAACTAACTAATAAAAATAGCTATGATATGAATGAGAATTTAACTAGTGCAAAACAATTTGTAAGAGTAGTTTTATTTATATGGGTGATAGTAATGCTAAGACTTAGAATCTATATCTATTATTTATTATTAAATTTGGGTTATAAGTTTTGCAACTATTTTTCGATAATGAGATCAATGTTCTTAATTTGTTTAAGACTGTCTCTCGAGTAGAATGAAATTTATTCCTACTAGTATATATCTCTATGACGAATGCGAACATACAAGAAAGCGTTAAATAATTTATGAACAATTAAAGATCACATAAAGTATAGCGGTATATTTCTATCCTCTATCGAATTTATGACATTTAATATTAGTCTAACTCACTTTTACTCTAGTGAATCTAAAAACAAGCCACAACAATTCATACAACTATTGTGCACATAATTGTAGAAGAAAGAAAATCAATATCAATTGCACAATAAACTCACGAAATAGTTTTAATACAAATTCAAAATCCAAAATAACAAGAAAATAATAAAAGGTTCATTTTAGTCCTAACACAATTTAGATTTAGTCTAGCATATTTGTAGGAAAAACAAAAATAATATATTTGAATTCATCACCGAAAAAACTAAAATCTTGATTTGGTTTGATGTTTGCTAATCGCAAGTGTACGATGTTGTATTCAAGTAATAAAGTGGACAAAAAACCCAAATTATCGTCTCACAAGGATTATGATTAATTACCAAAGTTATTCTGATTTTCGCTTTATTTGAATGACACAAGATTGAGATTATTGATAACTAAATGATTAAACTAAAAACAATAAAACAAAGTGTATTTTTAATCAATGAATGAAAGTTGGGATTTAACTATTTCACGAAGTTGATACTTTTAATTTCACCGTTCAAGTTTTAATCTACATATAAAATTTTCCTCTCAGGTTTAAATCAGCTCTACCTAATTAGTCAGCGGTGTTTCTAGACAGTAGATTGTAATGATTATGTGCATGGAATACAAGAACTCAACTTAAGATCACAATAACAACAAACGTATGTCTCCATCGCTCGTTCAATTACCGAGTTTTATTCCTAAATCTAGGTTGTTAGTTCACCTCTCAGATTATGAAAATAACCATTAAATCAATGAATTGGTAGTCATTTAATTCATGCATTAATCACAAAATAAAACCATCACATGCAATCAATACATAAAACTTGAACAATGTAATTAAAAGCGAAAAATTACGCTACATCGTTAATCCCAACAAATAGTTTCGTTGTTCATATTGTTGGAATTGAAAACGTGAATAAATAAATAGAACAACACCAGGAGCATATGAAATAAACAAGTGAAAGAACTATTGCACCAAGAATTAGCCTCCAAGTGTTGATTTTCAATTCTCATGCATTTGCCTCCAATAAGTTTTAATGATCTCCCAAGTATGATGATGAATTTTGCCTCTTGAATATGTGTGCAAATGTCCCTTCTCTCGTGCATGAAAAGTCCAATATATAGGTTTTTCCCGAAATCTAGGTGAAACACAACTTGAAAACCCGCATGGACCTTTTTCCTACTAGGCCAGACAACTGCGCAGCACACAATTCAAAACCTGGTGGCTGCGTAGGGGACCAAAAATTGGTGCTATTAAATTGATCTATGGTCACGCAGCTACCTGATTAGTTTGGCGTGGCCACGCAGTTCACATTTTTCAGCGCAATTTCCATCTTTTTCAGTATGTCTAAGTTCGTCTCTAAACTTTATTTGCACGTGAGTCCTTCATCTTATGATTGCAGCAATTTAGTCCTTGATCTTCCAAATCACTTCAATTCTTCTTCAGTTAAGCCCTCGAATTCTTATTTCTTCTAATTAGCTCCTCTTGAGATTCCCCGTGGATGACATCAACATCAATTTTTGTCCACTTTAGCTCCAAATGTCTATTATTCCACTTCATTGCTTCATTCTTATGATTTTTGGAATATTCCTACAATGTAAACAAATAACACAAAATTATGTAGTAGTTATTCAAGAATGACGATAAATCGTTATAATTTAGATATATAAGTAAGCGTGTAAAAAACACTTATCATGGATCTTCTCTTCAACTTTCGTCGGATGAGATCTTAATATTCTTTGCTTGTTTCCTTGTAATAGGATGCATAATTGTTGGTTAATTTGTTATATTTCCTCTTATTCTAATGATTTAAATTGCTTAAGTCATGGATATTAATCATATTTTATGTTTTGTAGATTAGATGAAGGGATTGGATCAAAGAGGATTCAATATCACAAATTAAAAAGAAATTTAGAACTCAAAAGTACACAAATGCAACATTGGACTTCGCATAAGACGTGGGCACACCTTACTGTTTCATTAAGACTTGACTTATATGGGCAATTTTTAGATGTGAAAAATATTACTATTAAACCCACAATTATTTTCTAAGGGGATATGAATATTTAGAGAGATTATTTATGTAATTAATAAATTTTTATTATTTTAGGGAATAATTAGATTTTGATTAAAGGAAAGAAACTAGATCCTTCCTTATTTCTAGGAATCTTTCCATACAAGGACTTTCTATCCCTTTTTCTTGTTGAGGGTCTTAGGTTTTTCATCATTCTCTTTTCTATCTTTTTTCCTTCTCAATTTTTATGGATAGCTAATTTATTATTCCAGTTCAAGAATAATCGAAGTGTTGATTCTTCAAGAATTGTGAGATCTAATTAATTTCATTGTTCTTTTATCTCTTTTCTAAGTCTATATCTTTTGTTTGCATTGAATTTGTTGTTTTGATTAATTAATACAAAGTGCACATTGTTTTAATTGTCAAAACGATACTTAGCCAATTAGGAATCTAAATCTGTAATTGTTTAGAATTTCTAATATAAGTGGCAGAACATAGTTGAGTATAGATTGATTTTCAATTTATGTTATGGAGATATATAACCTAGGTTAAATGAATCACACGTGTGATTTTGTTGGTTAAAATTGATAGTCTCTCTAAAGATTAATGTTATTGGAAAATTAAATCCAAAGATCGTATCTAAGGTTGTTTATTGATTAGGGAAATAATTAACGAGGGTCTCTTGATTATCGAGATAGTAAGGAGAGATAGGTTGTTAGATCGTATCGGCGACCATAACCAATTTAGAAAAGAATAAAAGATTTTATTTTTGCATCCATGATCAATTCAATAAATCATTACTAAGATTATACCTTGAGCTGGATATTTATTTAATTTGATATTTTCACCACTTTAATTCCGCAATTGTTTATTTACAATTTGATACTCGAAATTCAACCCCCCCCTTTTTAATTTACTGTGTTTAATTTTCTCGAAGAATTAAATCTAACAAATCCTTGGGGATTCGACATTGCTCATCACTATCACAATTTATTTTTATAAGAGCAAGAAATTATTATTTGTTGGATTCGACACCCATCACCTTGCCTCTTCAAGTGATAACTGGTGTTCCCTTAATGTAGAATATACTTCTTTATTTATAAGCCTCTAAAATAGGTCAAAATCGTGTAAAAATCGCGGTTCTATTATGTTTTATACCAAAATTAGAAGTCTAAACATGATTCTCGCAGAAAAACAATTGGGCGACCACTCAATTATAAATCAGGTGGTCGCCCAGTGACTTCAATTCGCTGCAGATACACGATTTGAGCATCGACGATTTCCTGGTGAAGATCCAGGCGGTCGCTGGCTACTTTACTTTCCTTTATTTTGGCTATCCTCTTTTAATTGCACCTCCTACCACTCACTTTTGATTTCATTCAATTGAGTCCTTCAACTTTTTATTCATTCAATTTAACCCATATTTCTTCCAATTAGTTGCAATTTACTCTTACATCCATCTAATGTATCCAATATGCGGATCATTATCAATTTAGAGTAGATTAAGTAGAAAATCTATAAAATGATAGAATAAATGTTTAGTTTTAGGGCTCAAATAAATGCATAAAACACACATATCAATATATGATTCCATTATTACAGAATTTGTAAATAAATGAAGAGATGAGGTGTGAAAATCAAACAAAATCCAAGGTGTGGTGGTTTGGAAGGAGTATTGAATACTGCAAAGTGACATGGTGTAGTAAAGAATTCAAAGGAGTATTGAATATTGTATTTTTCGAGTTGGAGTTCAAAAATCTAACAAGAATTTTTCCCCGACAGATCTAGCACGAGTACGCGCGGTGGCTCGCCAGATTATAGATTTGTCTCTGCCCGCGAACAGGCCAAAAAAACAGGTCGAGGGACCCCTAAAACCCTGCCTGATCAATCCTATGAATCCTAGTCGCCCCGACTTGAGTTTGTATTTTGTTTTTAAATTTTTTATATCTTTTGATGTTATTTTAACTGGTATTTCACTTGTACAATGCACGAAAGTTGGTATCCATAATATCAATTTCAATATGTATTCGTAAAATTTTAATGCATACATGTAGTCAACAAAAATACAAGACATAAAAAAATGATATATTACAATAATTATTAAAATTATAGACGTAACATAACCATAACCAATCTCAATTATTAAATGTTTCTTTAAATAGTAAATGTCAATTTATATATATATATAATTATATATGCTCGGGTTGATCTCGAATTCCCATTTCACCCTTGACCCAATCTCTAAATCGGGGTGTTTACACAAATACCCTTATTTTTGGACCATTTACAAAAATACCTTTTAAATTTTTTTAAGAAGTAAAAATATTTTGTAAATTTTGAGTGCCAGTTTTTTAATGATTTTGTCACTTTTATAATAATTTTGTCAATTTTTAAAAAAAGTGACACAGTGACATTTATTTTTAAAAAAGTGACATGTATGTTATATTCTCAATCAAATATAAATTAAATTCTTAGAATAAATTCACAATTTGTTAACTTTATTCAAAATATTAGAATAATTGTGCCACTTTTTAAAAAAGTGACAAAATGCCACTAATGTAACTTTTTATCGCCTTTTCTTTTAACTAGAAAGTGGTGTTTTGTCACTTTTAGTAAAAAAAAAAAAAAGTGACAATTTGTCATTTCTTTCTTCGTGAAGGTCAATTTTTCAATTTTTGCAATATCCATCATTAACTAACAAATTATACAAGTCCACAAATATTAGTAGATATATTACACATTCTCTCTTCTCAATACACAAACATAATGTAATTTTTTACTATTTATTTTAACTCAAGATTGACAGGTGTCACTTTTTAGAGGATTTTTCAATTTTTGCAATATTCATCATTGATTGACTAATTATATAAGTTTAAGAAATGAGGAGAAAATCCCACCACAAAGTGGTAGGAATATGAATTCAATAAAAACAAGGAAAATGTAGGATATCGAGAAAAGATGGAAAATCAATTCCATGAAAAAAAATGTTATCAAACACCAAAAAAAAAATGGAAGTAAGAAAATGTTTCCCATTTTCCATGGAAAATGTGGTGTATCAAACACACCTATACATTTTCCATTCTTTAAACGCAACACAATATCACTTTTTTTTACTTTTTCTTCTTTTAACTAAAAAGTGATACTTTATCACCTTTATATTTGAATGTCAATTTTTAAATTTTTACAGTATTCAAAATTACCTATCAAATTACACTAGTCAAGAAACAACCCCTGCAAAAACAAATCATTCCTCTATGCAACAACATGAAACATTAATCGAACTTTACTCTCTATCTGATCTCGAAGTAGCTTCGCAGCCTCTATATCAGTCTTCTAGCTAATTTGGTCTGGAGCCTCTTTAAAATAATTGAAAGTAAAACCTTTTGGACCCTGAAACAAATTATGGTCAGTTTTAAAAAGAAATGGTTTCTTGAGAATTAATTACTTGCTGAGGAGCATGTGAATACAAAGAAACAAGTGCCATGGCCACCCAAGAAGACACCTTGAGGAAGTTGTATATATAGATTTCCAGCAACACCCATGTTGCAGTTGTCACAAATCTGCAACAAAATAGGGAAGGTAAGCAATTGTTCATGTTGACCTCAAAATCTGGTAGGACCTTGGATCAACACGTCTCAGCTCCTCCTTATTGAACACGTGGATCTCTTACGTACAAGGACAAACAATCAACTTGCAAAGGGGGCCGAGGCGGCTCCCGTTTGCACTTCGATGCCTAAGTCATTACTCAATTTAAGCAAATATAAATTAGGTGCGAGAAATATAAGTGTGTAAAAGAGAGAAAAGGGAGTGAGAGTAAAATATTGGGTTAAAGTATTGAATTACCAACATTTTTCTTGGAGGTAAGTGTGCTCTATTTATAGAATAAGTTATCGTCTTAGATGATGACACGCGTTGGACTTTTACATGTGTCTTTACCCTAGCCGTTGAGGAGGTAAACCAATTTCTTAGATGTAATCATTGCTACATGCCGTAGGGGAGGAGCGCCCATCATATTCTCCATAAAGGTAACTTCTTGTCAAGCCATAGTCAACTGGAGAAAGTTACGTCTCTCGACACCCTCCATTGTCCCATCGCAGATCCGAGGTGGTACAACAGGACACCTCAGCTTATTACAAACTAGTTTGGATAAAGAGGGTCCAAGCGATATACCACCTCAGTGATTGGACCAGGGAAAGCCCTAAGCTCCATTCATAGCTGGAGTCCATTGGGCCTCTCTTGGGGCCCTACGGGTGATCCGTTGGGCTCATTTTAGGCACGGTCTCAACAGTTCAAGTTTTTTTGTAGTACAGTTTGGCGTTGCCCTCCCTTCGCCGGAGGGACTCCTTGAGGTTCTGGCAGCCACAGACAGACCTGTCGTCTTCTGCTCATTTGGATTTGGGTCTTTCTTTTGGGCTTTTGATTAACCGTATTATTTACGGTGTTTAGACTTTTAATAAGTTCTATTTTAAGTTTATAAATGTAATTAGATCAATTTTTAGAATATTTTGTGTGATTTCCTCTTGTATAAAACTCATTCAAATAATGATTACAAGAATAAAAAAAATAAAAAAAAAATTAACGAAACTCTAACACCCCAATTTTATATCCCATTTTACATGCATTTATTTATTTTATCGTCAAATTTCTTAAGATATATTTTCTATTATTATAAAGAATAAAATAATATTATATTAGCTCGGTCTAAAAAATAATTTTCACTTTGTTTTTCAATATAATTTGATTGTACTAAAAGCTTAAAACAAGTATTTATCTTTGAAAATCTTATTTTTACTTTAATTTAAAACAGAGACATAGAGTGTAAGACATTAGGGAATTATCTATTTAAAAATATTTAAATATTTTGAAAATAAAATAAAACTACGAAAAAGTAATTATGACATTTTTTCAGGTTTCCCTAATGACAGGCCCGTGAACCATGGTCGGGTACCTAGTACATAATCTGTAACATCTCAAGTTTAAAATCTTAAACCTAGATGTGTGAACTTCATTTCACTTTATGTGCGGAAATAAATCATTTTAAATACTAATATTTTCATTTTTCTATTATAAGATTCTACAAAAAAATTTGACAGTCTCTTCTATAAATTGGACTTAACCAACTTGTAGATGGACATCACAACCATTTAAAAAACATAAATCTCAATTCATTCATTATCCAACATCACCAAAACCATTTCAAATCAATCTCAAACTCCTTGACATAAAAATTCCAAATCACTTAACTATAAAAAATGAAATAAGAGGTAGCCTAATCGCTAATACTGTACCAAAACTTTTTCAAAGCTAACTCCAACCAAACCATTATCAATAATGAATGAAAAATAAATAATTAATAAAAAACTTAAATAAATTCTAGTTTAACTTTATTTAAAAAAAATGAAAGCGAGTACTGTCTGAGTCTACCCCCAAGCGCTCTTCTTAGATCATCTAACTTTCATCACCTGAAATGTTGGGTAGGAATCTAAAGTTCAGTAAGTAAACTTTATGCACGTGATCTATGCTCATGGCATGAGATGCTTTGAACTTTAAAAAATGTATCCTCATTCACTTTAACCTTTCAAAACTTTCAACCTTGTCAAAATTTCACTTAAATATTTCAAAACTTTTACTTCATTTCCATCGTGATTCGTGAGCTCACTTGGTGTATCTTCTAGCCAATCGGAGAGTAGTTGGCATTTCTTATTTGGAACCAGGTTAACATACACATTTCCACCACAAAGCAGTTTAAAATTCACTTTCCCACCACAAAGTGGTTTAATAGTCCACCGCAAAGCAGTTGAACATTCCATCGCAAAGCGACTTAATTTGGGTATGCCGGTCCCCCATGCCCCATTTTTGACTCACTTCTTTCATGACATAGAAATACACACATTATCTTTCTTAAACATGTGACACATATCTTTTGAGAAAACTTTGACTTTTCCACATTTTTCATTTAAAAGAACTTTGACTTTCCAAATTCAATGACAATACATGATAACATGAATGTTTAAACATTTCCTTAATTACACATGCATGTATAAAGTCAATGAAAAGCATCAGAAGCAGGTAAATTGCAAGAATGTCATTTAAGCACGTCAATTCCACATTAAACATTCAACTTTCTCAGATGCCCTCGACGTCAATGTGCCCAATAGTCTTAATTTATATCAATTAATCAAATAGAATGTAAAGTTCAATTCAAAAACACATTCACAGTTTAATCCAAGCAGGACTTTAAGTTTTGTAAACCAAGTTGCATATCAAACTCGAATTAAAATATTAAATAATTCGACACAACATTATGAGCTTATCAATTAAGGTATTTAAACCAAAATCAAGGTTTGAAAGTATATGACTTTATAATCTCCCCCGAATCTAGAAATTACAAATTAAAACTCATATTCTAACTAAAATATCAGTCAAGCTAATTAAATTCCTAAATTTCCAAAATATGATAATATATATATATACATAAAAATCTTTCTCACATTTTAGAGCAACATGATTCAAAATGTGAAGCTAAAACTGTTAACTAAAACAACTAAGATCATATTTTCAAAATCTGATATTAATGTACACATTCACATAATTTCCCCCAAAAAATTCCTAAACTCGTAATTATAACTCAAAATTAGTTAACCACAATCAATTAAACTAATCAAATTAAGATTCCTTAAATATAGAAATCCAAATTAAGGTTCAAACTAAAACTTAAATTGAAAATATACACATGTATAGATTATATACATACATATATGAACATTATCCAAATCCAATTACCTAAATCTCCAATTTAACAGTTAGAATTCGAAATCTAACATAAATTGAAATCTGAAAATCTTCACATATATGCATCAATACACATAAATGTGTGTGTGCATGTAAGAGTGTGTGTGTGTGTGTTTGGTTCATATGTGTGTTTCACATGCCTTGTGCATTGTGATCGGGTGGGAGGAAAGAAAAGGGTAGTGCCTTACCAGTGGGTTGTGGTAGGTTGTGGCAGTGAGGTGGTGGTGGTGGCCGATTGAGTGGAGAACCAAGAGCGGGGGAGGCGTCGGTGGTAGAGAGAGAGAGAGAGAGAGAGAGAGAGAGAGAGAGAGAGAGAGAGAGAGAAGGGTCGGGTCGGGGAAATGGGTTAGGTTTATATTTTTACAAGATTTTCCTCCAATGTGATGCACGATATTAAATATAAAAAATAATATTACATTGTAATAACTATTAAAATTTTACAAACAATATAACTAATTCAAGTTATAAAAGCTTATTTGAATAGTAAAAGTCAATTTATATATTTATTTAAATAATAAATGATGGTTATTTACATCTCGTAATCATAATCAAAATATACAAATAACAATAAAAATATTGTTTAATGGTACTCATTATTCAAAACATCATTTTTTTTCAAACTTATATTTAATGGTACTTGTTGACCACAAAATCTGGTAGGACATTAGATCAACACGTCTCAGCTCCCCCTTTTGAACACAAGGACTTCCTGCGCACTTAGACAAAAGATCAGTGTGCAAATGGGGTCAGAGTGACTACCGTTTGCACTCTGACAATCAAGCCAAAACCCATTTCCAGTAAATATATATGTTGAATGCGAAAAATAAAAGCCAGTAAAATAGAGAAAATAGAGTGAGAATAGTATATTAAGTTAGAGTATAGAGTTGCTAACTTTTTTCTTGAAGATGCTAGCAATCTATTTATAGTAGAAGGAATCGCTCTAGATGATGCCACGTGTCAAAGTCAAACCCCTAATTGTAGAGGAGGTAAACCAATTGTTTAGTTATAATCATCATTGCCTACTATAGGGGTGGCGGCCATCACATACTTCAAAAAAGGAGCTGTCTATCAAGTAGCAACTTGCATATATGTCGCATGTCTGACACACTAGCTGGTCTTGTCACCAGCCCGGGAAGCTAGCCTCGAAAAACAACAGATCGGACATAAAGAGCTTCGGACAACATGACGCTTCAGTGAACATACAGTTGATCCAGCCCAAGGTTCTGCACTCAACTTGGGGGTCCCACATGGTCCATTCTCGACTACGTGTTAGGTTCGTAATAGTACTCATTACAATTTATAAAATTACAAATTTTCAAGCCATTTTTTAAAAAGAAAAACATTTTTACTTTCCACTTTTCAATTTTAATTCAATAAATCAATCACAATTATATATATGATATGTATTTCAGAAAATATGATTTGTAATATTGAAGATAACATATGATAATAATCAAAACATAATTTTGTTCTATGCAAGATTTTCAAATTTTCCTCACATTCATTTTTGCCTCTAGTATTAAACATTTTTTTTTTCAATTTTCATTCAAAAAACCAATCACAATAATAATATATGATATATAATTTAGAAAATATGATTTTTAATATTAAAGATAACAAATATTAATAATAACTAGTTTTCTACCCGTGCGATGCACGAAATATATAATTTTTAAATCATAATTTTAAAAATATTTTGATTCAATCATACCAATTAAAAAACATAATTTCAATAAAATCTCAATATAAAATGTTATTGAATTTGAATATTTAAAAAAGACAAAACTATTCAAAATAAAAAGCAACATGTACACTAAGTATACAGCGCCACTCAAAATTTGACACTCATTTAAATTTTTTATATAAATTTTTTTTTGGCTTTTATTTACAGTTTCTTTGAGAATTTGCTCACCTCATCACCTATTTCAATTTTAATATGTTATAATTTTTTATTAACTATATTTTTTAATGTGTTGTTTACATATATTTTATTTGAAATCCAATATATTAATTAATATATTTTATTTTTTCTTATTTTTTAAACATGTCAATTTTTGTCAAAATGATGAAATGATTAAGCCTCCGTTTGGTAATAATGTTTGCTTTATAAATTTGTTTATTTATGATTTTTGAGATAAAAAATAGTGGTTAGAAATTGGAGAGAGAAAATATGTGTTGTTAAAAAGTTGATAGAAAATAATTAATTATTTTTGTAACATGCGTATTGAAGAGTTTGCTCATTATTTACATATTAGGAAGTAAAATTTCACTAATTTTATTTATTTATTTATTTTCAAAAATATATTAATTCAATTTTTTCATTTCTAACTTAACAAATTTATATACAATATACTTATTTATTTTGAAATATAATAATCCAAATTTTTCATTTTCAATGTAACACATTTACATAGATATGATATGACATTTATTTATGTTTAAACATATTAATCCAGTTTTTTCATTTCCTACATTACACATGTTATTGAATTTGAAACTTTAAAAAAAAAAAAAAACTAATAAAAATAAAAATTTCTGCATGTACACTGAATGTATCGTGCCACTCAAAGTTTGGTACTTAATTAAATTTTTTATAAAATTTCTTTTGACATTTATTTACGTTTTTCTATAAAAATTTGCTCACCTTATCACCTATTTTCCTTTTAATATGTTATAATTTTTAATTAACTTTATTTTTTAATATGCTGCTTACATATATTTTCTTTTTTCTTTTTTTTAAACATACAAATTTTTGTCAAAATGATGAAATGATTAAATTTTTTACAAATTTATCATTGGTGGAAAAAAGTTGATAGCAAATAATTAATTATTTTTGTAATATGTTTATTAAAAAACCTATTCATTTATTGACATATTAGGAAGTAAAACTTCAATAATTTTATTTATTTATTTTCAAAATATATTGATTCAAAATACTAATTTCTAACTTAACAAATTTATATAACATGAAATTTTTATTTTTAAATATATTAATCCAAATGTTTCATTTTCAATGTAACATATTTACATGGATATGAAATTTATTTTTGTTCAAATATATTAATACAATTTTTTCATTTCATACATAATACATTTACATAGATATCACATTTATTTATGTTCAAATATATTGATCTAATTTTTTCATTCCTACACAACACATTTACATAGATATCACATTACTTATGTTCAAATATATTAATCTAATTTCTTTTTTTCATTTTCAATGTAATACATTTATACATAGTATATTTATTACAATCTTGCTAAATATGTGATAAATAATAATTTTTCCTACAAAAATATCTATCTTTTATTTATTTATAATCTTTATATTCTTTACATCCTAACTTATATAAAAGAGGAGAACCATATTTACTGTTCATTTACTGTTCATAAGGCTGAGGTCATTTTTTCCTTTGCTGATGTCCTTTTTTTTTTTTGGCAAAAGCTAGGATTTCTTCATTCGACGCTCTCTCCCATCCTGATCACCGATCTCTGCCCCCCCTCTCTCTCTCTCTCTCTCTCTCTCTCTCTCTCTCTCTCTCTCTCTCTCTCTCTCTCTCGCTGCTACGCCTCTCCATTTATCTCTCCTGTGCTCTCTCTCCATCTCACGAACCTTCCATTTGAACAACTGAAACTTCATCCGCACCAATCGAATAATTCACACAAGTTACAAGGCTGTCAGTTGCCGAGATTCCAATTAAAGTGACGTCAAATGGTTTCGATAGAGGTATATTTCGTATTTACTTGCTCGATTTTGCTTGGAATTGAATATTCAAAGGGTTGTTCTTTCTTTATTTTCTTATAGTTTTACTTTCTATTAGAAATAAAAATATTAGAAAATGAGATGCCCATCTGGGAAATTCTATCAATATTGTAAGATTTTTAAGATTTTGTAATCTATCTCTTAGTCATTGTTAATTGTCAAAATTCAATCTGACCTTCGCATATTGATCCTAGAAATTGAATTTCTGATTTGGGTAGTAGATTTTAGAAATTAAATTAGTGGTATTTCGGGTATATTGGTTAATAATATGTTAGAACGCACCTAACCTTCAATTATATATTTCTCAGTTTCTTGAGCAAGCTTGGAAATGATATGTTTTAATTTAATAACAACTAATTATAAGCTTAGCTCATTTTTCATTTTTGTTCCGTATAATCATATGCATAGCTATTTGATAGGACATCATTCTACCTAATTTGAATCATCGCAATATTTATGGTCCTGAAAAAAGCTTTTCATGATTTTGTTACTTTTCTACTCTTCTTACCTTTTTATTGTTTGTGCTTCTTGAAAAGGCTGGTTGAGTTGGTACTAAATTGGTTTACACTCAACAGTATACAACAAATTTCAGATTCAATTTAAGGCTATGGGTAGTTTTCGACATGGAAAACTATGTATTGAAGATAAGGATTGTGTGGATTGCATCAAAATGCATGAAGAAGGTTGGTTTTCGTTTTCCTTCTCGTTGAATTTGTTTATGTTTAGATGAACTTCGTTTGGATTCCATTTATTTTCCAATTTTATGCATGTAAATTGTTAATGGTTATTGGCTCAATTGTTTCCCATTGTTTTGATTGAAAGGATGATCTTTATTTTTCAATTAATTGGTGAATTATAAAATGTCAGTTTATATGTTGTAATAAAATTCTGAAAATAAATATTATTACTTATTCTTGAAGTGAGTTGAATATGGAACATATATTTCGAATATGTGACTAAATGAGTACTGGAAATTTCAAACATAGGTTGTTTACATTAAACAAAATTTGGAAGAAATTTTTTTTTTCGAGTCCGTCCTGTTAACATTCCAATTGGTATTAATATTTATTCTATATGGGCACAAATTTTTTTTGGTGGGTTTCCATATCTATTGAATGATTTTGAGGTTTTCAATCGTTGGTATTTTTATTTAGTGAGCTTCGTTTGTTTTTGTGCTATTTTTCTTCATTGTGTACATCTGTGTGTTTGGATAAATGCTAATGTGAACAAGTATGGGAATTTTTCTCAATTTATTTGAAATCTTACTCCTATTTCTCTCTCTAAATCTGTATCTATTTCTAGGGACACAACCCTTCAATGGACGGAAAAAATCAGATGATGTTCAAGCAGGTAGAACAATGTCTTATTTTGTTATTTCTTGGATCCTATACTAGATAGACGATAAGAGTTGGGTTGGTATCTGAATTTTACTGTATATGTTTTGAATGCAGTTGTCGGGGGAGACACACATCTCGAACGTGTTGCAGTTTCCTGAGCGATTAGTGGGTATACTCTTTCTCTAAAACGCTTTTATTATAAATGACAAGACTTTGAAGGGATTTTTGAGATGAAAAATTTATCTTTCAGAAGTATAATTTATCGTTGCTTCCAAATATGAAAATATTGAGCACCTGACATACTATGAGTCATGTACCTGAAACCCATAATTTTCTACGTCTTCGGCTCTCTGGATTTCTTGATTAAACTGAAATAGTCATATACATGCAGTGCTAGCAATCAGTCATGGTCGAAGCTGTATCAATAGATGATATACGAGCTACTGCTTCCCACCTCAAGATCGACCTCTCCTCCATATCACTCCCCCAATCGGTTCTAGGCTCAACTTGACATAGTTAACCTCATCCATGACGCAAAAACTCAGGTATTCCCTTCTGACATAATGGTGCAACATTTTTCCATTTGTGCTCATACGTGTAATTCTGCTTACCATTACGTGATCATAAATACTTTTTAAATTTGCTTTTTCTAGCATCTTCACTCCATACTTCGATGAAGAAGCTATCTTCTCCATTAAAATGATGGATAAGCAAAACTAAGATGGTGTTTCCTTACTTTTTAATTTGCAAAAAATCTTCACATGTTTGCTTATATTTGTTGTCGATTGTTTTCTGTCACATACATAGCCATTATTTATAATCTCTCTGTGTGTGTGTGTGTGAATAAAATTTAACTTTGTGGTCTTCCACAAGTTTTTCTATAACTTTTTACAAATATTTTTCTTTTTCTCTTCAAAGACCTGATGGAGTTACAGTGATGTTTCTTCAAGTAACTTCATTTTAGTTCTCTATCATCATGTCTCTGGTTTCTTCTCTCTATCTTATTTTTTTCTTCATTTCTCGCAATGTACAATATCTCGATATATTTTGCTGAAGTCATACAAAAGTTGTTGTGCAACTTGGTATTTACCTATGGTATGAAGATGAAAAGGATATATCATGCTTCCGACTATAGTAATATTTATCTTATAATTGTTTTGTTACTTGTAATTTTTTCTTATTTTGAATTTTCGTTGATTAAGTTGTAGTTGAACATTGTAATTTACTACTTTTCTTCCAGAAGTCCTTTTATTGCTGGCTTCCTCCCTCGCTGCAAGAAGAATCTTCACGATCATCATACAAGTTTTCTCCAATGGCCTCTCGATTTAAGTTAAGAACTTTTATGTAGTTGCTTAGCATGAACAATTGTCATAAGTAAGTTTTATTTGAGAAGTACAACTACAGTATGTGCTTATTTAACATGGATAATAATATAACGCTATAATACACACAACTTTACTACAACCGTGCAACGCACGATACCACTAGTCTTTATAAAAGTAGAAGTGAGGAGAGAGAGTCATTTTGAAGGAAAAATTGCATTTAACTACTCTCTCTCCTCACTTCTACTTTTATGTATAAATAAATAAATAAATAAAGAAAAGATAAATATTTTTGTAGGAAAAATTATTATTTATTACATATTTAGTAAGATTTGTAATAAATATACTATGTATAAATGTATTACATTGAAAATGAAAAAAAATAGATTAATATATTTGAACATAAATAATGTGATATCTATGTAAATGTGTTATGTGGGAAATGAAGAAATTGTATTAATATATTTGAACATAAATAAATGTGATATCTATGTAAATGTGTTATTTATGAAATGAAAAAATTGTATTAATATATTTGAACATAAATAAATGTCATATCTATGTAAATATGTTAAATTGAAAATGAAAATTTTGGATTAAAATATTTGAAAATAAAAAAGTCATGCTATATAATTTTTCTTTTTGAAGGAACATGCTATATAAATTTGTTAAGTTAGAAATGAAGATTTTGAATCAATATATTTTGAAAATAAATAAATAAAATCGTTGGAATTTTACTTCCTAATATATCAATAAATGAGTAGGTTCTTTAATAAGCATATTACAAAAATAATTAATTATTTGATATCAACTTTTTACCACTAATAATAAATTGGTAGAAAATTTAATCATTTCATTATTTTGACAAAAACTGATATGTTTACAAAATAAGGAAAAATAAAATATATTAATTAATATATTAGATTTCGAATAAAATATATGTAAGCAACATATTAAAAAATATTGTTAATTAAATATTATTTGTGTTTAAATATCTATTTTCATAAAATTATTATGATCTTTTAATAGTTTGAATCTTACAAATAAGTATTTGTGTTCAGCCATACCAATTCAATGTAAAATTTTAAGTTCAAAATTATGTCGAAGTTGTATTACAAATCTAATACTAAATAAACCTTATCGTATAAAACTTTTTATAAATAATCTTATTTTTTTAGTTATTTAGTACATCTAAAAATTCGAGCTCATTTGTATTGTGTTTTATTAAATTAATGAAAATTTTTATAGAAAGTTACATTTAATACATAAATATTTTTTTTATAATAATTGTGATATTTTATTGGTCTTAGTCTTATGGATGAATAATTTTGTTCAGTCATACAAATTCAATTTCGAATTTTCATTTACATTTACATTTGTATCGAATATTTAATCAAGTTGTATTAAATTTTGTTATACATAATACTACTTTTAAGTTCTTTGTTACATATATATAACAACATTCTTTTCTATATCAGATTATTTATCAAAATTATTTTATTTACAATTACATTTGATTATTATTCCAGAAAGTCTTACATCACATTTTTTAACATTAACAATTAACAAATTTATTTATATTGTTTTGAAATGATATAGTTATTAATGGTTTTTGTCCTAACTGCTAAGTCTAAATTTTTAAAAATAATTAATTAATGTCATGATATTAATTGTTATATTTTACATAAAAAAATTTATTTTAAGAAAAAATGTTTTGGATGATGATTATGAAATGTAGGAGCAAGAATTATTTCCAAATGGTTGTGGATTTGAACAAATTAATCTTTAACTCTTTAATTTTGATTTGTTGATAATAAAAAGTGTGTTACATTTTTTTTTAAAAATTGAACGTTTGGCTTTATTTTTATTTTTTTTAATTTTTTAAAAATTTGGCGGATTAACTGTTTGAAACTGGGGTTTTGACAATTGAAACTTAAACCAAACCGTTTAAGGAGGTTTGAAATTTTTCCAAACTAAACCATTTGTTGTTGTTTAGTTTGGTTTCGTGGTTTATTTGTTCACCCTTACTTTGTTGCATGCAAGGTAAATTAAAGATTCCACTTATGGAAGATCATCCTCTTGTTTTGAAAGATTTGTTATAAAGCAGGGACGACAGGATTAAGAATTTCGTTGAGAACATTCAGACATATAATATGATGTTTTTGTTCACTTCTATGAGGGGAATAGATAATGGGTGAATGATGGTTGAGGGTCTCCTGTCTTAAGATTAAATGGTCGAAATTTCAACAAGATTGAGAGTTTGTTGCCTGATGACGAATGATGGTTCAACTCCGCAATATGCTCGGCTTTATATTGTTGACAATGCGAATGAGGTTGAAACTAGAAAAAGGGCCATGGGATACTATTATGTATTTATTGCTTATATATTTATATTGTTTACGAATAATTTTGTTGTGATAGTTTAAAATTTAATTTATGTTTTTTAATGTCCCCCAGTAGGAGTTAATCATGCGATTAAATGTTACATGATTGTATAGTTTCTGATTTGAAGGATATGCTAGACAAATACACCAAATTGGTAAGGCAATTTAGGTCGGTTAGAGAAAAGATGATTGAGAAAAAAACTTCAATATAAGACTTATACTTATTGGTTGGTGGGAGACCGATGATAGGGACTACGATTTGCATGTTGTCGATGAAATAGCCGGATTGATTGTTGATGGATTTTGATACACGACCTGGACACGGGGATATCATTATTGCACCACATGGTGGATCGTTGCAGCTGTTAAGCGAAGTGCATCCTCTTTATTTGCCTTTGCAATATCCATTGCTCTTTCTGAGGAAGATTGATCATATACAGAGATTGTACAATGGAATAAGGTTGATAGTTACAAAACTTGACGACCATGTTATAGAAGGTCAAATTCTTTCTGGAAGCAATGCAAGACACAAGTTCTTTATTCCAATGACTTCATTGAGCCCTTCTTATTAGATTTCAAAGAAGACAATTTCCAATGATGGTGTCCTATGTCATGACTATCAATAAGAGTTAGGGACAATCTTTCTCGCATGTGGGGCTTCTTCTTAAACGACTGGTGTTTACACATGGACAACTTTATGTTGCGATTTCTGGGGTAATAAATCTTTTCAGAGTAAAGATGTTGATTTATGATAAGAATTGAAGACCAACAAAATCAATAAATAATGTTGTGTACAAAGAAGTATTTCAAATTTTGTAATCATATGAAACCAATAAATAATGATCTTATCTCTTATTTATGAAATTTATTTATTTTATCTAAATGACTCATCTAATTTCACATTTGATTATCTTTATCCAGACGTTTTTTTTCATGCATTGCACGGGTGATTCACTAGTTATAAATTATAAATAAAAGTAAAAGTGAGGAGAGAGAATCATTAAATGTAATTTTCCCTCCAAAATGATTCTCTATCTTCACTTCTACTTTTATATGTATAAAATAAAATAAGGATAAAGATAAAGATAATCAAAATATACAAATAGCAACAAGAGCATCTCCAATACATTTCGTGGATTGGGAAAATACACTTGACATGTAAGCAAATAGATGGAATATGGTAAAAATCTCTCTCCAATGCACAATGTGGATTAGGATGTTAGGCTGACTTGACGCTAAAATAAATAGAAATTATGGAGTATTCTGTCTACACCTAGACGCTCCGTGAGACATGCTGACTAAGCATTAATTTTTATTTTATAATTATTTAATTACTGTAGATAAGGACGTGACCCAATATATTTGTATGGTATAAATTAGTTTCCTTTTGGAATCTGCAATAAATTAGAGATAAAGTGGTAATTAATTTTAATTTTGTTATAAAAAATACCACATAATCAATATTATTGAAATGTAGAAAGCACCATTGGAGTAAATTTTGAACTGCTCCATCTATTTATCCACATTCTCTAGAAGTCCGTCTATTTTATCGCCACATTAGCCTCAATTCACATTATGCATTGGAGATGCTCTAACAACATTTTATACACTACTGGGTTATTTCGCGTATGTTTGATATCATTTGAAGCCCATGTTTGGTAGTCATTATTCAAAACATCACTTTAAACTAAAAAAGATTCACTGCTATTCAACAATACATTCTCCAAAAATCTACTATTACAAACCATATAATTTTGATATAATTGGTCTCATTATTTCAAATTATAATAGCTCATTTCAATAGTAAAAGGCAATTTATATATTTAAATAATTAATGAATGCTATTTGCATCTCCTATTTAACTTAATTTTTTTTTTTTTTTTTTTTTTGAAATCTTCGTTAAAAAACACCAATCACAATAATAATATATAAGATATATAATTTATAAAATATGATTTGTAATAACAAATGACAATAATCAAAATATAATTTTAATATTGATACCTACACATATGATCTATAATATTAAGAACAACAAACAAAAATAGTATTTTAGTTGTATAATTTAGATATGATACTTAGTTGAAATATTTTTTTCCCATAAAATATTAATAATATAATAGATATATAATATCTTGATAGAAGTTTCTGTTATTGTCCCTTTTTGGAGGGATTTTTTCCATGAATTCTATCAGATTGTTTATATTTCAAAGTCTGAACCCGCATTAAAATATTGTTCTTAGAAACACCAATAATAATAATATATAATTCAAAATATATGATTTGTGATATTAAAGATAACAAATGATAAAAATCAAAAAATAATAAATGATCGTAGATTTCAATAATTTTTATGCAGTATTGTTAACTTCATCGAAAATGAAAATTTACATAATTTTTCTGCATATGACTCTTGTATATAACATTTTTTCGAGTTTTCAATAAAAAAATTAGCACAATAATTATAAATGTGTGTTTGAAAAATGTGTATTATAAAAATCTTAGTTTGAAAATTTTTGTGATTTATAAAAATGTATATAAATTATTTTTGAAATTTATCGAGCACATGCTTAACTACATCAAATATTCAAGAGAAGAAAGAAAAACGTCAATATATATATATATATAAGAAATTCGGCTGACAACCCTAAATTTTTTGATTTTTTCTCTCTCTTCCTTGGGCGGAAATTTAAGGGGGAAAATATTTGGCACTTAACTCCTTTTATATAGTAGTAGATAGATAGATTTTGGCAATTTGCAAGCTCAACCCCTCAACTCTCACAATTTGCATATGTCCCAAACTTCTATTTAATCTCCAATTACCACTAAACTTTTCCACAATTTCAATTTAACATAATTTAGGTCACTTGCAACGTGGTTAAATGGAAAATAGCAAGATTAGTAAATAACATTAATAATCACACATAAAATTGTACGTAAACAATTTATGAACTTTCCAATTGGCACATTGATTGGGACGACGTCCAAGTCCTTCCACTACAAAATAATTCAAACTATCAATTATAATAATAATGTCAATTAATGATTTATAAGGATATTAATAGAAAATTACGTGAAAATCAAGAATGCAAGAAAATGAAAAAGCAATATTACATACTCGTCTTGTCATTTGAGAGTTGACACCAACATCTAATCCACATAGTCATACACACAATGTAAAACAATATGAGCTAAAGTTCAGTCAATAACCTTCCCCACAATGATCCTATTCCCAAACTTTACGTGTTTCCTCGTTATCTCAATTTATCCACATTTTCTATTTTAAGTCCAAATCCCACTATATTGTACCGTATGAGCTCAAATTCCAATATGAACGATAACACGTGTGCCTTCCAATGCCTGTGGTTCCATCATTGACCATCGAGAATCAAGATTCCACAGTTTATATACATCGTTACCCACTGAGACTCAACATACAGTACTGAAAATTACATTATATTAACCAGGACTAACATGTGTATACGGCGCTTGGTGTACAAATCCACAGTCCTAAGGCCACCAAGAGACCTCATGACATTGTCCGTATACCAGCGTCGGGCCGCCACACCTCATCCTCGACTACCCTAAATGACCATCGGGAGCTTCAAGCGAGTGTATATATTCAGACGCGAAGTATAGTAAGGTACACCCATATGCGATTCTACTATCATCAATGTCATTCTCGCTCCATATACTCAATATCTCTTTACAATTTAAGAAATACTTCTTCTAAATCCACACAATACATATGTCCGTGTCCATGAATGCTGAAATATATTTCATGCACCAATTATACGTCATAATCACGTAATATGGCATTCAAATGCCATCCATGTACATTAATAATGTGTTATATTATCAAATCGTGCATCACATGCTTTCATTGTATAAATACAATTAGCACACCATATTTCATGTATATTACACCAACAATATATATCATAAAATCACTTGAATACGCATAAAAATAATAATAGAATTATGTTGCATTGTACTTGAATCACTACTTATCTCACTCATTAACTATCCAAGAGTTCACGACTTTATTTCTCAACATTTGCATCATAATCCGCTTGAAGTCAAACTAGATTGATCATCACTCCATGTGCAAAGGCGTATTGGAATATGAATATCCATGTCCATTATTTATCATGTAGCTAACTTGATGTGGACCGGTAAAATCCTCTTCTTCAACCATTTTCATAGCTGTTCATGAATTCGACTACTTCAGACTCAATATATGAGCCATTTGAATTCATTTTGATACGAGACATGGGTTGGATTGGCTTATTTGAGCTCATGTCCAGGTTCATAAGTATGACTATTATTTTCCAAAATAAATAAATAAATAAGGAATCGTATTATGGGCTCGTGGATGGCTCAATTCATAAGTCGTAGGATCGAATCAAGCCTACTTTGTCGTCACTAGTTGAGCTCGGCTCATCCATAGGCCAATTAGACCATAGAAGCAAAAACAGAAACTTCGCCAAAATGGATCCTTAATTTCTTAAATAAAATTTGTATGCACGTAATACTTGTGTGTACAATTTACAATATGTGCAAAGCTCTACACGTGATGTAATTGCTTCCTAGCTCGGTACTCATAAGTAGTGTTCTAAAACGCGTGCACAGTGTGCGTATAGCGCGAGCTTTCACGCCTCGCTTTGGCGAAAATGCAATTTTTTTAATTTTTTTTTATTATACGCATAGAGTATGTTTAAATCTAGTATGCAGGAATTGAAAAATGTTTTTTAACGCCTACTATCGCTTAAGCTTTAAAAGCATGATTCTCGGACTCAACGCTTCACGCTTTATACTTTTTAGAACACTGCTCATAAGTCATAATCGTGATAATAATAAAAAGACTTTGATTTTCCCCCCTTCATGAACATATTTTTAACTTTCCGTGGTCACCCTTTTTTTTACACTATGTTCTTTGACACATTCATTATAAATTATAAATCAAACGCAATTTTTCAAACTATTTTTTAATTACACACATTTTTCCTCCCAAATTTTTAATAACAATTTTTTTTTTTTTTAAACATAAACAAATTAATTTATAAATTATTAAAGTATTACGTGTAAAGCATCACTCTCTCATATCTCACCTTAATAACTCCTATTATACACGATTTAAATTAATTTTTTGTGTTTTTCATTTTTTTTCCTTTTATTATTTTGACACCCTTAAATTTACTACTACTCCAGACGAACCCCGCCCCGTGCACCCCATAAATACTCGATTGGATCCATTCAATTCTCCCTCCAGCTCCTCCCACCGCTTCCGGCCGTCAGTCCATGTAAACCCGAAGGTTCACATTCTGATCCCAATGGGTTGCTTTGTTAGCACCGCCACCAGCTCAGCCACTCCAAATTCTCCCATTTTCAAATCCAAAAGTAACAGAAAATGCTCCAGGAAATCTCCACCATCCGCACAGCCATTGCTAGAGGAAGAAAAAGTTAAGGAAGTCCTCTCTGAAACTCCCATCATACCCAAACAATCATCACCCAGCATTAGAAAAATTCGAGAGAATCACCCAATGGAAACTCAAACTCCATTTATAAGGACTGATCCTTTAACAACAGATTTCTACAAGGCCGTTTATATGAAACAGCAAAACGAAACCGTTTTGAAGAAGCCTTATATGGTATTCAACAACCGTGAGATATCGGAAAAGGGTCTCATTGAGGGTGCAAGTTTTTCAACGGAATTTACAGGGAGAGAAAACATTAATGATAGCGTTGAAGATGTTAAAGAGGTCCGCCAGAAGTCAACGGCGAAGTTCAAGAACCGGTCATATAACGGCGAAGTAAAGCAGGATAGAGCAGTGAAGAAATCTCCGGTGGGAATGCCCGAGTCATCATCAGTTCGGGTCCGATCATGGAGGGAGGTTCCCGCAGTTTATGGGAGAAAAAAGGACAGTGGCGAAAGGTCTGGGAGAAGGTCAAGATCGCCTGTGACACGGACGGACAGTGGGCCGGCGAAAACGGTTTTGGATCGTAGCCAGTCGTCGCGAAGGACCGGGAAGTCTCCGGGTCGGGTCGGGTCCGGATTAAGCGAGAGGCACCGGAAGCTGGGACAAGATAGCAGAGACAGTAAGCGGCCACCGACAAGTAATGAATCGCTTGAAAACCCACTTGTGTCCTTGGAATGTTTTATCTTTCTGTAGTGGAATAATATGGTTGGGACTGTAATTTGGGCATGTTAAAGGTTATTTTTGGTAGTCAAAGGTAACTTTGGAGGGAAAGGTTTCAATTTACAATGCTAAAATTACATCTTACCCTACCCCCTCCTCCAAAAATGTTATGCAAATTGTATTCATCACGGGCAGTAATTACCCTGCCTGTAACAGGCGGTGGTGGTGTGGGCCCTCCTCCAAAAATGTTATGCAAATTGTATTCTTCAAGGAAAATGCTTAAAGAACATCGGAGCTTACCCTCAAGATCACCCCTCCTCACATTTATGGTGTGGAGCTCGAAAGTGGGCTCCACAAATACTTTTTTTTTTGTTTATAAGTCTCTGTTTGGCAAACTTGTTTAAAAATAAGTTTTTTACAACATAATTTCTCAAATTACTTTTTAACCACACACATTTTCTCTCTCCATTTTTTATGTTTTTAAACAAATTTTTTTTAACAACAAGATCAATTTATAAATTACACAATTTGCCAAATAATTTTTTAACTACACACATTTTCTCTTTCCAATTTTCAACAATTATTTTTTACCTCAAAATCATAAATAAACCAATTTATAAATCAAAAAAATTATTACAACATCCACATTGAATATTAGGGTGGGCGTCGAGTGGTTCGATTCGAATATCTCAAGAATCGGAATCGAACCATACTTTTTCGATTCTTGTAAAATGGAACTATTCGGTTCCATTGAATTGCAAGAACCAAACCAGAATCAAATCATTCGGTTTGGTTCGGTTTCGGTTCTAATTCGATTCTACGATAATAATTATTTTTCTAGAGCTTATTGAAGAGCACCAGGCCTCGAGTAGTGAGCCAATAACCTGAAACAAATTTCTACTAAATATACCAAAATCAAATATTTTGAAAATCCTTTCACCCCAAAGAAAGTATAGGATTCTCCATGAAACGAAATATATTCCTAAACAAAAATAGGAAACAGGCCTAGAAGGTTTTTCCAGCATGACAATATAGTAAACTTGTGGGATGAATCATGAGTTTTAAATACATTATTATTAATTATTTTGTATTTGTATTTAAATATTACAACTTCTCTTATTAATAAGTTGTCTCATTCGATTTTCATTTACTAAGAATTTTAGTCCAATTTTGAAGTTAAAGGTTACAATGAGGTAGAGACGTAACAAATTTCATAAAAAGAAATTAATCATTTTCACTTTACCCAAAAAAAAATTACAAATTCATTTGATTTTTAGTTTTAAGACAACCAATTAAGATCATAAAAAAAAAATAAACAAGGATCAAAGACATGTTCTAACTTCGATTTTTCGGTTCTAAAGGCAGAACCGAGAACCGAACCGAAAATCAATCGGTTCTCGGTTCCAAAATCAATTTTCTATTTTATTTTTTAAAACCATACTATTCCGATTTTTTCGATTCGGCCCCGATTTTTTTGCCCACCCCTAAATATGATAAAGTGTTTGATAGTGAGAGTCAGAGATGTTAATTAATAATGCATCCGAATTGAATGGGTTAAATTTAAATATTATTCATTGTACATTTAAAGAAACTCTAGTAAAGTTTCTTAAGTTTTCATATATGGAGTTGAGTAATGATTAATGACTAACGGCATAAGAAAATGTAATTTTAGTGTTAATTCTGTATCAAAATTATCAAAATAGGGTGCAGGACACTCTTATAGAGCCTATATAATAACACCAATTCTTCATATAAACTTTTTTAACAAGACGAATTACATTCAGACAACTATATAAACATGTTCAAAAATAACATTTTAGCATCTGTTTGGCGGCTTAGCAGCCATCGTCATTAACTTTTGATGTTTTTTAGGTAAAATTTGTGATTAAAAAGTAGTTTAAAAAAATATGTATAGTTAAAAAGTGGTATTAAAAATTGTAATAATTATAAATATGTATTATAATCAAGGAGCCGAACACATACTTAGTCCCAAAAACAATCTTTAACTTTTCAAAACATATGCCAAACAGGCCAGTGCCAAATATATTTTTAAATTACTTGCTATATTTTGTAAATTTCTTTAATGAGTATTAAAACAAAATGTGATATTGAAAAATTGTGGGTCAAACACCTGCATTAATTCGAAAGATTACAAAAACCATGTAAAAATTTTACCCCTTCTTACTTTCGCCCAACAGATGTAGAATTGTTCATGACATTAATGCGCGTAGATTTACCGCCTGTTCGGCGGTTAAAAGTTTAAAAAAATGGTTTTTTTTGTTGTATTTTAGGTAGATGAATGGTTAAAAAATTGAGAGAGAAAATATGTAGGGTTAGAGATTGATTTGAAAAATTGTGTAGTTTAAAAATTGGTTTAAAAATAAAAAAAAAAAAAACCAAGAAAAACTTTTTTACTGAACGGAGGCTTAATTTCATCATTTTGTGATTTGCTGTAGTATGGAAGTAGGTATGCATTAGTTGTTGCACGTTACTTCTAATTAATATCGATGGAGACAAAAGTTTGGGAGAATGATTGTTCCTTCTAACTGACAAAATATGGGGCATATATTTATTTATAATTGGACTAGACTCTACCCACTCTGGATAGGCAGCCCTGCAAGTTGCAATGGATATACATATAAGTGTAAAGATCAACCAATTAATTTATATGACATATCATCGATGCTTAACATAAGATGAGCACCGGTTTACATTATATGGGTATAATCCACACATTGAGGATTCGAACCAACCATGTCCTGGACCATTGGTTCGAGAGGTAAATCGCAGGTTGTGCCTCCTAAATTCAGGGTGGAGGGCATTAATAACTCTCACGAGTAGTGGTGACTCTCGCTTGCCACAGAACACAAATTCATTTCTTAGGATTCGAACCCTGCACCCGACTGCACCGGAGAAATAGTCGTCCCCATAGACCAATAGGAATAATATTGTCGCCCCTAATTGTTGTTGTTATAGCTTCGTTGCTCACAACTTATAGGGGCGACAATTCGCAATATCCATAGAGGCGACTTTTGTTGCCCCTATAACCTTGAATCCATAGCCCAGTCTTGAAACTTGTAGGGACGTCGGAGGTCGTTGCTATAGAACTCTGTAGCAACGACATCTATAGGGGCGACAATAATCTATGTTAGTGGAAATAATAATAATGACAAATCAACTATAAATTAACCAAGAGACATATTTGAAGCACTATAATATAATCTGTAAAACCTCTTGTATTATCGAACATAAATTTATCATCAAAGTCTCATGTTCCAAAATAGAATACAAAAAATTACATGTATTAGTGCAAAGTCCTTGGTGGGATGTGTTATAACGACAAAAGCGGTTCCTAGAGTAGAGACACTTTGATTTATACTGTGTGAGATTGAAAGAGTCTTTTATGTGAAAACTCTGAGTAACAATCTTTTTCTATTTCAGTTTGTGTCTGGGATTGATCAAAGACGGGTGCCTTTCGGGGTACCCTTGCTCTTCGAAAATAATAAAAAATTCTAAATGAACAACTTATGGTGAACAAACCCGTGGGATTGTTCAAGTAGCATGGTTCGAAAATAATAATCTATTGGTGTTAGAGGAGCAATTGGAGTTGGTGATCTCTTTGGTATGAAATTTAATATGGTGACATTTTGGATCCAACTGCACCGTATACCCATCTTTTGTATGACTAATAACATGGGGCACCGTATACCCATCTTTTGTATGACTAAGAACATGGGGCTTGAACTGGGTAGCTTGCTTGGGAAAGTAGAGAAGGTGAATGAAAACTCTCAATTTCAATTCAATAATGTTAAAGTTGTGTACAATAATGAATGAAAACACAATATAATTTCAAAAATGCTCATAAGCTAACCCTAGTTGCAAAAGAGTCCAAAATAGAATTAAAATTAATTAAATGGAAAATAATAAAAATATCGCGAAAGTTTGATTCGGTAGAGCTATGTGATCGCTTGGGCATATGTCGTACGATCGCACGAGAGGGTCAATTTACTCTCGAGTCACTTTTTGGACACCTCGAGTGATCGCCCCCCTTATTGCACCATGCGATCACGTGTGGTTAAAGTCTCAGCTCCTTCTTTGTCCCTTTGAATTGCATTGGTCCAATTTGATCCTCGACTCGAGTCCAACACAAAACTTGCTCATTTTTCCCTCAAGATTGCTGCTACACCCAAGGTAACTTGATTTTTCCTTTGACTTCATTCTATGATTCACATCATCCTCCCTCTTTTGAAAATGATTCGACCTCGAATCTACAACTTGTCTAATCCTCATGTAACTTCTGCCTTTGTTTGCTATTGGATCTTGCTCATACTTGGGAATTTCCTTCAACTTTTTGGGTTGTTCTTCTTTGCAAGTAACTTTCTTCCCGGCGTTAATTTTATGACTACATTTTGGTACCTACAAAACAGAATTTTATGACTACATTTTGGTACCTACAAAACAGAATTAACTAAACTAGGGAGAGACTTGTTAGCATGACCAAGGGCAATGATTGGTTTCTTGTACATATATCTTTGAGTAAAAAAGGTCATTTTGTAGGTAGAATCTCTTTTATTTTTCGTTTGGCACTCATGCTCTCCTTTTTTTGATGCCATGGTCTCAACTCTCATTTTCACTACCTCTTTTTTTTTCTGAGGTCGTGGCCTCAACTCTCTCATTTTTATCCTCAAACCCACTTTTTATTTTCAGTTGATCCTCTTGGATTTCCTTAGGCAACAAAGGAGTAAGAGTAATTTTCTTTCAACCATTCACAAATGAATATTGATTTTTAAACACATCATGTACCACCCTCCTATCATGTTTCAATGGTCTTCCTAACAAAATATGCCCAACATGCATATACATCACGTCACAAACCACCTCATCCTTGTACCCCCAATAGCTCACCTTAATTTTTCCCGACTCGGTCAACCACTGCGATTTGTAAGGATTATGATGTTTCATTTTAGGCAACCCCAATTTTTCAACCAAAAAAGTACTAACTACGTTTGTACAACTTCCCCCATCAATCACCAATCAACAAACCTTTTTATCCACTACACACCTAGTGTGAAATATGTTATCCATTTGTTCATCAACACTATTCACCTTAACCCTAGCACTAAGGACACGCATATTAACAAGTGAACCCTTCACAGCATAAGTTAATTCCTCACAATCACTACTACTAAGTACTAGCCCCAATATCCCCTAATTTAGGCATCCCTTCAAATTCATCCACAAAAATCATCTCCACATTACGTATAACCATTACTTTATATTTGGACATTGGGATGCAATGTTACCCGAACCCAAACATTAAAATACTTAATATTCCTATCCTTAGTAGGTTGGGAATCAGAAATATTTTTACCTTTTGTTGTTGGTTCCTCCCTCTCTTTCGGGACATGGTCATTATTGTTTTCCCGCCTTGGATGTGATGTAGGATAAGATCCTGTGAATTTCTGATAAAGGTCCGGACGTGGGACTAGCTCTCGGGGCATGAGAGTATAGGCTTTTCTGATGCCTAGTTGCACCCTTCCGCTTCAATTATCATTCTACCTTCATTGCCATATGCACCATGTCCTCCAACTTCAAATAGTGCTGCAACTCAATCACGTTGGCAATATCCCTATTTAGACCACTTAAGAACCTTGCTATAGTTGCCTCCCTATTTTCCACAATATTAACCCTAATCATAGCTACTTCCATGTTTTTATGGTACTCCTCCACACTCCTAGAACCTTCTGTAAGCCCTTACAACCTTTGGTAGGGGCTTGGAAAAAACATATTCCTCATTATGGCTTTCATCTCACCCCATGTATCCACCGGTCTCTCACCATTTCGCATCCTACTCACTAATTGATCCCACCAAATTATGGCATAATCAGTGAATTCCACCACAGCTAACCTAACCATCTTTTCCTCCGAATAGTTATGACACTGAAATATCAACTCCACCTTCTTCTCCCAATCTAAATGAGCTTTTGGGTCACTCATCCCATGGAAAAGTTGTATGATCATTTTTATACTTCCTAGATTACCATCCACTTCATCACTATCACCATGATGTCTCCTATTGTTTCCCTTTCTTACCTATCTCCTCTATCTCTTCTCTTTCTCACACTAGCCATGGATGATTGTACACAATCCCCCTTCACTTCCAAAACACTCATCATCAAACTCATATCCATACCTAGGATTATTTCCTCTTCTATGATCCCTCTCATTATCCCTCGTATCTCTAGGACCCGTATGAGTTTGTTTCCTTCATAACTGAGTAATATTTTCATCATACATATCCATTCTAGTTATCAATTTCTCAAATTGTTCCTGCATGGCTGCCATTATACCTACATCATGCCTACCCATCCTATTCATACCTTCACGTTGTTTGTTTTGACTCATTGTTGAAGTTTATGATTCCCTCATGTCGATTCATTTGTTGTCACCTACTGATGAAGAATATGATTCCCGCATGTCAGATTTAGTTAGTTCTCAACAAGAAAAAAGAAAAACTCCCTCGTGTATTTGTTTTCGTTCATGTATCACTCTTAATCCCCTTTTAAGTACCAAAAGAATCAATCAAAGATTCGAGAATTAGGACAATGGAAGATACGAAGAAGAACAAAGAAAAATTGACAAATGAGAAATTTTTTGAATGTTCTCGGAATTTATGAATTTTCGATTTTTTTTTAGAGAAAACTCTCAATTTCAATTCAATAATGTCAAAGTTGCGTACAATAATGAATAAAAACACAATATAATGTCAAAAATGCTCCTAAGTTAATCCTAGTCACAAAAGGGTTCAAAATAGAATTAATAATTAATTAAAATGAAAAATAATAAAAATCTCGCAAAATTTTGATTCGGTAGAACCACGCGATCGCTTGGGCATATGTCGCGAGATCGCGTGGGAGGATCAATTTACTCTCGGGTCACTTTTTGGATAACTTGTACGATCGGTCCCCTTATTGCACCATGTGATCGCATGGTTGAAGTCTCGGCTCCTTCGTTCCTTTAAATTGCATTGCCCCAATTTGATCCTCGACTCGAGTCTAACACGAAACTTGCTCATTTTACCCTTGAGATTGCTACTGCACCCACGGTAATTTGATCTCTCATTTGACTTCCTTGGATCACATCAGCTGCAAAGTTCTTCCAATCTTGGTTCTATTGGCCTTCTCTATTGAAAAACTCATATATTTTTTAAGAAGTGTGATAGATGATAAGAGTATTTTATACACTTGTATATCTAAATTAGAATAATTGATTGTCATTCTTGAATAAATCCTACTTAATTGCTTTCCATTTGCTTACATTACATAAATAATCCCAAAATCATATGAATTAAGCAATGGATGGAAATAATGTACAATTGAAAGACATTTGGAGCTAAATGGGACAAAGTGGATGTTGATGTTGTCAACCGGGACTTTCAAGAGGAGTTAAGTGTGAGAAATCAAAGTTTGAGTGCTTAACTGAAGGTGAACCGAAGTTGGGAAGAAGAATTGAGGAAATTTGGAAGTTCAATGACTAAATTATTGCAATTAGAAGATGAAAGACTCATGTGCAAATAAAGTTCATGGACCTACTTAAACACATTTGAAAGATGGAAAATCACACTGAAGAAGTCAACTGGGCGGCCACGCCAACCCTACCAGGTGGCCATGCTTTCTGGCATCAAACCAATAGATTCTTTTTTAAATGGCCTGCGCGGCCACCAACTCTATAACTGCGTGGCCGCACAATTATCTGGCCTAGCGAGAGATCAGGCCCATGAGCGAATTCATGTCTTGTTTTACCTAGATTTTTTGACAACCTATATATACTACTTCTCATGTACGATTGAAGAACCTTTGTACACATATTCAAGAGGAAAAATTCATCATTCTATCATAGAAATTGTTGAAGCTGATTGGAGGCAAATGCGTGAGAGTTTAAAATCAACACGCGTAAGCTACTTCTTGGTGAAAAACTTCTTTTACATGTTTCTTTAATAAACTCATTATGTTTTTCTTATTTATTATTTGTGTTTTTAATTCCAATATGATGAACAACTAAACTTCTTGTTGGGATTAATGATGTAGCATAGTTAATCGCTTTTAATTGCATTGTTCAAGTTTTACATATAAAGTGCATGTGATGGTTTTATTTGGTAATTAATGCACGAATTAACTGACCACTAATTCATAGATTTAATGGATTGTTTTTATAATCCGAGAGGTGAGGTAACGACCTAGATATAGGAATAAAATTCAGTAATTAAATGAACAATAGAGATATACGTTTGTTATTGTGATATTTAATTGAGTTATTGTATTCCATGCACCTAATCATTACGATTTGTTGTCTAGAAACATGATTGAGTAATAGGTAGAGTTGATTTAAACTCAAGAGAGGAATTTCATATATATAAATCAACTCGATCGATCACATTAATAGATTAAAACTTGAAAGGTGGAATTAAAAGTATTGACTACGTGATATCGTGAAATCCCAACTTCTCATTCATTAATTTAAAACAAAATTTGCTTTCTCATTTAATTGCTTTTCATTAAATCATTTAGTTTACATAAAAACCTCACTTTTTATTTGTTCAAATAACGTAAGAGTCGAAATAACTTATGTTGAATCCAAGCCCAAAGAGAGGTACAATGATCCACTAGCAAGGGCCCAACTAAGGCCCAACGGACCTTGACCCATAGCTAAGGTCTGAAATATCACATTGGGTTCGATTCCGAGGTGGTGTGTCAAGCGAACCTTTTTAGCCGAACTGATTTACGCCTGACCGATGTGCTTTATACTCAGTCGGGGCGCTTTACGGCAGTGACCAGAAGAGGGATGGAGTCAGAGATGTGACATTGCCTTTACCAAGATGTGACAGACGCCCATCCCCTACGAAATGTAGCAATGATTACGGTCAAAAAGCAAGATTGTCACCTCCAAGAGCTAGGGTGAAGACAAGTGTAAAGTATGCCACGTGTCATGATCCGAGATAACAAGTTCCTCTATAAATGGAGCACGATTGCCTCCAAGAAGGGGGTTAGCATTTTCTCACTCTGAACAAGATATATTTTCTCTCACTCCCTTTTCTCTCCTTTACACATTTACCTCTCCCGCACCCAATATATATATTCGCCTAAACGAGTACTGAATTTGGCATCAGAGTGCAAACGGGAGCCATCTCGGCTCCCTTTGCAAACTGATTGTTTGTCACAGTGCGCAGGAGATCCACGTGTTCAAGAGGGAGGAGTTGAGACGTGTTGGTCCAAAGTCCAGCTGGATTTTGTGGTCAACATTTTGGTGCCGTCTGTGGGAAGTCATAATGCTAACCACGAAAACACATGATGAAAAGCCACACATAGAAAGGAAGTCCTGGAAAAGGGCGAGTAACCTCTTACAAAAGATCGGAGAACTGCAAGGACTTTGAAATATAAGTTTAGTACCCTTAAAAAAGGTGTAAAACTTTGAAACATAAGTTCAGTACCCTTGAAAAAGGTGTAAAGCTTTGAAACATAAGTTCGGTGACCTTGAAAAAGGTGTAAAGCTTTGAAACATAAGTTCGGTGACCTTGAAAAAGGTAAAAAGCTCTGAAGCATAAGTTTATTCACCCACGAAGAAGGTAAAGAGCTTTGAAACATAAGTGTGGTAACCTTGAAAGAGGTAAAGGGCTTTGAAACATAAGTGTGATAACCTTGAAAAAGGTAAAGAGCTTTGAAACATAAGTTCGGTGACCTTGAAAAAAGGCTTAAAACTTTGAAACATAAGTTTAACAACTTTGAAAAAAGGCTCGGAGCGTTGGGATAAGAATCTGTCTATCCTTGAAAGATAAATTAAAGCCAAGAAATCTCTTTGAAACATGAACGAAAGCGATGGTGATGTTAACCCCCGTAGGGGAAGAAATGGTCAGCACAGCGAAGAGGAGGTTCCTCAAGGACCTCATGAGAACGCCAATGAGGGAGGGGCACAACCTAACCCACCATGCCGGCACCGTAATCGCCGCATGTTGCGAGACATGGCTAGCATGGAAGCCTAAATGCTGGAAATGCAAAAGCAGCAGATAGAACAGACTGCTGCGATGAATGCCTACATGGCTAGAGGGTATGCAGTGAATGAACCCATGATGCCTCCACAATACCCACATCCACATTACTCACCATCCGATGCGGCCACCGCCTCGTATTATTATCAAGATCCGCAGGCTTATGCTGAGGTGGAATCCGAGCCCTTCTATGAGGAAGGCCTGGAACATGAAGCACGAGAAGAACAAGGCCCACTCCCAGCTAGACACAGGGAGGCCTCGCCCGATAAATCTGGCAGTGTCTTCAGCATGATAGGAGGGTTATTCAGAGGCAGGCAAGGGGGTCGGAACAATGCAGCTGAGCCTAGGAATAGGCGGGAGCGACGCGCTGAAGAAGCCTTGTCGCAGAGTTGAATGTATAGGGACCAACAAGGTACGGGGGGAGAAAGGTTCACCCCCACTCATGAGCCTAGGAATATGCAGGAAAGGAGAGCCGAAGCAGTTCGGACCAATCCTCGCAACTAATTACAGAGCCATGAAAGGCCAAACTACGGTCGCGTTCTGCCACCACAAAGGCAGGAGCACGCTCCGCCACTCTGTGACCAATATCGTGATCCAGTGTACTCCGGTCATGACGAGAACAGCGAGCTACCGTCATATGAGTTGGATGACGACGAGGAAATGAGTCCTTTCGCAGAGGGCCTCCGTAGGTGCCCAGTGCCTCACGACTTCGAAATTCCAGAAATTGCAAAATATTCTGGCCGAGGTGACCCTGACGATCACCTGTTAAATTACCGCGCCAGCATGGAAATAGCCGGAGCCACCCCGACACTGAAATGTAAAGCCTTTGCTTTAACCCTTGAGGGGAGTGCGATACGATGGTATAAAAAACTCCCTCCTGGCAGCATCCACAGTTGGAGAGATTTGAAAACGGCCTTTAAAAATAGCTTTGTTTCCTCCAGGCCTGGCCAGCTCCCACTCCAACGCCTTCAAGATCTGAGGCAAGGAAGGGACGAATCTCTGAAAAGTTACCTAACCCGGTTTACTGAAGAGATGCACATTTGCGAAAACATCACTGAGGCTGAGATGTTTTCCGCATTAAAAGGAGGGCTGGATATGACCAGCATGTTCTGGAGGGACATCCGAAGCAGAAAACCAAGGGATTACAACGCCCTCGTAGACCTGATGAAGGAGGAGATTGTATCGGAGGAAATGGCTAAGGCCAGGGACAACCACCTCCACGGAAGATACAATCTTGGGTATTCTAATGAGGCAAACCTCAAGAAAGGAGGAAACAATGATAGGATCGGCGGAAACCGAGGTGGAGCGCCGCGTCCGTTTCCGGGGATGATGCGTGTCGCAATGCACCAAAATAATAAATAAATCCTTACTCGTCAAATAATAATTAGTAATGTAGTAGCGAGAGTAAGGGTCGATCCCACGAGGAACGAAAACTAATTTTAGTTGTTCGATCAATTAGAATGGAATGGGGGTTTGTTGTTTGAAATTGCTTGAATAGAAAATATGCATAAAAATAAACAATTAAATATGACTAGAGAATTAATATGAGAAGAAATCTTGTTCTCGGGTTCGGTTGTGCCCTCAATTAATGTTAGACTTTTCCTTGTAACGTGTTTCTATTCCTAATTCAATTATCAATCATAAATAATCAACAAGCTCTGATTATCTAAATTCTTCCTTATGTGTATTGATTCAAAATAAGCTCTTTGAACCAATTCTAGCCATGGACAATCCTAAACAAGCTCTTAGGATTTAATGCACGACTAGTATGAAAATTTAGAAGAATAGATTGAATTGGATCTTTAATTACACAAGCTCGAATTAAACAATCCAAGTTGAATTATTACTAAACCTGCACGAGATTTATTTGCTACTAAAGTAAAGATTCAATGATAATTACGGATCAAGAATCTAAACATAGCATATTCATGAATCCAAAGATCAATAATCCAATTGGCCAAATTAAACTATTAATCAATAAACTCAATTGAACATTCAAAACATAATAATCCAACAATTGAAATAAAGGAATAAATTCACGCTACTAATTTGTAGGAAAAGAAAATAACATAATTAAATTGACACAACTTCCCCTTTGAACAAGATATGAAATTTAGCCTAACATGGTTGTGGTAGATTCTTCAAGTTGCTTCATGAATTCCATCGTTATTGATATTCTTGCGCTTGAAAATCTCCCAAGAATGCTCTATATTTTTCTCTCAATTTTCCTCAATGTCTAGCCTCCTTTTTGTGGTGATTTTCCTCCTTTAATACTCCCAAAATCCTGCCCTAGCTTTACCCCAAAGATATACCAAAGATAGACCTTGAATCAGATAAGGAAATTTCGTCGCGAGAAAGTTACGGCCGTAACTTTCCTTATTACGGCCGTAATTGGGATTCTGAAAATTTCCGGAATTTGGAAGTTACGGCCGTAACTTTATCATTTACGGCCGTAAGTACATTTCTGCCGAGAAGCGCATGTGTTCGATGTTTTGGTCACAACTTTCTCTCCCGAAGTCCGATTATGGTGATTCAAGTTGCGTTGGAAATAAAACTCAAATATCTAAAATTATTTGTGAAATAGCTCTTCCAAAATTCGAAAGTCTTCTATGACCAAATTGAGCTTCAATCTATGACTAAAATTCATGATCACAATCTTTGCGGGTTTTTTATTTCCAACTTCATTCCAAACCTTATTTGACCATAATTTTTGCATCTAATCTTCTTCCCACATGCCATTATTGATTTGGAGCTCTTTGAATATGCCATTGAACCTCACTTCTTTATTTTTTTGTATTTCTTTGGTCATGTTTCCTTTCTTTTCGTTCTTTGCGATCCTGTATAACACAATAAATGAAAATGCATTAAACGATACTTCAATAGGATCAAACTAATAACAAAATAGGATAATAAGTGAATTAAATACATGCTAATAAAGCACTTATCAGGGGACGGGATCTAGCTTTGCAGCAGAAATCACGGAAGCTATCCCCCCACTTGCACTCCAATACCCCTTCTCATAATCTTCCCACGGCCCAAGGAAGGATGGAAAGTGGCCGAAGCGGGAAACAGCCCATGATTGGGGCTTACTGCGCCTACCACAGGTACTACGGTCACGCAACAGAAGATTGCAGGGAAATCCACATGTTAGCTGACCAAAAGGTGCAGTGAAGGAGGGCAAGTGACTTCTCCCCCGACACGGGGAGAACTCAAAAATTCGGTGGTCAGAAGTTCAACCGAGCTGATAGAAGAGTTCC